>OY101451.1:63872725-64232725 GCA_956483635.1 Panzeria rudis
TTCCATTGCTTTAGACATCTTATTTTTGTGCGGTTGGTCCTAAATTAAACAAAAATTGGTTTTCTATCGTATTAATATATTTCATCGCTTTAAAAATTAACATTCACTTAGAATTTCTTAAATTTTGCAAAAATATTTTTATTTCCCAACTTCTTTTAGCAAACTTGATTTGTAAATACAAACACAAAACAGCTGTTTGAACAATTATTGAAAGTAAAAATTTTACTATCAAGAATTTTCAACAATTTTTTTGTGTCTCAATTTGTTGCTCTCTTTTGACGCTCTCTCGTTGAAAATTTTTGGAGTTAATGAACACTTTCTATCAAAAATTGTTAACAATTGTTAACAATTTTTAGTAAATGAACACAGCTACGGTCGGCAATTAACATGTACACAACACAGGGAAGGCATATGTTAAAATTTTATTTCTATCGGAAGTTGTTATTATTTGGCTTAAGGTCACAATAATCGAATTGATGTAAATTCAAATTATTTTTAAGAGTGGAATATTAGAATATCTTATCAGACTAGCAGAACGGATTAGTACTACTAATTTCGACAGCCGCTACGCTGTCATCATCAGCGTCCTTTGTTCGCTTTTACCACGTTTGATCGTGGATACTAGTATTAATGAAACATGAATATGAATATGTTATTCCTTTTATCAATATGGTGAGCCGATTTTGCACCTTCTTATTATTTATTCCAATTTTTCCAACTCTTATTTTTATTTTTGGTTTTGCTTGTACGTAAGCTCCGCCTAAAATAAATCAAGCTAATGTTGTTGTACATGCTCAGACAGGTTATCTTTATGTCTTATAATTTGTATTCTGATTTTCAGTTTTAAATTAGACACATGTGCACTCAAAAAAAGTTTGAACTAGATTTAAGTTAGACATGAACTTAATTTTAGTTCATGCCATTTTCTTGTTTTGAGTTAAAATTATCTTAAAAATAAGAATTTTAACTTAAAACAAAGAAATTGTGCTTCTCGGAAGTATAAAGAAAATTCTCATAAACTTGAAAAAATTACACAAGTTTTCTTAATTATCCTTACTTAAATTAAATTAACTCCGCCTAGTTATATTTAATATAATTATATTTAATATATCTAGCCGGTCCCAAGCCCGGATAAAGGAGGAGGGGAAGCCGGGACCCCCAAATGGCTATAGATACTCTATGCGTCTTGGGAATCAGGAGTAGATCGCACCCATGATCTCTGAAACACCGGTTTCACCACGATCCCTCGCCATTAAGAAGGTTGAGCTTTGGGCTAATAACCCAATCTCATAAAAAAAGTTTATTAATGAAACGTCAACAAATGAAATACTAACTCCCTCTACGATGACGACCTTTGGATTCAAACAACGGATAATGATTGGTACCTGGAATGTACGAACTCTCTCTGATGCGTCTAGGCTAAACCAAGTCCGAAACGAGATGACAACTTATAACATCGAAATATTAGGCCTAAGTGAGGTGAGATGGCTGAATAGAGGAGAAACTCGTTTGACATCGGGTCACAAATTCCTGTATTCGGGCAACGCCAGCTTAATAATAAACGGAGTTGGGCTCTTAATATCCCGAAGAGCGGAGAAGGCGCTAATACAACATCAGGCCATCTCTGAGCGTATAATATCCGCGCGCTTCCGATCCAAACTCCGCAACATTACAATCAATGCTATACTCCCACCAATCCAGATGACGATGAAACAAAATCTAATTTCTACGACCAACTAGAAACTGCATTATGCTCAGCCCCTAACGGCGACATCAAAATTCTAATCGGCGATTTCAATGTTAAAGTTAGCAACAACAACAACAACCTGAGATCAGTAATGGGGATACACGGTCTGGGCACTGTCATAAATGATAACGGGGACAGACTGGTCGACCTTTGTGCTAGACACCATTTGTTTATTGGTGGCACGAAATTTATCCACAAAAACATCCATAAGTACACGTGGGAGTCTCCCGACGGGCGGACTCGTAACCAAATAGACCATATAATAATTAGCAAGTTAGTTCTTGGTTGTCTATTGGATGTAATGACGCGTATGGGTGCCGATATAGACAGTGACCATCACCTTCTCGTAGGCAGTTTCAAACTTCGCCCCACTGCAATACACCCCAGGAAAAAGATGCCCAAATATAACGTATTCAAGCTGCAGGACAACAACATTGCGAACCACTACAAGCACACCATAATGCAACACCTAAGTGTGTGCGATGCAGAGCTTACTTGGCCCGATATTCAGAGTGCATGCCATCATAGTGCGACACAAACTCTCACGAAGCCACAAACCCTGGATTACCGATGCGACGTTAATGGAAATAGCAAACCGGAGAAAGCTCAAAAATAAAATCAACAACTATAAAACGACAAAGGCCAGAAATAATGCAAAGGTGGAATATCGACAAGCAGCTGCAAAAGTAAAATATATGACGCGTAAGGATCGTGAAGCCTATTACAATAATATCTCAGCAGCAGCAGAAAAGTCAGCAGCAGTAAGTAACATGCGAGGTGTATACAATGCCATGAGTCAGTTAAGTGGGAAGCAGGCACCCACTACTGATATAATAAAGGATGAAAATGGCTCCGACCTCACTTCCACCAGTGAGCTACTAACACGATGGCGTGATTTCTTCAACACCCCATCCCATCCGCTGTCAACGTCTCAAACTCGCAACTATCCTTGGCCGGAAAGTAGGCGCATCCCAAGAAGGGAAATCTCAACCGCAGTCCCAACTTTCTCCGAAATACTGAACGCACTGTCAAACCTTAAGAACTCGAAAGCTCCTGGTCCAGACAGTTTGCCCTCAGAATTACTAAAATATGGTGGGGAACCAATTGCCGAAGCGTTGACACCCATAATCAGAAAGGTGTGAGAACAGGAGTCTATACCGAATTGCTGGAAAGAGGGTGTATTAGTGACAATGCCGAAGAAAGGTGATCTTAGGCTATGTAACAACTGGAGGGGCATACCTCTGCTGAACACAGTCAACAAACTATTATCAACCCTCAGCCTAAACCGGATCTCATCAGTTGTAGAATCTATCCTCCGCAAAGAGCAAGCAGGATTCTGGCCGGGAAGATCTTGCGGTGGAACATGAGCGAGCTCCTACACGATATCGATTATGCTGACGATATTTGTCTTTTCGCACACCGATTTGAGGATATTCAGCAAAAACTCCTCGTCCTCTCAGAAAACGCCAATAAAGTTGGGCTAAAAATTAACACAAAGAAAACAAAATTAATGCGTATTGGCACTAGAAACACATCACCACTAGCTTTCCAAGGCCAGATAATCGAGGATGGAGAGACCTTTTCATATCTCGGAAGCACCATAAATAAAGATGGTGGTTCCTTTGCCGATATAACGGACAGAATAAACAAAGCGCGGATTGCATTTCGTTTGCTGCACAGAATATGGCGCGGAAGCAACATCTCGACCAACACAAAACTGAGAATCTTTAACTGCAGCGTCAAATATATACTTCTGTATGGTTGTACCACATGGAGCTCTACTCAAACTTTACGAAGGAGACTACAAACGTTCTACAATGAATGCTTGAAGCAAAGCCTTCGCATTTTCTGGCCGAATTGGGTCACAAATAATCAACTGCCCTTGATAGCCAACTGTAAGCCAATTGAATATGAAATCTGCAGGCGCAAATGGACCTGGATTGGCCATATATTAAGAAGACCTGCCAATGAGATTGCAAGACAAGCGCTCGAATGGAACCCACAACGGCATAGAAATCCTGGCAGGCCTCGAAATACATGGATCAGGATGGTAATGAATGAATGTGCATCTCGTAATATGACCTGGAACCAAGTAAAGATCCTAGCTAACGATCGAGCAAAGTGGAGAGAATTCGCTGACGCCCTTTGTTCTTCATGAACATTTACTAAAACTTTCAATATGTAATTTCTTTGTTTTATAAATAAGGAAATATATATATATATATATATATATATATATATATATATATATATATATATATATATATATATATATATATATATATATATATATATATATATATATATATATATATATATATATATATATATATATATATATATATATATATATATATATATATATATATATATATATATATATATATATATATATATATATATATATATATATATATATATATAAATATATAGATATAAATTAAGTATATAATTATCTCATATTATAAATTTTCAAACATACACTAAAAACCTCGTAAAAGTAAAGCTATTTTATCTTTAAACTAAGTAAGTAATTTTAATTTTGTATGGAAAATATGAAATTTAGTAAAAAGCTTCCTAATATATAGTTTAAATTTTTTTATTAACTTAAAAAAAGTATGTTGAGTTCTTGATTTTATGGACAAATTTTCTTTAAAATAAAGAAAATTTACTTGATTTCAAACAATTATACATAATATATAGACTGCTAAAATTTAAGAAATATATATTTTAAATAAGAATATGTGTTTCCTAGATATCAATGAAAAAAAACAATTAAATAAATTAAAGTTGCATATGAATATAATTTTAGTTCATGGAATTTATTTGAACCAAGTTCAAATTAACTTAATATTAGAAATTTAAGTAACTCAAAAGAAGACTGACAAATTATTCCAATAAACTAAAAAAATACCCTTAATTTTCTTTAACTATTTTTACTTAAATTAAGTACATTTTCTTCAATTAAAAACGACATATACTAAAATTATATATATATATATATATATATATATATATATATATATATATATATATATATATATATATATATATATATATATATATATATATATATATATATATATATATATATATATATATATATATATATATATATATATATATATATATATATATATATATATATATATATATATATATATATATATATATATATATATATATATATATAGATATAAATTAAGTATATAATTATCTCATATTATAAATTTTCAAACATACACTAAAAACCTCGTAAAAGTAAAGCTATTTTATCTTTAAACTAAGTAAGTAATTTTAATTTTGTATGGAAAATATGAAATTTAGTAAAAAGCTTCCTAATATATAGTTTAAATTTTTTTATTAACTTAAAAAAAGTATGTTGAGTTCTTGATTTTATGGACAAATTTTCTTTAAAATAAAGAAAATTTACTTGATTTCAAACAATTATACATAATATATAGACTGCTAAAATTTAAGAAATATATATTTTAAATAAGAATATGTGTTTCCTAGATATCAATGAAAAAAAACAATTAAATAAATTAAAGTTGCATATGAATTTAATTTTAGTTCATGGAATTTATTTGAACCAAGTTCAAATTAACTTAATATTAGAAATTTAAGTAACTCAAAAGAAGACTGACAAATTATTCCAATAAACTAAAAAAATACCCTTAATTTTCTTTAACTATTTTTACTTAAATTAAGTACATTTTCTTCAATTAAAAACGACATATACTAAAATTAGGTAATAATATTACTTCAAAAAGGTTTCTAAGTTTAAGTAAATTTTTATTAGAAACTAATAAAAATTACTTGATATGAGTAAAAAAGCAATAGTTCATATCTTTAAAAATAGTTCAAAAAAATACGGAAAAAAATTTCTTAAATTTAAGGATGTATTTACTGACTTCAAGGAAATATTTACTAAAAATAAGAAAACGGTTTATAAGTTTAAGGATATTGTATCATAAAAACTAGTAAATTTTATTTTAGTTCGAATAAGGTTTAGGAAATTATTTACTTCTGATTGTTTAGTAAAATTTGCCTTATTTATAGGAATTAATATACTAAATTAAAGCAAAATTTCTTTAAAAATAGTTCAGATAAATTAAAAAAAAATTAATTGCATTCAAAATTGGGATTTGTAAAAATATATTTAATTTTAGAAAAATATTTACTAGTTTTAAATATTTTTGAACTAAAATATAGGATATATTATTTCAGAAATATTACTATTTTTTAATAATTATTTACTAAACTTTAGTACTTGATGTACTTAAGTTTTTAATTTGAACCAAAATTATTTTTCTCTTAAGTGAAAATTTTCAAATTTTGTATTTACAGAAGTATGCTCTGACTTTTAAATTAAAATATTTTAAATTAAAATATTTTCAGTAGTCGTTTAGAAGTAATACGGGTTGTTAAAAATTTTTTATTTCGTTAGTATTTAAATTTAGTAAGGATATATTTTTAGTAAATAAATGTGCGTAATTTAAAAAGTTTCGTTTGTAGCGCGTGTGATTATGAACATATGTATTTGAAATTGCTGTACGAGTTAAACAAATTGGTCGTTTATATGTAAGTATTGTAAATTTTTAAGATTTTATAACAGAACGGAATATTGATTTTGTTGCTTAACTAAAATATCTGATCCTTATGTATTTCCATCAGCTATTTTTATTTAAACAGCTCTAAAATACTTTTATTTCGTTGCGTTTTGTAATCGTTCGAATAAAATTTCATAATATTTTTCTTGGTCGAAAAGCCGAATAATTTAAAACTTTTATTCGAGTATTGGAAGGAATAACAAATTTTATTCGAATATTCACGTTAAAGCCACGATTTTTAATATAGTATCATTAGTTTAGACTTTTTAAAGGCGTTAACAGACATTCCATATTCAGTAAAATTTTTTCTTACATATTATTTCTTGGATTGAATTAAAATAAATTTTCTTTACATATTTTGTCCTTGGACCATATTATTCTTGTCAGATATGTTTGAATCTTCATTTAAACTATCAATTTGTATGTTGTGCAAATTCTACAAGAGTGGAGAAGTTGTTGATCCGTGACATTCCAGCATTATAGCTGTACAAATAAAATCAGACTATTAATGGTATTTTTTTGCAAATATTTGTTTTTAATTAAAGTTTTAAACAGGAAAATTTATTATTGAAGTAGGCACTCGGTCTAAGATATAATTTAGTAAAAACATTAGGAATGTATTTTTTACTGAAGAAATAGAAAAAATAGTACCTCTTGTCTGTTAGACGATGTTCAAGGTAGATACTAATTTCAAATGATGGACTATTTCTGCATAATTTTTTATTTGAGTTACATACACAAATATATGTATGTATATACTTATTTATATATATGTATATATTGACTTCCACAAATTTTTTTTCTTTTATTTTTACAAGTTTAACAAATATTACAGTTGAGCTTGAGTGAATAATGATGGATTTTCTTTAATTGTTTCAGTTTTCTGTAAGGTTCGGAATTTATATTAGGCCATTGAGTTATTGGTTTAAAGGATTGTAGACGCAGGTTATAGTAAAATTGCTCTTATCAATCCCCATTTATAATATCGCATGAGGGTAAGTCGGTTCGCACTTAATTCTATGGGACATTTGTTTTACAGTTCAATCTGTCGAATAAAGTTACCTGCTACATCTAAATGGGATCCACTTATTTCAATGAGCCAAGGTCACAAATGTGACTGTTAAATATACGCTAGTATATAACTGAACAAAACAACCCAAAGTTATGTGGCTGTAGGTTATCCTAAGTACATCTTATTATTTTTTTAACTTGTAAAATAAATTTAAAGATCTTGTTACAATCTTATCCGCAATGGTCAATATATTCTTATTGTTGAAAGTAAATGGAAAAGGAAAATAAAATGTTCATATGTTTAACGATTCAAATAGTTGAGCTATTGTGTAACAACGTTGTTTCTTTTTTAATTGATGCTGTTTGCTGTAAGGTTCGGAATTTATATTACGCCATTGAGTTAAGTGGATTTGCATTTAAGTCTACGGGATATACAGATGTTCTATAAAACTTCTTTTATATTTAAATACAATTCACTTATTTCAATGAGCAAATGTCACAAGTAAGACAAGTAAATATACGATAGCATTTAACAGACCAAAATAAAGTGGTTTATAAACCCAGCTTTTTACGCTATAACAAATTAAGTACATCGTTTCAATTATTAAATATATGAAAATATATAATATAACAAAAAATAATTAAAAACGTTCATATATTTCATTAACTATGTAAAACTCATATGAAGAATATTTATGTAAAAATTGTATTTAAATCACTCAAAAAACCAGTAAAACTTTTATGTTCTAGATGTTTAGATGTATACCTTTTATGGACATTGTGTTTGGAAAATGTTTTCTTCGAAATCGAAATACATAATAACCCACCCTCTTCGTAGTACAAAGTTACAGCAAAAAAATATGTTACTTATAATTATTATTATAAAACTTCTTAAGAAGAAGACACACTAGAAATTTGTTTGTAAATATATATTAATGTTTTATTATAGCAAGGCAAATAAATTTTTAATTTGAGCTGGATCGTAATAATATGGTTTGTTGTCTTAATTTAAAAACTGCGTATTTACATAAAATACATAAAAATATACATATCTTAAGCTAAAAAGCAAATTAATATACCTAACATCAATTTTGAAAAGTCTACAGGAGAAGCAAAAAATTTTGTAAAATGCAAAATATAAGCTAAAAGTGCGATAATCAATATATTTTTGAAGAATAACATCTACATAATTACTACTACTACATATTAACTAATATAAATAGAAGAAGCTAATAGTAATTATGTAGATGTCATTGGCTACAAAAGACTATCAGAATTGAATGTTCCATTAAGAAGCGGATTAACGTAGGAATATAATCATGCTTATTGTTAACCATTTAGATTTTGTTTTGCAAACTGACCAAATGAGCCGCCATTAACAATGAAAGGTCCAGTGTTCTTAATTCGTTAAGAAAAATTAAAAAAACATTACACAAATGCGGTCATATATTTTTTGGTTCATGAAAATGATGTGCATACTTTGTGATACGTTATTTTTCAACGCAGTTGCACAAAGTTTTGTAGATACGTGTAGTTTCATCAAAAGAAACATAATCGATAAAAAAGCGATGTTCAATTATTTGAAGATATGTTATTTTGCATTTTAGAAGATGATAAAACAGCATATTGATTCACTTTTTGTATTTTGCATCGACTTTGCTTAGTTAAATAAGGAAGCCACAGGAAACTTAGTGGTCCTAAGCCAGAGAAGCCGTGTGTCACATATAGTGTCCCTTCCATTATATAAATAAAGAAAATTCAGATTAATTTATTTATTACGTGATTCTAATTGCTGGACAGTACATTTTATTAATTTATTTACCTTGTTTATTCAAAACTGTTTATATAGCTTTGTTCTCAAATGGCAACATTTTTCAAAAATAGTTATTACAAAATTTTTTCGTCGTGGCAACTCTGCTTAATAAGTATTTTTTATTGATGGAGATAATAATATTATATCAGAAAAGTTTTGTACTAAAATCTAAGTAAATTTTTACTATTTTCAAGGAATATATTTTTTGTAAGTCAAATAAAATTGTAAAACAAAATAATTTCACTGCTTATGAAGGGTACCCTGTTAGGCTAGTGTTTAGAGTGATAGTCTATCAGTTGGAAGGTTGCTGGTTCAATACTCAAAGGTAATTATATGTTTGGTAAGTTAGCTAACAATAATAATATACATAAGTAAATAAGTATCCTATAATATATATAACATGTACTAGAATTTAAGAAAATTTACTTAATTTAGGACATATGCAAAATATAATCCACTATAACTTGGTAAAAAAAATTAAATTTGAGGTCATATATAAGCTAAAAAAAATTGGGGAAACTTTCTTAATTTGAAATCCAAATGGTTATCGAGTTTCAGTAAAAAGTTGCTTGTATGTAAGAAAAAATTTTATCTAAAAATTCCCAATTTTATAGAAACATTTTACTTAGTTTTAGTAAAATTTTATTGATGCAGAAGAAATACTTACTGTAAACTACTTCATGATATATCTATAGATCTCCTTAAATTTAGTAAAATATTCCTAGAATTAAGTTTATATCAGTTAAATAATGAACTAGTTTTAAGTAAATATTTCACTTTGCTCAAGTAAAATTTTATTGAAATTAGCAATGAAATTTGTACTAAATTTCAGTATAAAACGGCTTTGGCGCCATCCGACAACCTAATTGAACTCAAATTTAATAATTTTTCCTAAGTTTTAGTTCAAAATTAACTTGAAGCTATGACTTCTATTCTTAAAAATTAGTCTAAGGCATACTCGAAATTATGAGAAATTAACTTAATAAGAGAAATGCATCTACAAATTTTAACTTCATATTAAGACAAATTTGTGGAAAAAAATACTTGATTGTAGTAGCGAGTTCACTTATTTGTAGGAATTCCTGATCAGTAAAACGTCCTATATTACTATTATCTAGAAAAGTTGTACTCGTTTTTAGTTTATGAACGAACTTTTTTTTGCCAATTTTTATGAAAATTATATACTTGATTTAAGTTAAATTTTCCTTGGAGCCAAATCATTCCCGAATTTCCTTAAATTAAGTTAAATTTAATAAACTTTTTTTTAGTGTAGTTGCGAAATAGGTAGCTTAAAGTTAATATAAAGTTACCGAGTTTCCGACAGGGTACTTATAACATAAACAACGGACTATATTGAAACAACAGAAAATCCATATAAGGTGTATTTAGTTGTTTTTATTGAATGTTAGAATCAGTTAAAAATAAAATTGCTTGGAGTTTTAAATGTTTACTCTTTTAAAAATGATTGCACGGAATACTTCTTGAACAAAATACATTCCGTTACTGTCATACATAATATTGTGAGTGAACATGCATTTTTCAATTTGGAAGAATGTCAAGCTTCAACTGCAACGGAAATATACGCGTTATTAAAGCAAACTATTATGGAAAAGGTAATGCCATTTAAAAATCTTGTTGGTGTCGCAGCGGAGATACCAAATGTCATATTCGAAAATTATAATTCTGTACTAATTTAAAAAACCAAACATGTTTTGTTGTGCTGGCAAATTTCTCTTGCCGCTTAGTACATCTAGATGCTTCCAAATATATTATAGCCTATTTAGAAGATTTGTTGAGGATTTGTTGGATCTTACTTTAATTGCAACTGTTTAGGACAATGTAAAAAGCTCCAAGAGTTCAAACAATATTTTCCGTCGATAACATTTTATCAGCTGTCATAACTAGATGGTTGTCATTAAATGGTTGCATTGATATTGTTACCGAACAACAAGAACTTTTGAATAACAATAACTACATATTGTTCTCGAAACAATAATGAGTAGTGATGCCTTCATGTACTTTTGCGTGAGCAGTCGCTAATTGTATGTGATGGTTTTTTTTTGGAATTTTTACATATGTGCATTGAAATTGATTATATAGGGTATACATTACATTTTTTACATTTGGTTTTGCACTATTTTGGCTTAACTTCTGTATTATTTTTAGTTTCTTTGATGGCAACACTCGTTCTGCTAGTATACAAACATAAACATACTTACGGGCATGTTCTGTATTTCATGTGAAATTAAAATGTGCGGAATTATCAAAGCATTCTTGTTGTAAATTGATATTTATAACAACAATGCTTTGATAATTCCACACATTTTAATTCCACATGAAATACAGAACATACCGATACTTATGTATATGATCAGGATCGTCTAGTCTAGTCAAGGCCAATCTTAAGCGATTTAATAAAGTTTTGTGAGTACCTAAAGAAATTTCAAAGAATCTAAATTCACAACAAAGATTTAATAGCCATAGAAGTATTTTTACATATGTATGTATGTATTTAAGGCCATAAAAATACAAAATAAAAAATATAGCCATTCATGCTACTAATAATGAATGGCAGTTTTCATAAACAAGCATAGGAATGAATTGACGGGTTTTCCATTTTCATAACAAAAGTGAAGCGGATATAAATTTTTACTGTTTTTTCTTTCTTTTTTAATTGTTGTGTTTTGCCAGTTTTCTGATGTTATCGCTACTAAAGGTAAATACAAAAATTGCTTAACAACCATTTAAGAGACTCTTAGCAACCATTTTTAATACCGATTGTTTATTTAGCCCAGTTTGGTTTTTCTCGTACATATGAATGTATTTATCTATGTTTAAAATTTTCAATTGTTATTGTTATTTGTATTAATATTTTTTGTTATTGTAAAAATGTTTGTGGATTTTTATGACAAATGTTTTTTCATGTTTTTGATTTGTATTTGAATATTTATAAAAAACTGTATTTCAAACAAAATATTTTCCCGAAGATGCGAACCAACGCACGGAGGAGTATTTGAGCCAAGAACCTGGCCAATATGGCAAAAATGAATTTAAAGAAACCTTAAAAACTAAGTATGCAGATCGATAGATAACCAAATTTACATTATACTGTGTATACTAAGTTGAGATTTGAAGTTCCGAGATACTGCTAAAGTCAGGACATTGAAGAAAATTACTCCCGATTTTAATGGTTTTTTCCCGTTTCAAGATTTTTATATGATTTTTTTTGTTTGCTAAACATATAGAGGTATTGCAAGAAAAATAATATCTTAAATATTTATGTTGCAAAGATCAGTTTTAAAATTAAAAAAGGGTTTTTATACACTTTTTTGCAAAAAAAAGAGATGAAGGTTTTTCAAAGTGAAGGTAGCAACTGTACAAATAGTGTTATATACTTACTTACTTACTTACCTACTTAGATGGCTATAAACAACCATTTAGGTCAGTAGCCTAATTCAGAATATTTTTCCATGCGCGTCGATCGAATGCGCTTCGTCTCCAGTTTCTAGTACCAAGTTTTACGAGATCTTCCTCAGCTTGATCTTTTCACCGGAGTTTGGGCCTTCCCCTTCTACGTCTTCCTTCGGGATCGAAATCGAATATTTTCCTCGCCAGAGCATTATCATCCATACGTATGACATGCCCCAGCCAGCGTAACCGTTGTACTTTGATGCGCTTAACAATGTTAATATCTTCGTACAACTCATATAGCTCGTGATTCATTCGATGTCGATACTCTCCGTTGACGCAGACAGGTCCATATATATATATATATGTATATATATATATATATGTATATATATGTATATATATATATATATATATATATATATATATATATATATATATATATATATATATATATATATATATATATATATATATATATATATATATATATATATATATATATATATATATATATATATATATATATATATATATATATATATATATATATATATATATATATATATATATATATATATATATATATATATATATATATATATATATATATATATATATATATATATATATATATATATATATATATATATATATATATATATATATATATATATATATATATATATATATATATATATATATATATTTGTCTATTTTAGAGTTTATTTTAAGTTAATATAAATTTTTTTTGTATTTTCCAAAATAATCAAATAAAGATTTTGAAGGAAATATTAGAAAAATTGTTTCCAAGGACATGTTTAAAACTTACAACTATTCCTCCATATCCTTGGCATAAAAACCGTTATATATCAATTAAATAGTTAAACTGCGTGCCGGGTTTTTCATTTCCTTATCTCTTGTCCTTTTAACTTGAAGTCTACACGTAACATAATATGTAAGATGAGATTGTCAAATTCAATCGCAGAGAGAATTACGTTACGTGTAGACTTCAAATTTGTGTTATCTCAATGTTATAGGAATTTTTATGAGAGCGTTGTTATAAGAATTCTTATAACAACAATCTTATGAGATGAACTGTCAAAAAACACATGTGCATAAAAATAAAATAGTGTGCATGTCTGAGTGTTTCTTAAAATAAATGAAAAGCGATGTTTTTGATTAAATGTCTGTGTTAAATAAATGAATAAATGTGTTTAGTTGATTTATAAATTTAAATTTGTGTGAAAAATTAAAAATAAAACAACTAATTATGCAAAAGTGGTACATGTTAACTCGATGAGCATTTGCATAAAATGAAATCTTATCGGAAAAGTACAATTACGTCTTCCCCTAGTATGAGGTTAAGAAAAAATTCGACATTTTGTTTTTAGTATTCTGCCGACGTTTTCTCTCATGTTATATCAAAGTTAATGTCTCGCGAAGACGCTGTGTAAGGGACTTTACATATTTTGAGAATACTTATTTTAATTTTTGTTTTCATATTAATATGTAAATTTTTTAGCAAGTCTTCAAAAAAACCTTCTATGCCCTTGAAAGTTTTCATCAAAAGGACTTTTAAAAATTATATTTTGTAGCCTTCACTCTATGAGAAAGCAGATGAAACCGTCTCATTTATTTTTTCAACAAACTGCACTTGAAGCGTTTGCCACTACTTTGATACAGCACGCTACGGCTTGAGTGTGGCAGGGAAAATCTTTAATTTTTTGACATGTGCCGAGACAATTTTTAAAAATGGTTTTCAAGTTATCAGTTATCTCACAGTCTCGCCACGTCATAATGTTGGTATAATCTTCAGCATGGAAATTAAACGAAGGCACTTTAAACGTTCGAAGTCCTAGAGCTTTCTCAGTTCTTGGTTGTAAAATTCGTCGATATGCCAGATCTCGTATGATTTATCTTTCATCTCCAAGCACAGCAATAAGAAGATTTTCTGGGTGACCGAAATATCCATTTCGTTGGATTACCTTGTAAATGATCTTCTTCAAATCGACGTTCAAATAGCGACCCACACGTGCTTAGCTCCGATTATACACGAGAGATTACATTTTATTGTAAACCTCGTCGAACCGTAACATCTCATCACGTACGTGACTAATTTTTCCTCGGGGTCGGGTTTAGTAGCATATAATCTTAGAATTCGATTTTCTGTTGTAAGCTATCTAGAATGATTGAGAGATGCAGGTTCAATATTAGCTATATCTGAAGAAAAAAACGCCATTGCTAATAGCGGTCATAATATCCTAAAGATACTTTCGGTCGCTACTCAAATCACTCTTCGTAATTGGAGGTAATATTGTAGGAATGACGGTGAATTCGCCTATTGGCATTGTTTCACATTTTTGTAATTGACATCCAATGACACCTGAAAAGCACTTAAACGCTGTAGTTTTTCTGTCCAAATGTGACAACATTCATTCGAATTCAACTGGCAGTGCAATGGTTTATTAAGCTCTTCTTCGATCAAACAAATAATACCAACTTTAAAACCTGTGTTTACTACGCTTCATAGCAACTAACAACAACTATTTTACTGAGTTTTACCGATTCGGATTTCAAGTGCGTTATTATAGCGTTTTTCATGTCTTTAGAATTTCCAAACTTAAGGTACCCATACACTTCGTTCTTTTTGGCAGTTTTAGCCGCACGGGTAAAACTGTACGGGTAAACACGAACAACGACCATAGTAGCTAATTGTTTATTAGTATGATTATTTCGAACGTATTTGCTTTGTGAATCCAAATTGATTATTAGGCTAAGGTTCGTTACGTTATATTCAGAAAGAATTGGGCATGATTAATATTCCAAGGGACCAGGGAAAAATTAACATCAACTTAATTTTTCAACGTACACAGCAGAACAGAGTAGCGCAACTTTCGGAAGCCGCTACACTTCCATCGTCAGTGCTCACGTGTATTTGCTTATCACCACTTGTCAGGTGGCTCTGTTGAATGTGATTTTAATTCTTATATATACAACTTTTTCGTGAAAATTGAATACGAGAATTAAATCACTCTCAAGCTGATATTAAAGTGCACTTTCGCAGCGTTGCCATCGGTTTATTTTTCTTCCTTCCCATTTTTCTGATTTTTGTTCTACTCAAGACAAAGTTTTTTGGTTTGATTTTATACTTAAGTATATATGAACATGTAAACATGTGAAAAGCTCAAGTCAGTAGCTAATTGTTTATTAGTATGATTATTTCGAACGTATTTGCTTTGTGAATCCAAATTGATTATTAGGCTAAGGTTCGTTACGTTATATTCAGAAAGAATTGGGCATGATTAATATTCCAAGGAACAAGGGAACAATTAACATCAACTTAATTTTTCAACGTACACAGCAGAACAGAGTAGCGCCACTTTCGGAAGCCGCTACACTTCCATCGTCAGTGGAATATTCTTATAATGGCTTATAAACGATTATACTCAGCCATGTCACAGATTCCGTTCGGATTGGTTTTGATTCCGTAATTGTCATTCCGAAAAAGTACATTTTTGGTGCTTTAGATTCCATTTATTTTGTATTTCGTTTTTACAATTATAAAGTTTTTATACCTTGAGGCGTTTGTTTACTCTTGTTTTTAGATGCAAAGCTCACATTAAGCTTTTTATTAACATGGAAAGCTCATGACCAAATATTTATTTGACGCTACTAAAAGTATGTACATTTTTTAATATTTACTGCAAATGAAGTCTGTAGAAAAATGTTTTTCAATTCCACTTTGAAATTTAAAAGTGGTTTGATTACGAATAAAATTTTCGATTTTCGTTTTCTGAAGAAGTAATTTACGGAATTGAAACCACTTCCGATCGGAATGGTATTCTGTGACATGGCTGACTGTATAAAGAACTCTCACAAAGTTTGTCATCTCCGGCTTACGAACTAGCTTAGCTACTCGTGTTTTAGTCTTTTTGCAAGTGTTTTTGTAATATTTAGATTCTATTTGGTAAGTATTTTGTGTTTGAAAATTTTAGATATTTAAATTTAGAAAACAACATTAGGAATTGCGCTATTTGCCTAAAAAATAAGTGACATGTAAATCTTTGTTGAAATTAAAATTATAAAAAAGAAAAAAAGGGTAGAAGTGCTTTCAGGGTAGATTCGGCGTTTCTAATTTGGGCGTTTTAAATTGGGGCGAAATAGAACTTAAGTTACCAAGTTCCTCGAAACTACCTTTAACTTCACGCAGACGCACTAAATATTTATTTGAAGTAGACTTTAGCCCCTATTATCTATACATATAATAAAACTGTAAAAAGGGCGTGTCTGTACATGAAATATTTTATGAAAATTTTTATCGTCGCGTAAACAGTAATCTATATAGAGAACAAAGAACCAAATTTTGGAATTTTTGTCTGTGTGTCTGTCTGTCCGAACACGCTTCACGCAAAAACCACGAATGCGATTTTCATGAAATTTGGTATAGAGGTACTTTAGAGTCCTGATTCAAACAAAGGGTACTTTTTATCGCGATAAAATATCTTATTTCTAAGTTAAAACAGAAAAAAACGAAAATATACCCAATTTACTAAAGTGCTAAGTTACTAATACGAGTAAATGTTGTTGGAAATTAAAAAGATGTTTTTGATTTTTTAACGGTGGTAGCATTGTTTATTTTGTATAACGGGAACTTTCAAAATATGTAAAAACGTTATATTATTATATTTTACAGACGCCTTATAGTCATAAAGCCATCTTTAAGCGCGCGAAGCGGGCGGGTACATCTAGTTTGTAATACAACAAAAATTATTCCTTGTAATTTGTATGGGACATAGAAATCTGCGATGTGCGACCTCTAAATATCAAATTAAGAGCTACGCTTTTAACAATCATCTTTTCTCACCTCCTTAAAGTATTTCACAAGAAAAAAATGTCAACAGTCATACTGTCTCAACCCCTGAAGGTATTCCGCTGCGGGATTTGAAAAAAATTTGATTCCAATATTCAGTTATTACGGATTGGAGTAGTTATGTACATCGTTAAAAGATTTTTTTATTAACGATACATTATTTCTTACACATGTACATAGATAAGTATGTATTTATCTACATGCATCTACCTTTTAAGTACCTATATCTTTATGAAAATATGCAGACTTTTTTTGTTTTGTGTTAGAAAGTGAAATTATTGTTAAGTTTATTATTTAAATTTCAAATAGCTTTTTCTGTTTTCAGAAAGACTTTTTATACAATCTTCTTTGGATAATCTTTTCTGTGACTAATTTAAAATAAATATACAACATGTAGAGTAGATATGAGATCATGAGTAACTTTTAACTCACGATAAGACTCGCTCCAAGAAAAACAAGTTAGTCAAAGTGCACTTTAATATCAGCTTGAGAGTGATTTAATTCTCGTATGCAATTTTCGCGAAAAAGTTGTATATATAAGAATTAAAATCACATTCAACAGAGCCACCTGACAAGTGGTGATAGCAAATACACGTGAGCACTGACGATGGAAGTGTAGCGGCTTCCGAAAGTGGCGCTACTCTGTTCTGCTGTGTACGTTGAAAAATTAAGTTGATGTTAATTTTTCCATTGTTCCTTGGAATATTAATCATACCCAATTCTTTCTGAATATAACGTTACGAACCTTAGCCTAATAATCAATTTAGATTCACAAAGCAAATACGTTCGAAATAATCATATTAATAAAACAATTAGCTACTGGCTTGAGCTTTTCACATGTTTACATGTTCATATATACTTAAGTATAAAAATCAAACCAAAAAAGTTTGTCTTGAGTAGAACAAAAATCAGAAAAATGGGAATGAAGAAAAATAAACCGATGGCAACGCTGGGAAAGTGCACTTTAATATCAGCTTGAGAGTGATTTAATTCTCGTATGCAATTTTCGCGAAAAAGTTGTATATATAAGAATTAAAATCACATTCAACAGAGCCACCTGACAAGTGGTGATAGCAAATACACGTGAGCACTGACGATGGAAGTGTAGCGGCTTCCGAAAGTGGCGCTACTCTGTTCTGCTGTGTACGTTGAAAAATTAAGTTGATGTTAATTTTTCCATTGTTCCTTGGAATATTAATCATACCCAATTCTTTCTGAATATAACGTTACGAACCTTAGCCTAATAATCAATTTAGATTCACAAAGCAAATACGTTCGAAATAATCATATTAATAAAACAATTAGCTACTGGCTTGAGCTTTTCACATGTTTACATGTTCATATATACTTAAGTATAAAAATCAAACCAAAAAAGTTTGTCTTGAGTAGAACAAAAATCAGAAAAATGGGAATGAAGAAAAATAAACCGATGGCAACGCTGGGAAAGTGCACTTTAATATCAGCTTGAGAGTGATTTAATTCTCGTATGCAATTTTCGCGAAAAAGTTGTATATATAAGAATTAAAATCACATTCAACAGAGCCACCTGACAAGTGGTGATAGCAAATACACGTGAGCACTGACGATGGAAGTGTAGCGGCTTCCGAAAGTGGCGCTACTCTGTTCTGCTGTGTACGTTGAAAAATTAAGTTGATGTTAATTTTTCCATTGTTCCTTGGAATATTAATCATACCCAATTCTTTCTGAATATAACGTTACGAACCTTAGCCTAATAATCAATTTAGATTCACAATTTTGATTTTTTTTCTCATGCTCGCACACGCTGACAAAATTAATTTCTTTCTTTTGACCATCAAGATATATCAATTATATTTTTTATGACTTGTTGCGAATAATGCGTGACTCAGCGCAGCCACGCGAGCGTTGGTCATCTCTAGCGCAGACCATAATATGGCATTCATATATTATATGAATGCGATAGTTAACCACTTGTAGTACGCGTGCTAAATGTGTTAAAATATTATGTAAATAACAAACTTATACTCTGCCTCAATTTGTACGTCAGTCACTCAGCCACAAATCATAACAGATAAAAATCAATGTGAAGCTTACTACTGGCACTGATGTTAATGGGATGAATGTATGGTTGTCTAAATTGTTAGATGGTAAATAAGTGAAATTTTCTTGTGGAAATCTTTCTTAAGCTTTTTCTGATTTTATGTGTGGTGTTGTTATTTTTAATTGCTGAAGTGCAATTAGTACCCACACCTTCAAATAAATCAATAAACAATTGTATAAATTGTGCTATTAATTCAAAAGTTTGAAACGAAACTGTTTAGGGGATTATGTCTAACGTAGAATTACAAAAACCGGTACATCTCCCAAAGAAGTAACAGTGATTTTTAAAACTTTTTACGAAAATATGTAGTCTGTCTTAACTCCCAAATATACACCGAAAATTTCATTTGGCACATGATTAACGTGGCCAGAAGGTTTTTGTCAAAAGCGGGATAAGAACGGTTGAAAAGCGGGATTCTGAAGAAAATATTACCAAAAAAGCGGGATTTTATAAGGCATCTTACGGAAAGCGGGATATTGTAAATACACTGATGATACGATTTTTTGTAAATGTTGCAAAAACACACATTCCATATCGCTAGCTGAAATGCGCCATAACGTAACTAACAAAAATTTAAAGTCGCATTTTCAATTATTAATTACTACATCGAAGAGCTTGTCCCTACAAATTTTCAAAATGTTATCATAAAAATCTATCGCATTAAAAACGAAAATGAAGAGACTTAAAGTATTTTATTTAGTCTTTTCTCTCCTATAAAATTTCAGCTAACGATATGTTTTAGAAAATTCATTGAGTTACAGGCCTTAAAAGTTAGAAAAGTGCAGTTTTGGATTTTTCAAAAGTTCATAATTTTTATGAAACAAAAATTATATACATAAATTGATTTAAGCTTAAAGATAATTTTGTCTTTAACACATGAAACATGAAGTCGTTAGTTAGGACACGACAAAAATAAGAAAGTTGTAAGTCAGTGAGCGAACGGATTCGAAGTCCTCTTTTATAAAATTCAGTTTACAGTCAAAAGAATATTTTTTATCAAAACTAGTTATTTTTTTCACTAATGTCTAGTAACTTTGTTCTATTTTGACGGCTCTTAAGCATTTTATGTATCTGTGTGGGCACCAAATTGGTTTCAACTTTGGGCTTTGAAGAATTTTTTTGATTTTCGTTTCATCTTAATAAAGAAATATTTAAATTGAAGGTATCAATGTTAGTCGAACTCTATGGTTTTAAAGTCGATCAATTTAATTTTTGCAATAATCAATAATTTTTAATACTACGTGCCTTAGTTGACCTCACCACCCTTACACTGTGAAAGGTATAACAAGAGCTCTGATCTTAAGATCGTGGTTAATCTTTAACTATTATGATGTTCAGTTCGACCCTTATACAATTATTACATGTTCCTAAAATTCCTTTCTCAATAAAAATAATTTAATTAAGGAATTAAATTGAACGAATTTAAGCCTGAATATTTAACTATCTTTGGATTAGAAATTTTTAAGTATTACGTTTTGAAGCAATGTTTAAAAAAACACTTTTTTCAATTTGAATTTTCTCAATGAGTTTTTATTCAATCAACACAAGAAAGATATATTTTGAAGCATTTTCGATATTTTTAGGATTAATTAAAAAATGAGAACTGTAAATTTTAAAACTCGAAAAAGCGGGATAACAATTTTAGGCTGGATCGACCTCTTAAAAGCGAGATAGTTCCGCCTAAAGCGGGATGTCTGGTCAGGTTACAAGTGATATATATAGAGGTGCCCCCAGCATAATTAAATTTGGCAAAAACTCTTGAATTTAGTTAAAAAATTACATATATTTTGTGAACGCCAAAAGAAATTCTGAGCATTGTCGTGTTAGTATAAGATAGAAAATTTTAATATTGAAACATGCCTGTTGAGACGCGGATTTGTGGGACGTTGCGGAGGTGATTTCGCAACTCTTTTCAATCGGCGAATTTTACGGCTGAGATCAAGAAATAATATTCATGTAACAAATATTTCTAATTTCCTCTTCACGTTTCAAGTAATTATTGTAGCACTTTAGCACATATACATATCTCTTTTTATTACAGTAAAATTTCTCTAGTCAAAACACGATAAACGAAAACCTGTCCTGTGTTCGGTTTACCAGATAGACTACCAGTATCTCAATTACCTACTTACTTATAATGACGTTATGAAAAATTACTTCTTCATTAAATATGAAATAAAGCCTGATTTACAAAACAGCAAAAGAGCCGACCGTTCATATTATATCTGAAAAATTGGCTCAGGAAGTTTTAGAAATGTGGTAAAAAGCATCGCTACCAATTGTCAGTCTTGAGAGAATACTACTACTTATTCGTTCCTACCATGAAAAATATAGAAGCTTAATGAAACCTTCCAAAAACTCAATACATTAACCAATTTTTACTATTCCATCCAAAGGAAGAAATACATTTTTTACTTGATCAAAGAACAACAAGAAATATGGTGGTAAGCGATGTAGATGTGGTCGCAACTATAAAAAATAAAAAAACAAGAAAGAAAAGAGACATTGGCGTAGTTATACATTTTTTCTAGGGGTGGGGGTTGCAAACAAATTTTTTTTGTTAAAATTTTTAATCCGCGTTTGGATTTTCCTAACTAACAATACCACTAACAAATTGATTGCTTTTAATAACACTGCTTTACATTACAAACTTTTATATTTTGAAGTTTTTAATTTTAAAAACATTTTTTTTAGAATAGCTATGATGTGCTAAACACAAAAAAGGAATAAAAATTTAATTTCAGCCATTGTTCATAATATAACGGTTCATTTTCGTTTTTCGGTGTATACTTCTTGTTAAAGCGTCATTCAGAATCAAAGGCTCGTTCGTTTAAAATGAATTATATATTATTTGGTAGGCTACTAAATTACGCGTCGAATAGTGGCTCTGATCGAATCAAAGGCGACCAACTTAGAGTGGATAAAAGTTTAAGTTCTATAAAATTTTTAAAGTTCATCACCAATTGTTGCCTTTTCGGAAGCTGTTTGTACCACAAAAAATAAAAAAATCCATAGTGTTATAGTTTCATTGAATAGATCATTCGACTATAAAAATTTTAAGCCATAATGGACCTAAATCTGTTGAAAACAAAAAATCGTATATTCAGTGTTTTACTATTTAGGCTATTTATGATCAGATTTTTTCTTTACTTTAGATGCAAATAAAACAATTTATTCAATTTTTGTTCCCAATGTTTCGTCGGTTTTTTCCGGCGTCTTTAAAATAACCTTATAATCGACTTTAAATGGCGCTGTTACTCTGGATGGTGCTTTAAAGAGAAGTAAATATATGCACAAGCATCGAAAACAACAAATGAACCATTATATTTCCATATATTTCCAGTGTATAGCATATCATTACTAATTACCCTAAAAAATGCATTAGCAAATTTAAACCTTTTCGTTGTAAATTGACAACCTGTTTCAATGATTTTTTGTATTTTACATAGAATTATATTTCAATTATTTTTTACATATTTTTTTTATGTAGGTATTCTTCAAAAAAAATTCTCAACATACACGGCAGAACAGAACAAGGTTTTTTTTGGAAAATTTTCCCTGGTTTTTTTAGAATAATTATCCTGTCTAATTCTTTCTGAATATCACGCTACGGACTCTTGCGCAATAAAATCGTTTGGACTCAAAGGCAAATTAGTTCGAAATAATAACGACAAAATATAAAATTCTCTGTTTCAAGTAGAGAACTGCAAAATTTAAATTGATGAACACTCGTCGCAAAAATTTTGACTTGTCGCGAAATTACCCTTGACTAACTTCATTATGAAAAATATGTGTCATGAAGCAAAAACTCGTATCCAAACAAGCATACTTTATTATCTTAAAAGTAATTCAATAAAACCTAAAGCATTTGATATACATACATCAAAGCAGATACTATTATTAACTCAATTATTATTTACTCAATATTAAAGAAATATTACGTTTTAAAATAAAGAAGTATGCATTTAGTATAAAATTTAGAAATTGTGGATTCCGATTTTCTTGCGGTTAAGGGTCATTATAAACTTTTGGATATAATACCGATGGTCATATATTGACAAAACGCAGAAAACGTTCCCATACTCAAAATAAAACAACAGAAATTAGTTGAGAGTATCTCCTAAATAGTTTTCAGCTATTTTATTTCTATGCTAGTAACGCTTTCAGCATATTTATAACGTAATTTCTTCTACACAGAAAAAATTATGATAGCTTTTTTTTAAACAAACATGTTTTTGAAACTGATTTTAAATCTTTATTATTGTCTCTATTTAGTTTGATAAATAATTTTGTTTGACTTATTATTTCATTTCATTTACCTACCGCCAATCTTAGCAACCTGATAAAATTATGAAATTCTTTGATTTATTTTTTATATTTCTCTAAAACATTTTTTGATTGAAACAATTTGTTTATTGAAAAAATCAGATTTTTTTCAAACAAATTATTGCAAATTTTTGTAATTGAATTTACAAATTTCTTTATAGGACCTAAATTGAACAAATTTACATTTGATTCAGGGAATTTGGTATTTGAAGTGAAAAATTAGTTTTTTCTGTGTACTGAAAAGTTGTAAAAACCAGTTACGTATTGTCAACTTATGACCATCGATATGCAAGTTTTTTAAGGTATAAAACTTTTAAAAATCATGTTTTTGGTGGGCTATTGGGTAATTTTAGGCACAACTCGACCCAGTATCAAAAGGTTTTTAAAATGTTGTATGTACTACTTTTTTTTGTTAGAAAAAATGCAAAAATATATCATCAGAATAATATAAACACACTCGTAAGTTTTTGTTTAGGGGTTTTACGTAATAAACAAAAATTTGGCAATTATTGGAAACAAAATTTGTATAAAAATTGTAATGATTTCTGTAAGTAAACGTGATACATTTACGATTTGAATAATAATATGTATGTCTTTCCAAAGATAGAGAAGTTTTTAATAATTTTTATTAAATATTTCAGTAATTCTGGTGGGGAGGGGGGGGGGGGCAAATCAAGTCTGGAGTGGGTATTGCCTCCCCCCCCCATAAAGGCATATCTACGTCAATGAAAATATAAATCTTTATTGCGTTACAAGACATATAACAGATTTTGTCAAACCGTATTGTTCTCGTTCTTTACATGATGACTTGACAATCGAAAGCAACAGTTCAAGCGATAGCGTAGCTTCTTGAAACGCCAGAGCAAGTAGTTACACCGCCACTCGAAAAAAAATATATATTAAATATGCAATCATTAGCCCTTGCCTGTGATCGTACTGGAGTCTCTGACAGAGCCGCTGCCACTATAGCTTCTTCTGTGTTAAAAGATATTGGCATTATTTTATCAACCGATCCAAGTGGTGTTATTGATAGTTCAAAGTTGCGCCGTGAAAGAACATAAGTCGGAGAAGCTTTACAGGCTGGAGATCGTAAGAAAATCCCACGCGGCAAAATAGATAAAACTTTGATTAGCATTCAGAAGAATGATACATTTTACAGAAAAATAGTACTAAATACCATTATGTGATTTTATGAGAGCCAAGAAGCGACTACTTGTGGCATGTAACGTATGAAGGCAGCCATACACTTCGTTCTTTTTGGCAGTTTTAACCGCACGGGCAAAACTGCGGGTAAAACTGCCCGTGTGGCCAAAAACCGTCCTTCTTGTACGCGTTCAAAAATATCTGCTGCAACTTGATTTTTACCGTCCGTTTTCACACGTGTTCGTTCAAAACTGCTCGTGTGTGGGATTACGCAGTTAGAACGCACGGTTTTTCTCAGTGTTTAATTCCACGTGATATTAGTACGCCAGCTGATTATTTTTTGTACAAATTTTTTGTTTTGTTTTGATTATGCGAACAAATGATACAATAATACAGATACATACACTAGCTAAAATTACCGTCAGCTGTGTATTGTATGTACGTGTTTGTTTGGGTGTACAACAAATTTTGTTGTTGCTCAGTATGTAATTTTTGACAAGTCACATAATAAACATTTGACAACCTAGATGAGAAAAATCTTCTAATGCATGTACCTGTATTAATGTGCCTTGACTTGAACTGAAGTAAAAAGCGCCTAGTGTGTGGATATGGTCATTGTTCGTGTTTACCCGTACAGTTTTACCCGTGCGGCTAAAACTGCCAAAAAGAACGAAGTGTATGGGTACCTTAAGTTTGGAAATTCTAAATTTATGAAAAACGCTATAATACCGCACTTGAAATCCGAATCGGTAAAACACAGTATAATAGTTGTTGTTAGTTGCGATGAAGCGTAGTAAACACAGGTTTCAAAGTTGGTATTATTCGTTTGATCGGAGAAGAACTTAATAAACCATTGCACTGCCAGTTGAATTCGAATGAATGTTGTTACATTTGGACAGAAAAACTACAGGGTCTAAGTGCTTTTCAGGTGTCATTGGATCTCAATTACAAAAATGTGAAACAATGCCAATAGTCGAATTCACCGACATTCCTACAATATTACCTGCAATTACAAGGAGTGATTTGAGTAGCGACCGAAAGTATCTTTAGGATATTATGACCGCTATTAGCACTGGCGTTTTTTCTTCAGATTTAGCTAATATTGAACCTGCATCTCTCAATCATTCTAGATGGCTTACAACAGAAAATCGAATTCTAAGATTATATGCTACTAAACCCGACCCCGAGGAAAAATTAGCCACGTACGTGATGAGATGTTACGGTTCGACGAGGTTTACAATAAAATGTAATCTCTCGTGTATAATCGGAGCTAAGCACGTGTGGGTCGCTATTTGAACGTCGATTTGAAGAAGATCATTTACAAGGCAATCCAACGAAATTGATATTTCGGTCACCCAGAAAATCTTCTTATTGCTATGCTTGGAGATGAAATCATACGAGATCGGGCATATCGACGAATTTTAAAACCAAGAACTGAGAAAGCTCCAGGACTTCGAACGTTTAAAGTGCCTTCATTTAATTTCGATGCTGAAGATTATACCAACATTATGACGTGGCAAGGCAGTGAGATAACTGCTAACTTGAAAACCATTTTTAAAAATTGTCTCGGCACATGTCAAAAAATTAAAGATTTTCCCTGCCACACTCAAGCCGTAGCGTGCTGTATCAAAGTAGTGGCAAACGCTTCAAGTGCAGTTTGTTGAAAAAATAAATGAGACGGTTTCATCTGCTTTCTCATAGAGTGAAGGCTACAAAATATAATTTTTAAAAGTCCTTTTGATGAAAACTTTCAAGGATATAGAAGGATTTTTTGAATCCTTCTATATCCTTGAAAACTTTCAAGGATATAGAAGGATTTATGAAAACAAAAATTAAAATAAGTATTCTCAAAAAATGTAAAGTCCCTTACACAGCGTCTTCACGAGAACTTATTTTTGAGATAACATGAGAGAAAACGTCGGCAGAATACTAAAAACAAAATGTCGAATTTTCTCTTAATCTCATAATAGGCGAAGACTTAATTGTACTTTTCCGATAAGATTTCATTTTATGCAAATGCTCATCGAGTTAACATGTACCACTTTTGCATAATTAGTTGTTTTATTATTCATTTTTCATACAAATTTAAATTTATAAATCAACTAAACACATTTATTCATTTATTTTAATAAACACTCACACATGCACACTATTTTATTTTTATGTACATGTGTTTTTTGACAGTTCATCTCATAAGATTGTTGATATTTCTTATAACAACGCTCTCATAAAAATTTCTATAACATTGAGATAACACTAATTTTAGGTCTACACGTAACATAATTCTCTCTGCGATTGAATTTGACAATCTCATCTTACATATTATGTTACGTGTAGACCTCAAGTTAAAAGGACAAGAGATGAGGAAATGAAAAACCCGGCACGCAGTTTAACTATGTTTTGTACCTAGATTAATTGATACATATACCATATTTACACTACGCAACTTTGTTGCATGCAACTCTCTTTTTTCAGTGAGAAAGACAGAGAAGAAATACAAAATGTATACATTTCTATTTCAACACTCTCACTTAAAATTAAAATTGCATGCAACAAAGTTGCGTGGTGTAGATATGGTAATAGTGATTTTCGTGCCAAGGATATGGAGCACTAGTTGTAAATTTTAAACATGTCCTTAGAAACAATTTTTCTAATATTTCCTTCAAAATCTTTATTTGATTGTTTTGGAAAATACAAAAAAAATATATATTAACTTAAAATAAGCTCTAAAATGCGCACAAATTTTTCGATTTTATCGCTATCGGCGCAAAAATAATAATTGTTTTTTATAAATTTATTTTCTACATGCAATTTTTTTGCAATTAATGTTGTGCCGCAAAGAAAAGCCACAGCTTTTGAACTAAGAGATATAAAATCATAAAATTTCGAAGTCTTATAACGAGTGATTTTTTTGCTATTATCTTTTTGGCAACACTAGTTTTGACAGCTCACGCACGTTTTGTATCTTGCGTCACTGTCAAACATCTTCAGTTTGGTCTATAATTTAATCATGAATCGTCTTACAAACGAACAACGCTTGCAAATTATTGAATTTTATTACCAAAATGCGTGCTCTGTTAAGTTAGATGAATATCCACTTTTTTATCGAAGAATTGTGTTCAGCGACGAGGCTCATTTCTGGTTGAATGGATACGTGAACAAGCAAAACTGCCGTATTTGGAGTGAAGAGCAGCCAGAAGCATTGCAAGAGCTACCAATGCATCCACAAAAAACAACCGTTTGGTGCGGATTATGGGCTGGCGGCATCATTGGGCCGTATTTCTTCAAAGATGATGCGAATCACAACGTTACTGTGAATGGTGAGCGCTACCGTGCGATGATAACAAACTTTTTTCTGCCCAAAATGGAAGAGCTTGACTTGCATGACATGTGGTTTCAACAAGACGGTGCCACATGCCACACAGCACGCGAAACAATGGACCAATTGAGAGGGGAGTTCGGTGAACAGTTTATTTCACGCTTGGGACCAGTCAATTGGCCGCCCAGATCGTGCGATTTAACGCCTCTAGACTATTTTTTGTGGGGCTATGTTAAGGCTAATGTCTATAGCGACAAGCCCGCTTCGATTGACGCACTGGAAGCCAACATTGCCAACATTATTCGTGAGATACCGGCCGAAATGTTGGAAAGAGTATGCCAAAATTGGACTAAGCGGATGGACCATTTGAAGCGCAGCCGCGGCCAACATTTGCATGAAATAATCTTCAAACATTAAATTATATCGACCCAACTATCGATCCAAATAAATATTTCATGCATTTTTCTGAATTTTATGTGTTTTTTTCTTTTTTACTTTCAGATAGTTCTTATAAAATCACCCATTACATACAGGTAATATAAGCCTACAACATATAATTTTTAAAAATAATTTTAATGAAAACTTTTAAGGATATGGAGGATATTTGTTTTAATATTTTTGTTCAGGGAACTGAAATTAATATGTTTATAAAATTCTACAGAGTCTTCCTTTTATTTGGTACCAAGTTTGCTAAAAAAAATATTAGATACTGATATTAAAAAAGATATTTTAAATAAGCATTCATGAAAAATGTTAAGTCCTTTGAAAAGGATAAGAGGTGAGCAAATGGAAAACTAAGTACGCAGTTTGACTATGTTTTGTCTCTAGATTAATGGATATATAGTGGCGTTTCTGCCATAAAAAATCTGTCACGCGGTATTATCAATTAAAACACAAAAATTTTAAGTTTTTCTTTTCTTGACACGACAGATCAATTATGACATAAAAATTTAAAATTTTATATACTCAACAGAGAAAACAAAATTTTTAGGAATCTCTTTTTAAATGATATCACAAGCAGTGTGACCAGATTTTAAAATAATATATAGCTAAATCAGGTTTTAAATAGAGCTAAAAAGAGCTAAAGAAGGAATTTTAAAGCCAAAAAATAAAGCTAAATATTTTACAGCTTTGCAATATGTAGTAACTTTTCATTATTTTAAAATTTTTTATAGTTTAAATGGTGTTTATGTAGGTATAAATAATATGAAAATATATTTTTGGCTCATTTAAATGAAAAACATTCAATCAATAACAACCACCCAAGTGCTGAAAATAGTATTTCGCAAAATAAATACGATTTCGACTCGAAGTCACTAAACTGGTGTGTTGGAAATCGCAATCACAAAAAACTTAGCTATTTCAATTCGCAAGCAAAGAGGAAAGTGAAATCTAAGTGAACTTTCCTCTTTAAAAAATTTTGGTATCAAATTGCAAAAATAAAAGCATTCCAGTAAAATTTAAACTATTTCTATTTAATATCATTTAAAAAAATGAAATTTTTGTACATTGTAATACAAAATACTAAATTAAAAAGTATGGTGCTTTATTTCGACTATTGTGTTACTTTTGTTTACTTTAAAAACAGATGCATAAAACATATAATATGAAGCAATAATAGTAAGGGAAAAATCTAAAAATAGTTGGATACTATGGTTTCAAAAAACATAGAGCATTGATAAGAATCTTTTTCGATTATTTCCAAAAATAAACAGAACGCGCGACCCTTAGCACATGCCAAAGTGAGATTTGCGCTTTCAAACTCACAAGTGATTTTTGCCATTGTAATTCCAAAAGAGTAATATCACATTTCTTCTTTAAAATTTTCATACAATTTACTTTTGTATTGCTTAGACTGTTTTCTAATGAAAAGATGTTTGTGATTTGTAAAGTTATTTGGCAAACGTTATCGTAGTTGGTAAATTAATTATTTAATAAAATTTCCGCAAGTGTATCTAATTTCCTTTTCTGTTTCAGAATCTATTATGTCTTTTTTTGAAATCAGACATTGTTCAAACTTATAGTTAAAATACGGAGTTGGAATTAGAAAACCGTCTAAATTTGATTTTAAACGGCCGAAAATTTCGGACTTCAAAACGATTTGATTACAAAGGGCCTTATTTTGTAAAACGCAACGCTAGGCGTTGACTAATTTTGTGTGTGTTTTGTTTTTGCAAATTATATTTTTTCCATACAAAATTTATCAACGCTTGGCGTTGCGTTTTACAAAATAAGACCCAAAGATTTTTCAAAAGCAAGTGAAGTTCTGAAAACAATAGCATGGGGTCCACGTCGTTACTTTCGAACATTTTATTTACTTTTTGAACATCAGAAAGTAATGGATTTAAAAAATTCAAATAGAGTAAATATTTTTCACTATACAAATTTTTCAAGACTAGCTTGATTGCAGGATTCCGAAATAGATGCAAGTTGAAAGTGAGTTTTTAATTCCAACCATTGTATACTTATTACCAGGGACTGAAACCATGAAAAAATGGGTTCAGGTTCGGGTTAATCAAAATAAAAAGTTCAGGTTCGGTTCAGGGTTCGGGTTCGGGCTTAAAACCTAAAATTTAAACACGCGCAACTATTTTGTTTAATAATAAAATATATATGTAAATTAATTTTCCATTCACGCTTATACGTTTAAAAAATTGTTCAATTCACAAGTTCGTATTAACGTCGCCTAATTATACAATATTGTATTTTTATTGTTAGCAATTTTCATACAACGGTGCGTTTTCCAAACAGTTGTATTGCCTGGAAATATTTCATTTGCTAGATTAATTTTTAAACAAATATAAGGTATAGAATGGGAATCAGCTATAATAGCTTGTTGTTGAGTTATTCAAAAAAACTTCGCAAAATTATGATTCTTTGCAAAATCAAAAGTAAATAAATGCAAACATCGATATCAAAATATTAAAAGTGACTCCAGCTCTAAAAATAGCAAAAACTTGGAGTAAATCAAGCATATCGCGAATATGTTGAAAATTCGCAAAAAATTGCAATATTGGAAACTAGCCCCAAAATTGTAACGAAAGTCAAACACTCGGGAAAACGCGAAAATTGTGAAAATTTGCAAAACCTTGCTAAAATTTTAAAGATTACGAAGCGCAATATTGATTAAAACTAGGGATGTAACGATACGCCGTTTTGCCGATCCGATACCGATACCGATATTTAAAAATAAATATCGCCGATACCGATTCCGATACCGATACGAATATTGAAATTGAGTTCTAGTTTAGATCAACAAAACTCAAGTGCAATTTTTTTATTATACAAAATTACATTGTAAGAGAGAATATTTCAAATTGATTTTAACCCAGTATAAAATATTGGCAGTAATTTTTAAGGAGCTACATTTTCTTTGCTTCAAAAAATCTATATTAAAAATATGCAGATAATTAGTAGAAAAGCAAGAAAAAATTTTTAATTCCTTTGTAATTTTAAAAAAATACTCGCCATGCTTTTTTAAAAATCGATATTTTAAAGAACATTTATCAACTAATATTCTTCTAAATAACTTAATAGCTTAATTATTAAAAGTCTTCTAAAAGTTTATATTTGTTCACTTAAATTTCCATGAAAATAACGTTTTGAGTTTAAGTTCGCATAAAAAAAATTGTGAAAATGAGTAATTTTTTATCCTTTTTCCTTGAGGAAAAACCATTATAGAACACCGAAAAAGAAATTTGTCCTAGCATCGCTTCCAATTCGGTGATTCGTAATCGAAAAACAGAACGTCTTGCAATGGCAAGGATATGTAAAACTAATTAGAAATTATCCAAATTTGCAATACCTCCGGATCGCGAATTCTACAATTTCATGACTTCTTTGGAGTGTCTTTTTTTGCTGGAATAAGATTTAAAAAACAACGACTTGAATTTGAATTCATGGTAAAATTAACAAAAAATAAATAATTTTTTTACAAAATAACAGCATAAAATACTATTAATTTTTAAAATTGATATTAATAAGATTTAAAAAATAACGAAGTGAATTTAATTCATGGCAAAATTGAACAAAAATAAATTATTTGTTAAAAAAAAAACTGGGGGAGCGAATTTGCTCACCAATTTTGGAAAAAAAATTGTAGAACCAAACAGCAAGCAAACGCTCTTTCAAACAAAAAAAAAAGAACTTTGAAAATCGGTTCACAAATGACAAAGTTATGCCAATACTAACTTAAAAATAAACACGAATTGATAACCTCCTTCTTTTTTGATGTCGGTTAAAAAATACAGAAAATTACAAATACCTCTTTCAGGATACTTTGGCATTTTAGAGGACGGGAAGCTATGTCATTTTTAATCAATACTTATTAGGAGGAGACTGAAAGCTTTCGAATGAGAATTTATTAATATCCGATGATGCGCTCTAAAGTTATTCAATCTTGAATAAGGCGAACATTTCTCAAAAATGGACGAGATGCCCAAGTTTAGACGGCTATAAAAAGAAACCATAAAAAGTATCAGGCTAGTTCTTACGCCACGTGATGCGCACGTAAGAGTACAATATACATATATTTATGTGTGGCAAATTTTGTGAAAACGGAAAGTTTTTGAAATCTGAAGTGCCAAGGAAACGAAATACGTACAAAAATTAGTTTTAATGCGGTTCGACAAAAAAGATGAAGCACCACTGATTCTTCTGCAAGACTGCAAAAAACGTGTTCAGGAAATAGTTGCATTAGCAGAGAAGTTTGCACTTGAAAAACTTAGTATTTAAATTTTGGGTTTAGTGCCACCGTCAAAAAATAAAAGCAACAAAAATTATACTAAAAAACCACCTAGCACTAACTCAAAAAACCACCTAGCACTAACTCCAAAATTTTTCGCGTCGAAAAGTTGAAAAAGCAGTAAAGCGGTGCGAAAAGCACTGAGTTGACAACGCTGGTAAGGAAACTGAAAACCTTCAAAAAGTCGCTTTTATCGCGAACTTTACGAAAATTCGCGAAAATTTCCAAAATCGGAAACATGCCCTAAAATTTATTAGAAATCGCCAACACCGTTAGAAATAAAAAAATTCGGAAAAATTGCGAAAAAATCGCAAATTACCGAAAAATTACTATATGTATTACAGAAAACACTAAACCTGTAAGTAATAACAAAACTCGTTTTTCGGCATAAATTATTTACTGAAAATCAATTGACTTCATTGAATTAACATTTAAAATACGACAAAATAACGATACAATAAATTTGTCTGTTCACAAGCACATAAGCAAGTGTCGTCTTTTTTAAAATTAAGACATACGACTGAGCTTGTGTATTGAACAAATATATTATTTTTTTAATTTAATTAAATTTAACTTATTTACAGCCTGTTCAGCGAACTGCCTTACGGTAGCAAGCGAGAGTTAACTAAGAGACTAAATGCACTTATAAAAAAACACAACTTCTTTCTTTCACTTCCAAATCAATAATCATTTAATCATTCTTTTCCTTTAAAATGAAACTTATTTCCTAAATACAAAAGTGCTTACACAAATTAAGGTTCAATAATTTCTTATTTTATTTATTTTAAATAATTTCGCAATTATGCTTATTAGCTTAAATTCTTTGGAAATATTTTACTTGTTAAAATTTATTTGCTGATTAAAGTTTTTAATAATTTAGTTTTATTTCTTGTGAATATTTAGTGTATGCTGATGCAGCTATTTAATCTAGGTGGCTTTGCTGGTGAGTCTGTTGTTGTTGTTGTGGTTGCAGTTGTTTCTGTAACTCCTTCCCCCTTAGAGTGGAGCGATGGCCAAAATATTGATGGTCAGGAGCGACTGTATTTATGGTAGGGAATTCTTTTACGACATATTTTGTTTTTCTGTTGGTTATTAGAATGATAATTGTTACACTAATGACTGTAGTTATGAGACCATAGTTTATGTATCTATGTAGTTCCGTATTGTTCGATAAGGATTCAATGGCTAGTTTATTTTTTAAATGGTACTCTTTAAGTTTGGGTGTGCTCAAGCTTTCTATTGTAGATAAAGGTTTTATGTTTACTTGTGTCGGTGGGTTTAGAATAAAATCGTCCCAATGTATGTTTGGATTATCTTTGTAGGTAATTTCATTGATGATAAGGTTACAGTTTCGAAAATGTATTAATAGGTTTCCCTCAATAATATACTCTTTCGGGTCGCATGACGTTTTTATTTGCGTTGGTGGTAAATTGGTTGTTAATACAAGTCCTTGTTCGAGTTGTAAGACTTTAGTTATCTGCCCGATATCGTTGAGTTTACATTTGGCTTCTAAGTTTCGTATGATTTTCCCAAAGCATGAAGAGGTTTCTATTGTTTCTTGTTGTAAGCTCTCTTTGCAGTAATACAGGTTTTCAATCTTTTTGCATATCTCATCGAAATATTGAATTTTATCATTATTATATATTATATAGGGTTTCATTATTATTTCTTTTGTTTTGTTAATGGGTATGGGGATTGTGTGGGAAATTGTGTATTGATCATAAGGGATGTGAGGTATAAGAATATTAAAAATAATATTTGTATTATTGTAGTAGGCTTGTAATTCCAAAAGTTCATACAAGTATTCTATGGTACTGACTTTGACAGATTGATCTCCCAGATTATTTGCGATGTCTTTTAGCTCATCCGTATTTAAGGTAATTTTTGGCACGATCCCAAGTTTGGATAGGGCCATTGCTTCGGAAATACTTGAAATGTGATTTGCTAATATGTCGATATGATAATTAATTTGATTAAGGTATTGATTATCATTAATAAGCCTAGAATTTGACAAAATACTGTTTTGTGAATATTGTAATGACCGTACTATAATATCTTGCTCACTATTTATATAATTGGTAATATTTTCTATTCTTTCAATAATTTTAGTGTTAAGTATACTTTGGTTATTTGTGTCGATCTGTTGCTTCGATGTCAAGTTAAATATTAAATCATTAATACGAGAAGCATCATTGCTATCCATGTTTCCTGTAATGAATTTTACTGCTGATCCTATACCATTAAATAATCCTCTCTTGTTGCGGTATTTGTGCGTTATTGAATTTAATTTGCTTTTGAGGTCCGTTAATTTGTGTTTCGTTGTTCCCAGAGAACCTTTGTTATAATATGAGGGTGTGAAATGTTTTAGTGATTCGTCAATCTTCATGATGTTATTATAATATGGTTCGAGTTTTATAATATGTATGAGGTTAGTTTAATTCGTAATAAACCATGAGTATCAGTCAGATTCTGTATTTTCAGTGTTTGTGAGTGCACAGTGGCTATTAATCTGAAATGGCATACATATGTAGAATTTTAAATTTTTTTTCAATATTTTCTTTTCTTAATCTTTGATTTGTGTAATTTTTTGTTTTGTGTAGTTAGTAATGTTACCTTGGTGTTTTTCTGTACGTTGTGCCTAGAAAATCTTGGTGTTAATTTATTTCGTATACATTCTTTTCTGTAAATATAGTCATTTTCTTCATAATTTAATGGGTCTTGTCTATTCGTGTTTAGTTTTTCTATGCGTTTATCCGTGTCGGATTCCAATTTATTCCTGATAGATTCGAAAAGTTGCGTTTGAAATTGATTAATTTTGGAAAGATATTCGTGCTCATTGCTAAATGTGATCTAACGGTCAAACTTATAAGTTCTTCTGTAGAATAGTTCAAAGGGTGTTAATTTTGTTGAAGAGTGAATTGAATTATTGTAAGTTATGAGAGCCTCTGTTATAATGTCGTTATTCTCCATTTCTAACTTTTTGTTTTTAATTTTTTCTACTATTAATCTGTATATTTCAGTTAAGGTTGAATGAAGTCTTTCTACGGGGGCATTACTGCTTGATTGTTGAAAAGACGTAAAATGCAAGTTAATTTGATATTGCTGGCAGAAGTCTTTAAATATGTTCGAGTTAAATTCGGTACCTTGGTCACAAATGATTTTGTTAGGAATGCCATGCATACTTAGAAAGTTTTTAAAAGATTTTATTATGCAAAGACTATTTCTCGCTGTTACGGTATATGCGGCAGCAAATTTGGAAAATTTGTCTATAATTGTTAAAATATTTTTCCCGTTAATTGAATAAATATCTATGTGTAGTATGTCTAGTGGTTTAGTAGGAGTTGGGGGTTTTTCAAATTTATTTTTTGGAGGGTGTCTGTCATACTTCAGACTTTGGCATGAAGCACAATTGTTTATCGTTTGAGTTATTTTTGACCTCATGTACGGAAAATAGTATTCGCGTTTCAGGTGATCATGTGTCTCCTGTATTCCTCTGTGATTATTGTTTTCGTGATGTTCTTGGATGATTTTATCCTGATTATCGTTTTCTTTTATGTCTTTTACTATTTCGGTACATCTAATTAAACGGAATATTTTGCTTTGTGCAAAATGTTTTGCATATACACTTTGAATTATACGTAAAAATTGCTGTAGTTTTATTGGGTGCTAGATGATTTTTTAAAATGTCTACTATAATTTCTTCTGTGTAATTGGGGTATGTAAAGGTTTTTCTATGTTTATTTTTGAAAATTACTTCGAGTTTCGTACGAGGACTAGAGTTTCCTTTCATAAATAAAACTTGTAGGTTAAATTCGTTTATTGGTTTTTCTGAGATAGGTATGCCGTCGTCGCAGTTCTCTTCCGCTGAATGAATAGTGCTACCTGAAGCGGCTTGATTAGATAGTGTATCAAATGTATTTATATTTTGAATTTCTGAAGGGTATGTCTTTATTCGGCTAAGGGCGTCAGCGTTTGTATTTAACTTCCCCTTTTTGTGTATAATTTCGTAGTGGTACTCCTCTAACTTCAATCTCCATCTAATTAATTTTGAGTTTGGCTCTTTGAGGCTCATAATCCATGTAAGTGGTTTATGATCCGTTATGATTCTGAAACGGTGGCCGAATAAATATGGCCGGAAATATTTAGTAGCCCAAACAATTGCCAAGAGCTCTTTCTCTATTGTGGAATAGTTAATTTCTGATGTTGTGAGTGTGCGACTTGCATAGCAAATCGGTTTATCGTTTCCTATGGGACCTTGTGATAGTATGGCTCCTATTGCATAATTACTTGCATCTGTTGTGAGGTTAAATGGTTTAGTGAAATCTGGATATTGTAAGATTGGGTCATTAGTTAAGAGGCTTTTACAAATTTCAAAAGTTTCCTTATATTTGTCATCGACTATAACATTTTTATCTTCTTTAAACATGCTGTAAATGGTTTTGTTATTCTAGCAAAGTCCTTTATGAATTTGCGTTAGTAACCTAATAAGCCCAAGAACGATTTTATTTCTTTTTGGTTTGTGGGAATCGGATAGTTTTGAATAGCTGATATTTTATCAGGGTTAGGTTTTACTCCTTCAGTGGTCACGATATGGCCTAAAAATGCACATTCTTTATGCAGAAATTCCGATTTATCCAATTGGACTTTAAGGTTAGCTTCTCTGAGTGCTTTAAAAACCTTTTTGATATTCTCGCTATGCTCCTGGAGAGAAGTTGAATAGACAATGAAATCATCTAAATATACCAAACACACAGTTCCTATTAAATCTTTCAATACACAATCCATCACTCCTTGAAATGTAGATGGAGCGTTTTTGAGGCAAAATGGCATTCTCACGAACTCATAATGCCCCCCTTCTACTGTGAAGGCGGTTTTAGTGATGTCTCTTGAGTTCATTTCAATTTGATGAAAGCCGCTTGCCAAATCTAATGTACTAAAGTACATGCATTGACCTAATTTGTCTAATATGTCATTGATGTTTGGAATTGGGTATCTATCAGAAACCGTTTTCTCGTTAAGTTTTCTATAGTCTATTACTAAACGCCATTTACGCTTTCCACTGGCATCTGTTTTTTTTTTTGCAGTACCCATACTGGTGCGCTCCAAGGTGAATAGCTTTCACGTATAATACTTTGGTTTAACATATCAGTGATTTGTCTTTTTACTTCCGGTTTGTGGATATATGGGTATCTATAAGATTTTGTATAAATGGGAATATCGTCTTTTGTAACTATATTGTGTTTAATTTTGTTGGTGAAAGTTAGAAGCTGATTCTCCTGTAAAAAAATATCCTCAAATTCCTGACATATTTTTGTAATGATTTTTCGTTCCTCTGAATTTAAATGATCGATTCTAAGGTTTTCTTTCAATTTAGAACTTTGGTCAAAGCTATGCTCGAAGTCAATGTTGTTAATTTCTATGAAATGAGAATCTATAAGGGGATCCACTTTAATTGGGCTTTCAATTAAAATAGTTTTGTCTATATTTGATTTGTTGTTAACTTCTACAAAGCTGTACCACTTTCTCGCTCTGTATGCGCCAGCAGAAATAGTTACTTCTGGTTGAATCAATATATTTGGGACTAAAAAATCACCATTTTCGATATCTACAGGCACTTTTATGATAGCTTTTGTTCTAGGTGCTACTAAAAATTTACTGGAAGTTATGTTTGGTTTAAAAGACAAAGGAATAGTTGAATTTCTTGTTATTAGCTGTTTGTTCTCAAGGTCGATTTTTGCACTTAATTTAGCTAGTATGTCGAGTCCAAGAAGTCCGTCAAAGTAGTTATGGAACCTGAATATAAAAAAGTCTAAATTTTCTTTTTCTCGAAACTCTGTGAAAAATGGTATATTTACTTTTGTATCTAATTGATGTTTATTAAGAACGGTAGTTATTGTTATGGGTGTACATTTATCTATTTTCAATTGTTTAGTAAATTCCGGATTGATAAAGGATGCTGATGCGCCTGTATCTATTAAAAATCGAAGTGGACGTCCAAATGGAGAAGATATGCTTATATAGGGAAGATTTGCGCCATGTTTATTAATGTCTAGGTATCCTTTCGGATCCTGGAGGCACTTAACTGAAAATTTCCTACGTCTTCAATTTCGTCGTCCATATTAGGTATATAGCTAGGGACATTATAGTCTTCGGGGTCAAAGCAATTCTTCAGATCTTGGAATTCATGATCAATGTGGTGAATTTCCCTTGGAAATCTTCGAGTTTGTCCACTAATGTTTCTATGGTGAGTGTAACCTGAGGCAGTGTCCATGGGTTCTGGTGTCTGATAGCTTGTGTTGGCATTTAATTGTGATTGTTTTAAATTGTTAAACTCGTTTTGATTCCCTGTTGCTGTGTGATAGTAAGTTTGTCTAGGCATTGATGATTTAAAGTGTTGTGTGGGTTGTGGTCTGTTGAATGTCTGATTGACTGGTAACTGTGGTCTATTGTAATATATATGAGGACTGTTATTCGAGTTTTGTTGTGGTCTATGATAGTTTGTTAGCTGTGTTGTTGGAATGAATGGTTTATGATAATTAGTGTATACGTGTTTTGGACTATATTGTCTAATAGGTTCCTGCTTTCTGAAAAGATTCTTATTTTCTTGTTTAATATAAAACATGTTCTGTTCCGTGAGACAATATGAAAAAGCTGTTGCCAATGATTCCGGTCGCATAGCCCTAATTGATGATCCTAAAGGTTCTCTTAACCCGGACAAGAATGTGTTGAGGCACATTTTCGCAAACAATTCTCTTTTAGCAGTGATTATATTGGGATCTACCTCATGAATCATTAAATGATTATTTATTGTAGCCTGAATTTCTACTACTGCGCTATAAAATTCTTCTAAAGTTTTGTTATTTTGTTTTAAAAGATGCAAGTCTCTGATCAATGAGGTTTCGTTACGTTTGTCGGAGTAGTGCAAAATTAAATTATCTTTAATATCTTTCCAGCTCAAACTTGTGCTGTTTATATTTAGTATTTCGTTCGCCTCTCCTTCGACTTTGTTACGAAAAGCTCGTAAAATTATTTTGGCAAAGGGAGTGCCATCAATGGGCGACATCAATGGGCGAATTTGTATATTTTAATTTTTAAATTCATTTATTTATTTTCTTTATTCAATATTCGATTTTGACTTACGCAAAAATAATTGCAACCTGCATTGTAGCTTATTGGCGGTTTAAGAAAAATTTCCTTCACGATAATCCTTCGTAATGGTAATGGTCCTGTTCCGATTTGTTGCGATAATCCTTCGCAATGTTGCTCCTTGCACACTTTATTTTTTAATTTGTACTGGAACTACCCGACTGCGCCAGTTAACTTAGAGACTAAATGCACTTATAAAAAAACACAACTTCTTTCTTTCACTTCCAAATCAATAATCATTTTATTCATTCTTTTCCTTTAAAATGAAACTTATTTCCTAAATACAAAGTGCTTACACAAATTAAGGTTCAATAATTTCTTATTTTATTTATTTTAAATAATTTCGCAATTATGCTTATTAGCTTAAATTCTTTGGAAATATATTACTTGTTAAAATTTATTTGCTGATTAAAGTTTTTAATAATTTAGTTTTATTTCTTGTGAATATTTAGTGCATGCTGATGCAGCTATTTAATCTAGGTGGCTTTGCTGGTGAGTCTGTTGTTGTTGTTGTTGTTGTGGTTGCAGTTCTTTCTGTACCTCGAGCGATTACTAGCCAAACGATAGAGCTTGGAATTGAGCTCATTTTCTTTAATCCTTTGGAAATAAAAGCTCTTTTTGTTCGTAGTTAAACGTCTAAGAACAATGTTTCCGTTACCTGTTTAGTTGTAATTCTTAAAGCTTTTTTCATAGAAAGTTAAAAGTTTCTTTGGAAATGAAAAGGAAGCAACCCTCTCAATCAGCTATAAAAATAAATAAAAAAGCAAGTTTCAAAATTTTTTGTTTAAAATACACAAATATATTGAAAAAACAATGATTGGTTCTGTTGCACTTGGGTTTTTTAATAGCGACAGAGATAACGTAGAGGCTCGCTTATGTCGCAGAAAATTGCGAGACACAACAAATCGCACCCTAAATACAAAAGGGTCACAACTCAAAATTTTCCAAAACTGCATTTTCCATAAATTAATTCAGAGTACACATCTCTAACTACTGCAAAAATTTCTTTTACATCACTATCTTCTTTAACTGGAAAAAAAACATTTATGTCTATTTTTATGTTAGTGTGTTGCTTCTGCACGATGAACTAAAGAGAATTATTTTGAGTTGCGTTAATGTGCTCAAGAGTAACTGATTACATGTATTACACATAAACAGTTTTATTTGAGTTCTGCCCATAGCTGCCAGAAATGACGATTTTTTACGATATTACAAAAAACGATATGACATACTGTGTTGTCATATCGTAAGGTTTTTACGATATGACAACACTGAGAAAGCCATACACTGTGAATGGCTTCCTCAGTGTTGTCATATCGTAAAAACCTTACGATATGACAACACAGTATGTCATATCGTTTTTTGCCATATCGTAAAAAATCGTCATATCTGGCAGCTATGGTTCTGCCTCTATTACTGTAAAAAGTGATAAATTTCATGGTATATTATTTTGCATTGTGCTTCTTTAGTTGGAAAAAGTAAGTTCAATTATCAGTTGAAGAGGCACAACCTGAGATAATATTACTAGTTAATCGAAAAAATTTCAGTTAAAGAGTGATAAATCAAAATTTTATTTTATTTTCGCAAACATAATATAAAATTTAAAAAAGTATAGCAGAACCTTCTTCAATGTTGAACTTTTTCATAATGGAACAATATTTTCTTTAAATATTACAATCATTTTTACATAAACAGTTTTTTGTCTCTCCTGAAAATCTTAGTATTTTGAGTTGTGACCCTTTTGTATTTAGGGTGCGAAATGTTCTTGAGTTTCCAGAAGAGCAATAAGTTCATAAAATTAAAGTTTTCTTTGTGTCATTGTTGGCGTCTTGGTTGATCTCTGTATTGACGAGTTTGGTGATGATGTTCGTTGCGTGTATTGCGGTTGACTTTTCTCCGAAGATATAGGATAACTAATAGTGTTGTGGAAAGAGTGGATGGTACTGTTTCCGAAGCAATTGTTTTCTTGGACGCCGGCTTTAAAGTAACACCAAATGTGTTATTGTCGAATGAAACAGCTACGGAAAGGTGACATATCCGGTCTATGCCATTTTCTAAGTCCGTTAGTGAATGTGAACAAGAAGGACCACTACCTGTTGATTTCATTTGTTTAGCATTCTCTGCAATTTTTGCATTTGTCCTGCATTTTAAGTGTGCCCATATCTAAACACGAAACATTACAAACATTTAGGACAGAGAAAATGTCTAATATCTTATCTTCTTCCAGTCTGACGCACTTCGCGTTGGATTTCCAATTGCATTTATTCGCTGAGCCACTAAATCCCATTTGCCCTCAATTTCAAATTCGGTTTTACCTAAAATCGGGCTTGATGTAGCCAACTCTTGAAATTCTCCCATTGATTGGACCAACATTTTAAATTGCCCAGGATTAGTTTATTTTATACTGCAAAATATAATATGATTAATAATTGAACGGTTCTTTATTCTTTAGAAATAAATACTTACATTTTTTTGTTAAAAACTTCCATTATTTTAACTTTTATTTGCACAAATTCAAAAACTTTACCGGCACGTTAAATTTTTTCTGACTGGATAATTTGACAGTTGATTTTGTTTGTGTCGTACGTACGTGAACCAAGTTTTCAAACAAAAACTTAAAGCTTATTCGTTATACTCAAAATAAAATGAACAAACCCAAAAGTTTGACGTACAATACACCAAAATTTACGTTACAAAAACAGGCTGTTAGCTTTCAAAAAAACTTTTTTCAACTTTATAACGTACGTACCGCATTGACATAAGAAAATATACTTCAAATTGGAAATTATTAGAAATACCCAGAACAAGAAAAAACAAAAATTTTGGCAACCATTCTGCACTTTTAAAAATTGCAAAAAATAGTAAGCTTTCGGGGTGCTGCCACCTGGTATAAATTGGCCTTGGTTTATTTTATTTTGATTTTGTTTTTAATATTTTTTGCATGCAAGAAATGTATTGTTTTTTATCATTCTTCTATTAAATATTTCACTATTTTTTATATTTTTGAACCCGAACCTTGCTGAATTTTTGGGTTCAACGGGTGCGGGTTCAAAGTCTTTGTAAACAGCGAACCTGAACCTGTTTGGGTTCAGGTTCGGGTTCGGTTTCAGTCCCTGGTTTTTCCGTAGCAGCTCTAGTTTTAAAGATATAGTGACATTTAGTATTTGCATAATTAACACTACTTTTTGTATTATTCGCTTAATATTTCACGACTCTTCCTCCAAACTTTAACATACTTTCTGGATTATTAATCCCCACAAAATTCTCTTTCATTTGGGTAGAGCCACTTTGATAAGTATATCAGGATATCTTACTGTTATTGCAATGATGTTGAGAATCGTGTGTTTTTGGTTTAGTCCTTAACATTTTTTTTATTTTAATTTTTTGAAATTAAAATAACTGATTACGAAAATAGCCTTATTATTTCCCTTGCACCTCTAGTTTCAGAGATATATTGCATTATAAAAAATACTTTCCATTTTTCTTTTCTCATGCTATCTAAAATAATTTATTTTTGCTGTCCTTGGAATTCCCGGGAAATCGCTTATTTTTGTTTCCCGCTTTACAGGGAAATTTATCCGGGAATTCCTGGGATTAAAAGCCAATTTATGTATGTAAAAAAGCACTGATTTTGACACCAAAAAAATTCTTCTTTTTTTAATTATTTCCGTTCACCATGAAATAATATAATGTAAGGGGAAAGAAGCCAAGTGTATATTAAATTATTTTGGATTGAGAAACTAAGAGAAAAAAGTTGTCTTTTTAACTTTTTAAAATTAAACATTTTTGTAGTAAATGCAACTCTAATGTTTTTCAATATGCACTAAAATGCACGGTAATTATATACGCATAAGATCTTTATGTACGTGTTTTTGATGCATTTAGTGACAAAAAAAAATTAGAAAATAGGTATTACTTCAGATGACAGTGATGCTTTAAAGACATGCGAGGAAACTTTAGTTATACAACGGCCTCTTAACTGGGGGTCTACATTAGCCATGAACTTGGTATGAACATCATGTCGAACATCGCATGTGGCTAATGTAGACCGCTCATGTCCATGTTTCTTCCATGCTCTGACATCGACGACCGAACATAGGGCTGAGCATCAATGTTCGCCATGAGATTCGCCGTCACCAACCATTTTCAATAGAAAGAAAAGAGACAGAACAAAATTGGTAAATATTACATCTCTATTGCACCTCCACAAAATATACTGATAAGGTAGAGCACGGATATCGTATTCAGCACAACAAAGAAGTTGATGAATTTTTTACAGTTGCTCTGCCGACGTCATGTTCATGTCATGTGCAACTCGAAGACGTAGGGTAACTGTCCGGGCAACTTCTGTCAAGAGCAAAGGCTTTTTTCATTGCATACTAAGGAGTAAAGGACTGATTTCCCTTTTCTAAGACTGCTCTTTGTCAGCAACATTTCTCCTAGACAACAATTTAATCGCTCTTTAGATCACTTTCCCCCTCTGACAACCACACACAGAAAAATTTTCATGTAAAATCGTCGAAAACCAGGTTAATTTAACATTTTTCGGTAGTGATTTTGCTTCAAGGTGTTTCATGTTAAATCAACAAGATTTACAATGATCTTGAAAGAAAATTTATCTTTTTAAATTAACTATATTTCATGTTGATTTAATATTCCAGTACAGTTAAATCAAAATGAAGTTGATACTGAAATAATAGGAAAAATTATATTGAATCAAAGTAATTTCGAGTTAACACAACGTGAATTTGATATTGGAACAACACGAAGAATCATTTTGAATCAAAGTTAATTCAAGTTGAAACAACGTGAATTTGATATTGAAACAACACAAATAATCATTTTGAATTAAAATTATATCAACCTGGAACAACATGACTTTAATGTAGCTATTCTATTAATTATTTTACTTATATATTTATATATATAAATATATATATATATATATATATATATATATATATATATATATATATATATATATATATATATATATATATATATATATATATATATATATATATATATATATATATATATATATATGTATATATATATATATATATATATATATATATATATATATATATATATATATATATATATATATATATATATATATATATATATATATATATATATATATATATATATATATATATATATATATATATATATATATATATATATTTATATATATATATATATATATATATATATATATATATTTATATATATATATATATATATATATATATATATATATATATATATATACATATATATATATATATATATATATATATATATATATATATATATATATATATATATATATATATATATATATATATATATATATATATATATATATATATATATAGATAGATATACATATATATATATATATATATATATATATATATATATATATATATATATATATATATATATATATATATATATATATATATATATATATATATATATATATATATATATATATATATATATATATATATATATATATATATATATATATATATATTGTAATGAAATTGTTGTCTTGCCTTTCTTTGAGTAGGCAACTGTAGGTGCATTGAAGATTTACCGGGTGACTACGAAAGTTAATAACTGCACTTCTGTTTGAGGAGAGTTCGGTCGGATAGGACTCATTATTATATTTTCGACTAGCAACTATCGGCTGGGGGGTTCGCTGACCTCTCTCACCTTTACTCATTACTTACATTTTGTTTAAGAGTCCTCTAAGCCGTGAAGATTCATTAAAGGATGGACTGGCATTGATTGTTCAACAAAACAAGGCTATTGGGTAAGGAAATTTAAATGAATTATTTGATTGCTATTCTAATCATTAAACCGGGAGGTTGGTGACATTACCTCCTTCATCTTCTCTTCCCACCCTACCTATGATCTTTCCAGAGATAAAATGTTACGGATGAATCCATTAATCTCATTATTTCCCTACAATTACCGCGAAGGAAAACTCAAAATTTCATTTAATCTGACATCTTTTCGGTGTCTATTTATTAGAATTCAGTGCAATTGCTTATCTTAAAGTAAATTGTATCAATATGTTTAATTATTTAATATTTTGCTTAATTGTCTACATGCATGACTATTATATCTATACTCGATCAAATTCTTCAATATATAATTCGTATCAAATTCGTAAAGTTCAAACATAGCATATAGGTAGGTACCAGGGTTAAAAGTGGCATGCAAAGGGGTACGTTCAATGTTTGTTATGTTGAAAATAATTCAGCGAGTAATAAACGTCAGAATAGAATTAAAGAAAATCAAGAGCATTTGTTTGTTTTGATAAAAAAAATATGTGCGAAATACTCTAGCAGTTATCGTGGTCTCTTTCACGCCCGCATACGTTAAAGCTGGGTTATTAATGTAAGATGCAATAAATATACATACATACATATGTGTATGTGGATATGTGTAATTTAAATGTCTATTGACATTTAGTATTTTGACACTTCTTTTTACTTCGTTTTCGTTTTTATAAAATTGCAATCAGCATTGATTTGCTCCTCATACCACACATATTAAAATTATTCAATTTTTTTAAAATAGTTCGTAAATTTAGACTGAACGACAAAAGTGCTAAGCTATGTACTTAAATTTTTCTGAATATTATTGTGTGATAGACTAAACGAAATAAATCTCTATCACAATAGCAAAGTATTAATTTGTGTGTGATAGGTATGTATGCAGTCTTTGACAGACGAGTGAGGATCAAAACAATGTTGATTCCCAGAAGAAACAAAGATATCAAAGTGTGAAATCCGATGACGGTGTAAAATTATATATAGAAAGATGAAGGTGCTCATATAGCTTAAAATTGGGAATACTGCAACGGTATGAAATTAACACAATTTTGCTCGCCCTTCTTGCAAGCCATGTTCTTTATACCTTTTTATGGAAGTCTTAAGTTTTGGCAAAACAAAATTACACCATCATCATTATTTCTATTGAAAGACAAAATTATATGGAGGAGTGTACTCACCTGCAACCGACGAAGGCCTCCACCGATGCAGTCGTTGCACTGTTGTTGCTGAAAATATGTTACAGATGTTCCTCTTTCTGCCTTTTATGCATAAACACCTCAATACCGCTTTGCTTCTTTTCTTTTATTATTAAATGTTTTCTTTTATAAAACCGATGTACGATGTGTTAGGGTTATGAAATTTTATGGGGTTTTTTTTTTTTATGCACAGGGAATATGTTTTAATTTCCACCCGCTTTTATCCAAAGGCCGTGCAAGGCGCTGATTTTAATATGAAACTTTTAATGTAACTTTACTGATTTTTTTATTTTTTATTTTTTTGCTACCTTGAATTTTCTTTATTCTACACTTTAATTCTTTGTTTCGCAAAGTATTCAAGTATGCTACCACATACTTGCAGTTATCAAGCATAAATTTGTTTTGACTATTTTCTTTACAGGATCTAATTAATTACGTTAAATTTTTTTTTTTGCTTTCGAACCACTTTGCAACCGTTTTCCTAAAATAGTATGGGTTTTTTCACTTTTTTCCACTTCTGGTACTTATGCTACTTTTATGATACACTTATTCTGTTTCCCTTTGAATTTTATCAGGTCCCACATGACCTTTATGAGATTGACTGACTCCGAACTGCATAATTTATGCAACGCAAAGGGATTAAGGACGAGGATAGGGAATTGTATCTTGTGTAATGGCACAAATGTTAGCCTCCTCTTATCGAAACCTTATTCTATACAGCGATTCTGGACTGGAGCTAACTAGGCCGATGGTATTAGTGGCTGCGCTGAGTTTAGGTTAGGTTTCTAGAAATTTCTTCGCTCAAGATAAAGATGAATTCCCTCGATACTTCGACTTCCTAATTCCAAATTGCTTTGGGGGAATAACTCGAGTCAACCTATAAATATTGCATGACTGTACCCAAGCGAAATTGGTTAGCTTATTGTATCACATTACCTTAAAATCTCGAGGCAGAATTTTAATTAGTGACAACGTGTTTCATCGAAAGAAAAATTGGAAAGAATGTCTGCTGCCAAATTACAAGTGACACGAGCTTATGAAATTTCAACTGTTTCAATTTACAGTTACTGGACTTATGTATATTATATAGATTTTTTTGTTTAGTTTAATCTTTTATTTATTGTCTTTTGCATAGCCACGTATGAACATGATGTTGCAAATTTGAGAGTGAAGGGAGAATATTGAATGATCATCCTAAACTCCTCCCTACCATATGATGAAAATTAAATCGAAGCTACCAGACGATTGATTCGGATGATTGTATAACAGATTAGAAAATGGTCGTTAATTCGAAATTTGGTACGTGTTTTTTTTTTTGTTTTTGAACGTAATATTTGGCCATGATAATAATAAAGTATGAAAATTAATAAATTTGTATATAATCATGGCGGTAACCTAAGAGATAACTTTATATTAAGGCTGCAACTTCATCGTAGTGCTGGCGGAGTATTGAGTAGTGGGTACCTAGTATCGAGTAGTTGCGCTTACTATAGGGTACTCAATGCCAAAAAGTAGTTACTCGGTACTTTCGATTACTCGATACATTACAAACTGGATAATATGAAATATTGATATCGAAGATTAGCCGGAGACTTATCTATGTTGTTAATAGTAATAAAACAATTTAAGTGTGCTCACCGTTATTGGCTTGGTCTATGTACGAATGTCTTTTGCGTGATAGGTTCCTACTTTTCCATCGTAATCTTCGAGAACATAATAGCAATTACCCCTTTTAGCTTTAATGATAGCTTTAATGAATTTAGGACCCAACTTTGCATTAAAATGTTTCTCTGCGTCACTTTGTGCAAAATTTCTTCGGAATACTGCGGTACCCACATCGAAATTAACCGGTCTAGCACGTAGATTATACTGTTTCGCGTTTGTAATGTATGCTTTTTTTAGATTGTCTCTTACTTTGCCTCTTAATAATGACAGATGATCATCCCTTTCGATAGTTATGTCAGGTTCGTCCAAGCAAATGATATGGACTAACTCCTGTAGTTTGATGAACAGCATTTCGTAAGGCGCAGCTAATCCCGGGAATATTTTTATCCCACTCTCTTTGATCTTTTTTCAGGTAAGCACGAACAGCAGCAATTATTGATCGATTTACTCGCTCGGCGGCGTTACTCTGAGGAGAGTACAGTGCCGTATACACATGATTAACTCCATGCTTGTTCAGAAATTTATTAAAGTCTCCTGCCTTAAATTGTGATCCGTTGTCAGTAATGAGGGTCTCGGGGATTCCATACGTAAAGAAGATATTAGTTTCAACAAATTCGATAATCTTATCACACGTAAATTTTTTTAGTGGACACAACCAATGAAACTTACTAAAATGATCTAAAACGATCAGTAAGCCAATATACCCCTTCTTACTTCTGGGATAAGGTCCTAAAATGTCTGCGTACATCCTTTGAAAAGGTCTTTCCGATGAGGCCATTTTACCCATTTCTGGTCGCAATACCGAATTTGTTGCCTTAGTGGTTTTGCAGACTTCACACTTTCGGAGATAATCTCGCACATCCGTTATTAACCCAGGCCAAAAGAAATTCCTGCGACCAAGCTCTACGGTTTTTGCTATTCCGCCATGTGCTGCTAACACCGAATCATGTAACCTTTTCAATACGTCCGCTCGTAAGGCCTTTGGGATCCACAATTTCCACGCATTTTGATCTTGATCTTCATTACCGGTGCTATGATTCTTACGAATATAAACGTATTTTTCAATAATTTTTACATCTGGTAAGTTGGACTGATTCTGTAAAATTTTTTCTTTAAGTTCAAGGTAATCGTTGTCCTCGAAATGAGGGGATTCTAGATCGATTTCCGGTCCTATAACTTCGATAGCTGCAATCTCCCCTTCATGCATTCTGCTTAACGCATCGGGTACAATATTATCTTTTCCCTTTCTATGCGAAATTGTGAATTTATAACCTTGTAACTTAAGAGCCCACCTGGCAAGTCTGCCTTTTAAGTCGGGTTGCCGCATTAACCAGACCAGACTGCTATGGTCCGTTATCACCTCAAAGTCGTGTAGTTCTAAATAGCATCGAAACTTTGCTATTGCTTCTATGGCCGCCAAGCATTCTTTCTCCGTTACAGAGTAATTTCTTTGAGCGGAATTAAGCTTTTTCGAAAAAAATGCTATAGGGCATTCTTGATTCTCGTCATCGAGTTGCACCAATACCGCGCCAATGCCGAAATTACTGGCATCACAATGAACGAAAAATTTTCTTTTAAAATCCGGGTTCCGTAGTATAGGTGCTGTAGTTAGCAGAGTTTTTATATTTTCAAACGAATTTTGTGCAGATTCAGGCCATACAAATTTCTTTTTCTTTGACAAGACTTCGGTTATCGGACACGTTACATCGGCGAAATTGTGTATAAAACGCCGATACCAGCCAGCTATTCCTAAAAATGCGCGTACTTGCTTCAAGGTTTTTGGGACGGGCCAATTTATAATAGATTCTACCTTAGCTGGATCGGTTGATATGCCACCCTCCCCAATAATATAACCTAAATAATTTACCCTTTTTACACAAAATTTACTTTTGTCTATGTTTAACGTAAGATTAGCCTGGCGAAATCGTTCAGACAAACGAACTAGCACTGCTAAATGGGACTCAAACGTGTCGGAAACTACGCATACATCATCCAGGTATCCAAATACGCAAGTTTTCAGATCGGGCGGAATTATCTCGTCCATAAGACGACACATCGTCTGCGGAGCATTACATAACCCGAATGGCATCACGGTAAACTGGTACAGTGGACGACCTGGAATAGTAAACGCCGTTACGGGTTTTGAGTTTTCGTCTAGTTCGATTTGCCAGTAAGCATCTTTTAAATCAATCTTAGTTACAATGTTGGCTTTAGGTAGTCTGGAGAAGATTCCTGCTATGCTAGGTAACGGGTACGCATCTTTGCGGGTAACTTCGTTAATTTTTCGCGCGTCTAAGCAGAGTCTAACTTTCCCGGGTTTCACTACTAATCTCATTGGAGAACTCCATGGGCTTGTGCTTGGTTCTATAACCTTCAAGCTTAACATTCTGTCGACCTCTGCATATAAAAGTTTCTCGACCGCGGGTGAGACCGGATAAAATCTTTGTTTAATTGGCCTAGAATTGTTAACATCAATTTCGTGTTTAATCAAGGGTGTTCTACCTAAACCTTGCTTGGCAAAGCTGGGAAAAAGTAGCTTCACTGCCTCCAACTGTTGTTTCTGTACAATAGTAAGAGGATATAGTTCCTCATCAACGGTCTCCTCTTCATTATCTAGTGCAATACTCGCAATCACTCCATCAAGTAACTTGAACGACTTCCAGAAATCTATCCCGAGAATTAGTCGGGTATCTAAAGTTGGTACAATAAAAAGCCTGATCTTATTCGTCTTCTTTTTATACGTAATATCCACACAAATTTCACCGACCACCTCTTGAGTGCTCCCATCTGCAGTTCTAACAGTTGATTTAATACTTTTGAAACTTGGTAACCTTGAAAAGTCTTCTTTGGCTAGATCCTTCCCAATGCAGCTTATGCTAGCCCCTGTATCTAGCAAACCTAACTCGGTGTTGTTCAAAACATCTACCCTAGCGTAAAATCTTCCATCCTTTTCACTACTAAAGATGGATGCAATGAACAGTTTTTTTGTTTTTAACAGTTTTTTATAGTGATTCCGCATCCGCACTGTAGAGCGACGATACTTCTTTTCCATTTCCGTTGCCAGTTTAGAGTCATTGAATAGCGTTTCGCGAGCCTCAATATAGTTTTTAAGTCGCTCATGGTATGGCTTAACACAAGTTATATTTCTTCTTTCATAGGTTACAGAGTTATGCTTTAAAATTTTATTGTAATGTGAATTATCCGATTTGTTCATTGCACTAGAGTCTTCATATGATTTAGTCAAGGTTCTATTAACATCTAAATGATTCCCATCCATGATGTGTTCAAATAATTTTGTTAAGTTACTATCCGTATTCGTTCGACGGAATTCCGTATCATCCCTGCTATCAGGTGGTGGGAAAACGTTAGTTGCCGTTGTATTAAGGGGGGATTTTATTTCGGGGCCATTCTTGGTGTTCGGAATGCACCCCTGGGGAAGTTTTCCGAGTTTTTTAGACAATTGGTGCATTGGGGCTTGTAGACATTTTTAATGCCGCACCCGTAACAAAAAATTTTCCGTTCACGTAGGCACATGTCCCAGCAGTGCCCTTCCTCATCACAATTCCAGCACTTAACAATTTTTTCAGGCTTCGATATCGCATTCACTGGGAATGGCTTCCTTTCTTCCTGATCGAACTCAGAAGGACTTAAATTTTCTTCATCCGCTTCGACCTCGAGCGCTGCGACGCGTTTATTATTAGTTTGATAAGTATGCGGCTTAGAAAATTGTTGTCGTCGAAAAGCTTCGTCGTGGAAAAGATTTTCCCTCATCTGGCAGAGTTTACGTAGATGTGCGACTGATCTAATCGGGACATATAACAATTCGTGCCGAATTTCTGGCCGCAAATTGTGTTTCATGATGTCGATCAATTCGTCTTCATCAATTTGGTGCACACTTATTTTATCCACAATTTCTAAAATGGATTCATAATATGAGTCAAACGACTCGGCTGGCTTTTGTTTTCGGCTTCGCAATTCCTCACGCAGTTCGAATTTAGTTCTACTGTCTTTATAGTTGTACCTCAAAGCACAACAAAATGATTCCCAGGTAATAATATCCACTTGTTTCCTAAAACGCCAAAACCATTCCCTAGCTTTACCGGTTAGTAAAATATTGAAATTCCTACACACAAAATCAAAATTTCCATTAAAATTTTCATTTGTTAAACAGCGGATTCTGTAAATGAACTCCTCGCAACGCAACCCTGTGGAAGATCCGTCAAATCGAACGTTCCAGCTTTGAATTATACTAGTGATTTTATCAGGACTAAGCGGTATATTACTACCAACTACATTATTTATCGGGGGTGTCATTGATAAGCTATGTGGAAAATGTAAAGTACTCGAACCATTTGGTGGATTATTATATACCGGTTGTTGTGGTTGTTGTTGCTGTTGTTGTCGCGGGGGTACGGACTGGATATTAATATTCCCTAGCGCTCTAGCTATTGCCGACTCAATCAGCTGAGAAACTTGATCTAGCTCCAGCTGGCTATTTCTAGTACGATAGGACCTACGAGCCCTATCTGAAGGTCTTCTGGTAGAGTTACGAGAAGAGTCTTGTATATTTGAAGTGTTAGAAAATGTAATACTATCTAAATTTAATAAGGGGAGCTGATTATTGGCAGAAGCATTACTGGCTGCTGAGTTGTCATTATTAATGTCTACTTCGTTCACATCATTATTTTCAGCACTCTGATTTATACTTATGGCTCGCGCATTTTGACTTCGAGTCTTAGGACGATTTGTAGGCCCTCGACCTCGAGTCGATTGACTTTTCTTTGCAGCCGGTTTTTTAGACACTTCTAAAGTTGCCGGAACGAGGTCTTTACTGTGGCATAATTTTTTGCAATTTGGACACTCGTTTGAAGCTTGTAGCCAACTTAAAATACACTCTTTATGGAATGTATGTTTACACAATGTTTGTAACGTTTCTGATGTAGTAAGAATACTAGCTTCGCATACTGAACAAGCTAGTCCAATAGCTCCTTCAATAGCTGATGGAACATCTTCGTTGCTGTTGGTGACTACCATTGTACAACTTTAAAATTCAGAAACTACTCTCGATTATTAATCTGTCTACAGAACTATTCGAACCTATGTATTTTACGGTTGTGTTGTTTTCTTGCCGAAACAACTTAGTTAATACAGCTTAACTAATTATATTTATTAATTTATTTTATATACTTTTGTGAAATAATAAGTTTATTTTTGATCGAGTTTCCTAATGCGGTTTGTTGGGGAAATGAAGAACATTAGACGACATGTCAGAATGCAATAAATACGGTATACAAAAAAAGTCTATGGGTAACTGCGATACGTTTTTTTATCGATACTATATTATCTATTTGTAATCACTTTCTTTCCAAGGACAAAACTCGCTATGAGGAGCAACAATTTGTGATCCATTAGAGAATAATTAATTACAGCAAATACAATAGCATCAGCAAACAAACTATATAATTAGTTCTAAAATCTGACACTTAGTTCAGTTTGGAACCAAAAAGAAAATTCACGTATTCCAAACGGTCGACATCTACTCGTACCTCCATCGACAAGTAGTCGAGTTCCAGTAAGGATCGAAAACTTATTTTGAATAATCAAACCATACGCAAAATCAGAGTTTTACAACCAAATTCGCAAAAAATGTTGAAATTTAAACAAGCAGGAAATTTTGTGCAAACAGTGAACTGCTACACTGGAGGCCACAAAGATCGATATTTGGTGTCACTTAAAATCAAGAATTGGTTACAACTTACTAAAGAGGAAACGATGGATCTCCTCATAGAAACAAATTGTAGCTATACTTCGTGGGCCCCACGTTGGGCGCCAAAAATTCTTTGTAATGAAATTGTTGTCTTGCCTTTCTTTGACTAGGCAACTGTAGGTGCATTGAAGGTTTGCCGGGTGACTACGAAAGTTAATAACTGCACTTCTGTTTGAGGAGAGTTCGGTCGGATAGGACTCATTATTATATTTTCGACTAGCAACTATCGGCTGGGGGGTTCGCTGACCTCTCTCACCTTTACTCATTACTTAAATTTTGTTTAAGAGTCCTCTAAGCCGTGAAGATTCATTAAAGGATGGACTGGCATTGATTGTTCAACAAAACAAGGCTATTGGGTAAGGAAATTTAAATGAATTATTTGATTGCTATTCTAATCATTAAACCGGGAGGTTGGTGACATTACCTCCTTCATCTTCTCTACCCACCCTACCTATGTTCTTTCCAGAGATAAAATGTTACGGAAGAACCCATTAATCTCATTATTTCCCTACAATTACCGCGAAGGAAAACTCAAAATTTCATTTAATCTGACATCGCTTATCTTAAAGTAAATTGTATCAATATGTTTAATTATTTAATATTTTGCTTAATTGTCTACATGCATGACTATTATATCTATACTCGATCAAATTCTTCAATATATAATTCGTATCAAATTCGTAAAGTTCAAACATAGCATATAGGTAGGTACCAGGGTTAAAAGTGGCATGCAAAGGGGTACGTTCAATGTTTGTTATGTTGAAAATAATTCAGCGAGTAATAAACGTCAGAATAGAATTAAAGAAAATCAAGAGCATTTGTTTGTTTTGATAAAAAAATATGTGCGAAATATTAATGTAAGATGCAATAAATATACATACATACATATGTGTATGTGGATATGTGTAATTTAAATGTCTATTGACATTTAGTATTTTGACACTTCTTTTTACTTCGTTTTCGGTTTTATAAAATTGCAATCAGCATTGATTTGCTCCTCATACCACACATATTAAAATTATTCAATTTTTTTTAAAATAGTTCGTAAATTTAGACTGAACGACAAAAGTGCTAAGCTATGTACTTAAATTTTTCTGAATATTATTGTGTGATAGACTAAACGAAATAAATCTCTATCACAATAGCAAAGTATTAATTTGTGTGTGATAGGTATGTATGCAGTCTTTGACAGACGAGTGAGGATCAAAACAATGTTGATTCCCAGAAGAAACAAAGATATCAAAGTGTGAAATCCGATGACGGTGTAAAATTATATATAGAAAGATGAAGGTGCTCATATAGCTTAAAATTGGGAATACTGCAACGGTATGAAATTAACACAATTTTGCTCGCCCTTCTTGCAAGCCATGTTCTTTATACCTTTTTATGGAAGTCTTAAGTTTTGGCAAAACAAAATTACACCATCATCATTATTTCTATTGAAAGACAAAATTATATGGAGGAGTGTACTCACCTGCAACCGACGAAGGCCTCCACCGATGCAGTCGTTGCACTGTTGTTGCTGAAAATATGTTACAGATGTTCCTCTTTCTGCCTTTTATGCATAAACACCTCAATACCGCTTTGCTTCTTTTCTTTTATTATTAAATGTTTTCTTTTATAAAACCGATGTACGATGTGTTAGGGTTATGAAATTTTATGGGGGGGGTTTTTTTTTATATGCACAGGGAATATGTTTTAATTTCCACCCGCTTTTATCCAAAGGCCGTGCAAGGCGCTGATTTTAATATGAAACTTTTAATGTAACTTTACTGATTTTTTTATTTTTTATTTTTTTTGCTACCTTGAATTTTCTTTATTCTACACTTTAATTCTTTGTTTCGCAAAGTATTCAAGTATGCTACCACATACTTGCAGTTATCAAGCATAAATTTGTTTTGACTATTTTCTTTACAGGATCTAATTAATTACGTTAAATTTTTTTTTTTGCTTTCGAACCACTTTGCAACCGTTTTCCTAAAATAGTATGGGTTTTTCACTTTTTTCACTTCTGGTACTTATGCTACTTTTATGATACACTTATTCTGTTTCCCTTTGAATTTTATCAGGTCCCACATGACCTTTATGAGATTGACTGACTCCGAACTGCATAATTTATGCAACGCAAAGGGATTAAGGACGAGGATAAGGAATTGTATCTTGTGTAATGGCACAAATGTTAGCCTCCTCTTATCGAAACCTTATTCTATACAGCGATTCTGGACTGGAGCTAACTAGGCCGATGGTATTAGTGGCTGCGCTGAGTTTAGGTTAGGTTTCTAGAAATTTTCGCTCAAGATAAAGATGAATTCCCTCGATACTTCGACTTCCTAATTCCAAATTGCTTTGGGGGAATAACTCGAGTCAACCTATAAATATTGCATGACTGTACCCAAGCGAAATTGGTTAGCTTATTGTATCACATTACCTTAAAATCTCGAGGCAGAATTTTAATTAGTGACAACGTGTTTCATCGAAAGAAAAATTGGAAAGAATGTCTGCTGCCAAATTACAAGTGACACGAGCTTATGAAATTTCAACTGTTTCAATTTACAGTTACTGGACTTATGTATATTATATAGATTTTTTTGTTTAGTTTAATCTTTTATTTATTGTCTTTTGCATAGCCACGTATGAACATGATGTTGCAAATTTGAGAGTGAAGGGAGAATATTGAATGATCATCCTAAACTCCTCCCTACTATATGATGAAAATTAAATCGAAGCTACCAGACGATTGATTCGGATGATTGTATAACAGATTAGAAAATGGTCGTTAATTCGAAATTTGGTACGTGTTTTTTTTTTGTTTTTGAACGTAATATTTGGCCATGATAATAATAAAGTATGAAAATTAATAAATTTGTATATAATCATGGCGGTAACCTAAGAGATAACTTTATATTAAGGCTGCAACTTCATCGTAGTGCTGGCGGAGTATTGAGTAGTGGGTACCTAGTATCGAGTAGTTGCGCTTACTATAGGGTACTCAATGCCAAAAAGTAGTTACTCGGTACTTTCGATTACTCGATACATTACAATATATATATATATATATATATATATATATATATATATATATATATATATATATATATATATATATATATATATATATATATATATATATATATATATATATATATATATATATATATATATATATATATATATATATATATATATATATATATATATATATATATATATATATATATATATATATATATATATATATATATATATATATATATATATATATATATATATATATATATATATATATATATATATATATATATATATATATATATATATATATATATATATATATATATATATATATATATATATATATATATATATATATATATATATATATATATATATATATATATATATATATATATTTGCGTTTGCGTTGCAACAAATGTATTGGAGTTTCCAAAAGATCAGTAAGTGTCAAATGAAACTTTCCTTCTGATATATTGTGACTATATTTTGTATATTTTTGGCTAACTTTCGTGTCAACAAAGAAATAGTCCTGATGCTTGTAAGAGAAATGGAACGGAGATTGAAGCGAAACATCAGAAGCACCAGTGTTTCTACCATAATCAGCTGGAAAAAATTTTGTTATGCGGGAAAAGCATGCATATTTTAGAGTTTTTTCAATGATTTGTACAAAAAAAGTTTTAAATCAAAAATTTTTTTTAACAAATTAAAAGATTTTTGCAAAAAACACTGCGGATACAATGCAAAAGTAAAAATAAGAAAACGTTTACATATGTATGTATAATTAATAAAATTAAAAATTTTTTGTCTTTATTTATCTTTCAAGAAATTTAAAATATCCTTCATTACGTTTTCAATGCCTCGGAGGAAGTTTGCCAAAGTATATTAATACAAGTACGCTCACATCTAAAACAACAAAAACAACAGGCATTTTGTTTTTGTATTTTCTACTGAATTGTCAAAAACTATATAAAGAAAATAAAAGATATTGATTAACCCGTTCACTACCCCAGTACACCATAGTATACACATCTTAATATACCAACGAAAATACAAATTGTAGAAAGACATTAACCCGGATTATGAAGGTATGTCGAAGTCTAATTTGTGACTACGACAAATTGTCGTAGAATAAAGAAAACTTGCCAAACTTTTCTTTATTTTAGGACAATTTGTCGTAGTCACAAATTTAACTTCGATATACATAGGTACATAATCCGCACTATTATATTTTATATGGCTCCATCAAAAATCGCCCAAAAATAAAAAAAAAAAATCCCCCAAAATTTTTCCATACAAATTTTGGGTGATTTTAAATATTTTTGGTGATTTTTCATTTTGGCCGATTTTTCATATTAAAAATGTTTCTATGAAAAATCGCCAAAAAATAAAAATGAAAAATCGCCCAAAAATTTGTGCATACAAATTTTAAGTTATTTTTCATATGAAAAATCGTCCAAAATTTGACAAACAAAAATTCTGGTAATCATCAAAATCGAATACAGAATTTAAAATATTATATTATATTAAATAATTGAAAGTTTCTCCAATGTGTTCCATCTCCATCATTATTTGGATTCTATAGCAGTAAAAGTTTAAAATCCTTCCACCCGGCCAAAGGCCGCCTAAACGGAAAGTCGTTGAAAGCACGTACCAAATTAAGCATTCCGAAGGCTTTTAAGATTGAAAAGTGTCGTAAGGGAAGCCGAGATTTAACATACCATAGAGTCGACAGCGTTTTTAAAGTTAAACATTCCAAGGTTCACTAATATAAAAAATTGTCAAAAACGAAGCGGATATTTGACATACCATACAGTTTAAAATCCTTCGTGCAGGTGGAACCAAGTCTTTGCTTCGCTTACGACAATTTTCAATATAAGTTGCCTTCGGAATGCTTAATTTGGTACGTGCTTTCGACGACTTTTCGTGTAGCCGGCCTTTGGCCGAACGGAAGGATTTTAAACTCTATGGTATGTCAAATATCAGCTTCGCTTACGACAATTTTCAATATTAGTAGCCTTCGGAATACTTAATTTGGTACGTGCTTCGACGACTTTTCGTGTAGACGGCCTTCGGCCGGGTGAAAGAATTTTAAACTCTATGGTATGTCAAACCTCGCCTTCGCTTACGATAATTTTCTATATTAGTGAATCTTTGAATGTTTAACTTGAGATACGCTTTCGACGACTTTCCGTGTAGCCAGCCTTCGGCCGGACGGATGGATTTTAAACTCTATGGTATGTCAAATCTCGGCTTCGCTTACGACAATTTTCAATATTAGGAGTCTTCGGAATGCTTAATTTGGTACGTGCTTTCGGCGACTTTCCGTGTAGCCGGCCTTTGACCGGGCGGAAGGATTTTAAACTCCATAGTATATCAAATCTTGGCTTCGCTTACGACAATTTGTAGATTACTTGCCTGTTTTTATTGAAACGCTCTTTTGGCGGACGGAAGGACTGTAGACTCAATGTGATATGTAAAATTTTGACCTGCGGTTTCCTTCACGTCTTAAATTTCCGGCCTTCGATAAATGATAATTACTCTATTGTATTTTTATAAATTTTTGTTGTATCTATGATAATTATCTAAATTACCCTTGGAGAGCCATACTATAAATTTTGGCCGATGTAAAATATTGCCTTTTATTCATACTTTTATTGCAAGTCAGTAAGAAACGAAGACTATTTATGTTTTCCTGTAAGCTTTCTTTTTTTCAATATAAAACTTAAATTACTATAACTTAAAATTTTTTTTGGTATTTTTTAATTTTAAGCGATATTTAATTTTTTTGGGCGATTTTTCATTTTATTTGGGTGATTTTTCATTTTTAAATTTTGGGCGATTTTTCATTTTGAAGTTTTGGGCGATTTTTCATTTTGAAATTTTGGGCGATTTTTCATTTCTATTTTTAGGCGATTTGGTTTTGGGCGATTTTTCATGGAGCCATTTTATATAATTACAATAAATTGCCAATACGTACTTAAGGGTGTCTAAAGAATTGAAGGATACAATTTAAATTTCATTTCTATCAGCATTATGTATAATGAAAAACTGACACGAACTTAGCATAAGTGGCAAAATTGAAAATGGTGTTAACAAGGTTTGTCATATAAATTTACAGTAAAAATAGCGCTAGAATGTAATCGTGAGTCAAAACTACATTATGCGCCGATTTTTAAGACCAAGTTCAATTTCGTCAGTTATGCTAACTTCATGCCGATTTTTCATTATATATAATGCCGAATGCTTGTTACCATATAATATGAATCGCTAACCAAAATAATGCTAATATATAGTTATATGAATCTATATTTGCAATGATGTTAAAATAGATTTATTGCTGTTGAAGATGGTACAGGCAAATGTTGAAATTAAAATATTTCCCCCATATTCATAAAAAAACAAAATGTATTTGAAATCTATTTTAAGAAAATTTTGAAATAAAATACATTTCTAACTCTTTTTAAATTTTATGAATATGGGGGTTTGTATTTAACGAGTAGTTGGTATAAAAGGTTTAACAAAGGCAAACAAAAGGAAATAAATAAATTGTTTACAATTGTAAATTTTATATTAATATTTAAGTACAATTTTTGTACGCGCAAAATATGTTGCAGATTTTTACTGAAAGTATACCGTTGGATAGGATTAAATCATAGAACTGTACTACGCAAGAACTAGAAAAATCCGCTGAATATCTTAGGAGTTATAAGCAATTTAAATTGCTAAAAACACACACATACATTTAAGCACCATATAGAATAATTTAAGAGGATGACTTGCGATTTGTGTTCAAATATACCTTTGTGAAGAAGAATAGCAAATGGTTTCTCAAATTGGGTATGCATGTGGGTAATTCCAGAGAAAGTAAACGTTTGTCACGTCCGTCGCCAAGCACTAAAGGTTGTTTTTTTTTAGTCAAAGAAAAACTCAAGTTTTGTTTCCCTTTTCTTTTACTTAATTTAGAGCGAATTATGTTCTACGCAAAAATATAAGTAAGTAAAAAAACATTAAGTTTTTCATTGAAAAAACCAGCTTAAGTGCATGTCGACGGAGGCGACAAAGGTTGAATTTTTCTGGAAATGGCCATATATTTATTCATAATTTTTTAAACATTTTTCAAATGTGGAACTAAAAAAGTATAAGAACTTCTTAAAGAACAACACAAGCACTTCTTTCAATGCAGTTCAAGAACGAATTAAAACATCAGAAAAATCCATTTCGTAACATTCTAAATATAGTTTTAGATTCAATAAAGGGATACATATCGTCACCTTATATGCAAACGGACGTTCACGCAAAATTTTAGATTCCTGCGATCAAAAACGCCGAATTTATTAAACAAATTCAAACAGAGGTAACCGCAAGTTCATGTATTTTTTAATGCAAAACGACGTAAAAAACATACAAACGCATGTATTCCCTGAGATTATAAGAAACGGTGCTTTTGAAATAATATATAATTTGCATTTCCGTTTGCATTTCCGTTTGCATTTAATTTTACGATATATAATGAGAACAATTACCAAATGGCGAGGATATTATAAATTAATTCTATATTATCCGAATTAATACTCAAATAAAATAAAAATTCATTTTAAGAAACTATTTGTTTCAAACAATGTATTTAATGTGTGCTGGGTATAAAGTGGAAAAAGAAATTAAAAATAATTTGACAATTTAGTAGAAATCAGCTGTTGTTAACCAGACGAAGTGAGCGTACTTGTATTAATATACTTTGGAGTTTCCCATAGTCAAGTCTTTTCGTTTGTGCCCTCATCTCGTCTACTAATCTACCATTTCCTTCCACCTGAAGTCTTAAAAGCTTCAATTGCTCTTCTTCTTCAACGCTGTAATCGGCAGTTTTGCGTTTTCTATTTGTTGTGGGCAGTTTAGTGAAGATGGTTGAGACTGGTAATGATATAATTGGTGTTGGTGTCAGTTGCTTTGTTTCTTGTGTATGTGGAGGGTGATTATTTTCAGAAGCTGTATGAGTCACAATTGTAGGAGTCACAACATATCTGGGTGGTGTCACTTCCAAAAGAGCTTGTTTCTCCGCCTCTGGTATTGGAATTACTCCAAATATTTTTCCTTTTGGATCCGCAGCTGCAGAAAGATGACATCTCCGATCTATATCATTTTCCAGTTCCGTCAATGTGTGCACACAGGAAGGATCACTACCAGTGCCTCTCATTTGTTTCCCGTTATCCGCAATTTTCACTTTTGTTCTGTATTTCATGCCCGCGCGTGCCTGAAAATTTAATGAATGACATAATATTTGTTATTAAAACAAGGCGCTCAAACAAAATTTGAACACTTAAATTATAATTCTCAATTTTAATATTAATTATAATTTTTATATTAATTATAAAATTAATATAAGGTTTATTATAAATATCGTTAGTCTAAACAATCATCTGGTAGCACTAAATTTAAATACCAGCATTTTTACGAAGCTTTTTAACGAACCATCAATCCAATGAATTTATGTTTTAGAATTTTTTTCTCACTCGCCTTTCAACCTTTGTGAAGCTCATTTATTATACGCAACTTAAGTCTCCTAGTTGAGGTTGAACTTGTCTATATTGAACCTAAACTAAACTTATAGTTACCATAAACCATATAATAATATATTCCCATCGATCCTATAAGGAACAGGCCCATATAACTAAGTTTTAATTAATCTACATCTAAAAGGAAACTGATACTTACCCGAAACCTGAAGGAAAATAAAATCTAAAGTGAACTATTTATATTTTTGATAAAAGGAAGCAAATTTGCCTTATTATTTTACTCTAGTGGTCCAAGGGTGAGCATTATAATAATCTCCAGGCAAATAAATAAAAGAAAATAAACCCATTTTTCTTTTATTTCCGAACCCAACAACTATAATTGTTCTTTCACGAGCGATTATAATTGATATCTCGTTTAGATCGGTTCCCTTCCTGATGATCAGTGACCCGTCTCTGCGATCTAAAGGAGATTTTAAATACAATTATCCCCAATTGTATACACAAGGGCATAAGATCTTATCTTTTTCCGATCTGCTCCATTTCGCATTGGCAGTCCGATTGCGTTAAGGTTTTTAGCCACTAAATCCCATTTGCTATCTAATTCAGCTTTTGTCCTCCCGAAAATGGGGTTTGAAGTAGCTAGTTCCGGGAACTCTTCCATTAACTTTACTAAGGCTCTAAGGAGTGGTATTTTTTATTCTGTAAAATAAAACTTATATATTTTATGGTAAATGAAACAAACACTTACATTTTTTTCCATTGGCATAACTGACGAAATTGAACTGGGTCTTATATATATATACAATATATATATATATATATATATATATATATATATATATATATATATATATATATATATATATATATATATATATATATATATATATATATATATATATATATATATATATATATATATATATATATATATATATATATATATATATATATATATATATATATATATATATATATATATATATATATATATATATATATATATATATATATATATATATATATATATATATATATATATATATATATATATATATATATATATATATATATATATATATATATATATATATATATATATATATATATATATATATTGTATATATATATAAGACCTCCCTGTCCTCTCTCTCCGGTCTGTTACGTGAGAATATTTTATCACTATTTTTTATCTAATTTAAAATACAAACCTACCGATTTTTTTTATTTTCTGAAAATGTGGGCAAAACACACGATAAATCCGAAAGCACGGATAATTTAGACAATTGTTCGTCTGTATAAAAACTTTTTCAGTATTTTATCTGTTACGTGAGAATCGAATTTGCGGCAGTTTTTAATTTCTTTTAAATCGGAAAATAACAAAAGAAACGATACTATTTTTAGTTTGCACTTTAAAAGGGAAAAATATAGTTTCAGAATACTGCAAAAAATTATATTTAAAATAACTTTAAGAGGCCAAATTTCGAAATTCTTGTAAATGATCAACAAATGAACAATATTTTTCTTACTTCAAAGAAATGAAAAAGACCGCTAAAAATAGGGTTTTTGATAGTTTTTGAGCTTGGATTTTTGCGGATAGGTGCATGGAACTACCCTTTATCAGATTATGACAACAAATCCAGCAACATTAAAAAAAAAATTTTTTTTTATTCTGGTTTACTTTTTCACATTTTTGACCATATATATATATATATATATATATATATATATATATATATATATATATATATATATATATATATATATATATATATATATATATATATATATATATATATATATATATATATATATATATATATATATATATATATATATATATATATATATATATATATATATATATATATATATATATATATATATATATATATATATATATATATATATATATATATATATATATATATATATATATATATATATATATATATATGGTCGAAAATTTGGTCTGTTACGTGAGATTCGAACGACAAAAACGTCTTTAGCTCTAAAAATACGGCACATTGTACATCGTTGTGCCAAAATTTTATAATATTTCAATAATATATTCAAAGGTACACAATTTTTTTATATAAAGAACATCTGTATGTATGTAAGAAAATAATTGGAATCAAACATTGATCTGTTACGTGAGAAAATTTGGAAGCCGATTTTAAGTAAGATTCAAAGAGCTAATAAAATCTGCGAATCTGTTCAAATTAGATTGAAAGTTTCTTCGGCAAACTTATAGCCAATAGTTCAGAGAACATTTTGAGTCCAAGAACGTAATAATTGGTGCACAATTATGGTTACCATGCTCCAAAAATTGTATATCTGCTACGTGAGAAAAAAGTTTGTTACAAAATTTGCGCGATTTTTAAAAGAAAAAATAGCATTTATTTGTTTCAAAATTTATTTTTCTTGGTTTTTAGAACAAGTTAAGAGGCGAAATATATATCAAAATATTTTTGCACTGCTATATCCTCGTAAGAAATGTACTTGCAAATGGTGCGAAGAAGCAATATTTTTTACATTTTTTGCATTTGTAAAAACTAATGCCGTATTTAGTTCTTTGTTGATTTTTTCCACCTCCGCATCAGTAACTTCTTCAATTTCTATTGTTGTTCCTTTTGATTTTAATGCATTTGCAAAATCGGTTGCACTGTTCACAGAGAATTTCCTTGACAAGACCTGTCTTCGCACCAGCATTTTAGCAGTCGCTCCAATACCATCCACACAACCTTTACCGTGCGAGGTGGCAAAAAAATTCCAAAAGATTTTAAGGTTCATTTTTTTCTCAAATAGTGATAGATGATAGCTGCAATAAATTTGTTTTTGAATTGCGAAAATGGACCGTCGCTCCAAATTTGTACTATTGTCACTGTCGATGGTAACTGCAACAAAAGTTTATACAAATATGGTACAATAGTTTCTTTGGTATGGCTTAAATTATTAGACACAAAAATTTTTGAATGCGTGCTGCTCTGATGAAATGTGGCGGAAGTAAATAATGTGAGCTGACGCTGATTCCAGTGTGCACTTTGAACCTCGTCCTGTGCTTCGCAAACATAGTTTTCGGCAAAATCGATTTGCACCACACTTTCTTGTGGATAGTCGTCACTTTTTACTCGCAAACGATCAACTTTATTAAACATATCGCTTTGTTCACGTTTTACAAAACTATGTTTTAAAAATTGTGGTGAAAGATTGACAATATGAAGAACTAAGCCCATTAAAGTACCACTTTTTTTATTTTTTTCGATTCGCTTGGAGGTGCTGTTTTTTTCCCAAAACATCCATTCGACTGTCATATTGGGTTCAAAATTTCCGATTGCCTTTTGCAAACGCTGCAATGATATGCCATAACAGTGTAGGCAATTAGACAACCAACATTCTGGACCTTGTTCTTCGCAAAGAAATTGTTTTACGAAATTGTTCTCATAAGTAGGAACAATTGGAGCATAGCTGTTAAGTGCATTTACCGCTTCAATAAAATTTGCATGGTATGAACAAATACACATGTCGTGGGGTAAGCTACTTATAAGTTTTACGTTTTTTGGTCGGTTTTTGCAAAAGAAACTTAAGCTGCAAATATCTATAAAAAAATGTGTGTTTGAAACTGCACCAAAATATTCTAAGATCCCTAAATACTCACATTTAACTTCCTTCTTCCTTTCCTCACAGAATATAGCGTGCGATTCTTTAAGCGTCAAAAGCATGTGCCTTGTTGATAGCTCTCGTTCTTCACCTGTTATGGCGTCTTTGTACTTTTTTGTGTCTCTTGCTTTTGGCGATACTCTCGAAATGTCGTCTCGCTCGAAAAAGTCTTCTATTTCCTTGACAATAAGGTCTTTAAAATCATTATTTTGGTATGAATGATTTGCTGTAACAAAACCCCACATTTCTTTTCTATCAGATTCTGAAAAGCCGCTTAATATTTTTGACAAAACAACTTTCTGCTTTGAAGTGGATGTAGGTAAAGAACTTCGGGCTTTTTTAACTGCCATGCCAAGTGCTTGAACACTTTTGTACCCTGTATTACCAGTACCATTCAATTCATCATCTTCGTCTGTTGATCGCTTCATGTTATTTTTTCTGTAGCTTTTTTGGCTTCTTTCTCGCCAAATTTTTCTTTGCTTATTTTTCCGATTAGATAACTCTTTTATAGTAAAATTTTTCTCATTTTCCTTTTCCTTAGCTCTGCGTACTCTTTGTGCATCTGCGCGTTTTTTTAAATTCTTCCCACTTCTGCGTTTTTTTCAACTTGTCTAAGTACCTTTGCTGTATCTGAGCTCTTGACTTCATTTTTAATAAACAGAGTTTTTAAGAAATGTATGCAAACAATAAATGTGCGTAGATAGCACAAAACTTACATCTTTTCCATTGTCTTTAGTTTTGGCCATGGTTATTTTAATCTTTTACAGCTTGAAATAATAATTTTGCAATTTTGAAGTTGACAAAATTAAAGAACAAGCAGTGCCGGCTCCTGATAAAGTGTAAGCTACTAAATTTTCTGTTTGCTTTAATTTTTATTTTTCATTACGATTTCAACAAATTTACGTATAAAACACACCGCGCAGAAAATTGCGAATAAGAAAACAAAACGAAATAAGAGTACGGGCAAGTCTGTACCCCGTTTAATTCCTTTCACCTCCCTGTCCTCTCTCTCCGGTCTGTTACGTGAGAATATTTTATCACTATTTTTTATCTAATTTAAAATACAAACCTACCGATTTTTTTTATTTTCTGAAAATGTGGGCAAAACACACGATAAATCCGAAAGCACGGATAATTTAGACAATTGTTCGTCTGTATAAAAACTTTTTCAGTATTTTATCTGTTACGTGAGAATCGAATTTGCGGCAGTTTTTAATTTCTTTTAAATCGGAAAATAACAAAAGAAACGATACTATTTTTAGTTTGCACTTTAAAAGGGAAAAATATAGTTTCAGAATACTGCAAAAAATTATATTTAAAATAACTTTAAGAGGCCAAATTTCGAAATTCTTGTAAATGATGAACAAATGAACAATATTTTTCTTACTTCAAAGAAATGAAAAAGACCGCTAAAAATAGGGTTTTTGATAGTTTTTGAGCTTGGATTTTTGCAGATAGGTGCATGGAACTACCCTTTATCAGATTATGACAACAAATCCAGCAACATTAAAAAAAAATTTTTTTTTTATTCTGGTTTACTTTTTCACATTTTTGACCATATATATATATATATATATATATATATATATATATATATATATATATATATATATATATATATATATATATATATATATATATATATATATATATATATATATATATATATATATATATATATATATATATATATATATATATATATATATATATATATATATATATATATATATATATATATATATATATATATATATATATATATATATATATATATATATATATATATATATATATATATATATATATATATATATATATATATATATATATATATATACTCATCGAAGCCGCTTTTCACATACTAAGAGGATAATATCCTTCCTCAAGAATTTAAATAAGTATATAAATCTGCCTTGGTATAACATACATATGTATGTATGTATGTATGTATATAAAGAGCAAAAAGAGTGAAGAAAAACAAAAATTTTAAGCAAAAAATATATGGCTTTATTTCCCAATTGTTCATTTTTTGAGTATAGCCTTATTGCTCAATAGCATTTGAAGCATTGAGAAATAACGCCGTATGGCTTTATTGCACTGCACGGACTGTTTTTATAGTTAGAGGATCATAAGACATAAAAATAAAATAAAATAGATGCACTCCTTTACATTTTTCTTGTTGCATAATGTAATAATAAAGAAACCATTGCGTTTTCAATAAAAAATATGTATCCTTTTTTATTTTTGGGAGAGTTTTCCTTTTCTAGCCTTTTGTAAGAATCTATATAGCTTTTTTTCCTCCACCTCCTGGCAACACTGTTAAGATGCATAAAAAAATAGATGTGTGAGTCGGACTTTAGCAATATGTTATTCAATGATATTAGAAGCGCATACTAACCTGAACTATGATTTGCATAATTGCGTTTACGATTAAAAAATATGCAATTAATCGCGATTATCGTGTTAGTCGCGATTAAACAAGAAAATACACTAGCATAATTTTATATTAACACAAAAAAAATTTCGTAAATCATAACTCGTACGTTATCAAAAACAGATTGACAAAATGTTACACTGTTCGTAGCTACCGTAGTTTTTCAAGGAAGGTGTACTTTATTTTAGTTGACTACCATAAAACACGAAAAAAATTGAGATAATTCTTTTCTATATTAAGCCAACGACGAGTATGTATGTATGTATATTTACACAACTCAGTGCTAAAAGGAAACAGTATGCACGCCTTATAGAAGGCATCTTTACACGTTTTGTTATTGGAAGGAGAAGTACTTCACCCTCTATTCCATCTTCATATCTTTTTACACACGTTCACGCTTCTTGTGGATGGCCTGACAAAATATCTTCTAAAAATGCCGTTTTGAAGGCTTTCAAAGATCAAATGGAGGTACGTTTTTGGAATCTCGGTATTTTTATGGCGGCTTCTGTATTTGTGATTAATTATTTACATATTTCGAATTATTTCGTTTCTTCTAAATTATTTTTTTATACACAAGTAAAAAAGAAAATGTTCGACATGAAAACAACGTTTGGGATTTCTTACAACTATTATTTTAAAGAAAATCGACACACATCTTCTACTTCTCTGTGCGTGTGACATGGTGAAAAGTTATTTCGATACCTCTTATGGTTTCTATTTTATATGCCTCTAAGCTTGGGAATCTCGGCAATTTTTCAGAAAAGTTCGTCATATTGAAGATTGAATAACTTTAGAACGAATCATCGAATAAAAAAAATGTTATGCCATTCAGAAGTTTTCAGTCTACCGTTAAGGAATACTGAATAAAAAAGACATAGCTCCCTGCATTAAGTGCCTCTAAAATGCCAAAGTAATACATATTGAAAATAGCATAACTTTGGAACGCGTCTTCAGGTTTTAGTAATTTAAATGTCATTTGAAAGGTCCAGGCACACTTTTTGCAAATCCAACCCAAGGACGTCACAAATGAAAAACTATTTTTTTGGTCCTTGGATATCCTAAAAATTCGTATATATTTTTTTTTGGTGCTGTAACTTTTGAAAATTTTACACAATAAATATTTGTCAGTTGGCTATATTCCGCAAAAAAATTAAATTTCCATTTTCAGGATATTTAAGGATAAATTATACTTTGGCGTTTTGGAGGCACTTGATGCTGGAACCTATGTCCTTTTTAATCAATATTCGGTAAGAGGAGACTGAAACCCTTCAAATGGCTTCAACGATGACGCGTTCTAAAGTTATTCAATCCTGAATATGACGAACTTTTCTCAAAACTAAACCTAGATGTCCAAGTTTAGAGCACAAAATATACAGAAATCACAATAGTGACAGGTAAAAAACGTTACAATCAGGTTTTTCAATTGTTTTTAAGGCTCTGTTAAAAAGAGACAAGTATGGCAACGAACAGAAGAAAATAAACAAAACGAAAAAGAAAAAATGTAAAAATTTAACTCACTGAATAACACGCTAAAAAGTTTAAATTCTAATAAAATTAAAGAATTATGCATTATTATTAAAAATATATTATGAAAAACGAATTGTGTGTATATAAAAGTGTCGTAGATTTGTTTTATTAATGTGCGTTTTTTGCAATTACTTTGTGGTGGTAGGTTTTTTTATACAGCGTGTCTTACACACGAATGCACATGATTTATTATTTGTGAGATTTTGCACCAATTATAAAGATAAAATGTAAGAGATGAATGAAAATAAACTGTACTTAATTAATAAATACTATTTTCAATGTGAATTGTGGAAATATATGCATATTTAATTAGTTTTATTCATTACAAAATTAATTCGGGTAGAAAGGCGCTGCAAAAGAAAATGAAATTTAAAGGCACTGTGTAAGCGATCAGAAATATATTTCGGTTCGTGTCACTTCTGTGTATTTTGTGGCTTAGAGTCCTATAAAATAGAAACCATGCTAGGTATCGAAATAATTTGTTGACATGTACACGCACCCAACAGTATAACATATATGTCGAATTTCATTTAAATCGGAGGATAAAAATCAAGACCGTGACGAAAATTTTCGTTTTTACTCACAGATGATTAAAAATTTTCTGTATGTATGTACATATTTATTAGCATAGAATTTGACATGAATAGTTTAGTCGGAACAATTATAATAGCTGTCAAGTAAAAATTTATTTAAAAATTTTTCAGTATAAATTACATAATCCGTAAAAAATCTTTAACATTTATTATACAAATTTTAGAACATTAACAGCCTGTTTTTGTAACTTAAATTTTGATTTATTGTACGTCAAATGACTAATAAATTAAACTTTTGTTTTTCGTATATATTATTTTGAGTGTAACAAAAGAGCTTTTAAAATTTTGGTTCATGTATGCAATATACAAATGAAACCAACTGTCAAATAAGACAATCATAAAAATCATTCGGAAGAAAAAATAATTCAAAAATAAAGACATTGAAATGGATATTGCTGGGAAAAAATGTAAGTGTTTGTTTCATTTAGCATAAAATATATACATTTTATTTTACAGAATAAAAAAGACCACTTCTGGGCAGTTTAGAGCCTTAGTAAAGTTAATGGAAGAGTTCCCGGAACTAGCTACTTCAAACCCCATTTTCGGGAGGACAAAAGCTGAATTAGATAGCAAATGGGATTTAGTGGCTAAAAACCTTAACGCAATCGGACTGCCAATGCGAAATGGAGCAGATCGGAAAAAGATAAGATCTTATGCCCTTGTGTATACAATTGGGGATAATTGTATTTAAAATCTCCTTTAGATCGCAGAGACGGGTCACTGATCATCAGGAAGGGAACCGATCTAAACGAGATATCAATTATAATCGCTCGTGAAAGAACAATTATAGTTGTTGGGTTCGGAAATAAAAGAAAAATGGGTTTATTTTCTTTTATTTATTTGCCTGGAGATTATTATAATGCTCACCCTTGGACCACTAGAGTAAAATAATAAGGCAAATTTGCTTCCTTTTATCAAAAATATAAATAGTTCACTTTAGATTTTATTTTCCTTCAGGTTTCGGGTAAGTATCAGTTTCCTTTTAGATGTAGATTAATTAAAACTTAGTTATATGGGCCTGTTCCTTATAGGATCGATGGGAATATATTATTATATGGTTTATGGTAACTATAAGTTTAGTTTAGGTTCAATATAGACAAGTTCAACCTCAACTAGGAGACTTAAGTTGCGTATAATAAATGAGCTTCACAAAGGTTGAAAGGCGAGTGAGAAAAAAATTCTAAAACATAAATTCATTGGATTGATGGTTCGTTAAAAAGCTTCGTAAAAATGCTGGTATTTAAATTTAGTGCTACCAGATGATTGTTTAGACTAACGATATTTATAATAAACCTTATATTAATTTTATAATTAATATAAAAATTATAATTAATATTAAAATTGAGAATTATAATTTAAGTGTTCAAATTTTGTTTGAGCGCCTTGTTTTAATAACAAATATTATGTCATTCATTAAATTTTCAGGCACGCGCGGGCATGAAATACAGAACAAAAGTGAAAATTGCGGATAACGGGAAACAAATGAGAGGCACTGGTAGTGATCCTTCCTGTGTGCACACATTGACGGAACTGGAAAATGATATAGATCGGAGATGTCATCTTTCTGCAGCTGCGGATCCAAAAGGAAAAATATTTGGAGTAATTCCAATACCAGAGGCGGAGAAACAAGCTCTTTTGGAAGTGACACCACCCAGATATGTTGTGACTCCTACAATTGTGACTCATACAGCTTCTGAAAATAATCACCCTCCACATACACAAGAAACAAAGCAACTGACACCAACACCAATTATATCATTACCAGTCTCAACCATCTTCACTAAACTGCCCACAACAAATAGAAAACGCAAAACTGCCGATTACAGCGTTGAAGAAGAAGAGCAATTGAAGCTTTTAAGACTTCAGGTGGAAGGAAATGGTAGATTAGTAGACGAGATGAGGGCACAAACGAAAAGACTTGACTATGGGAAACTCCAAAGTATATTAATACAAGTACGCTCACTTCGTCTGGTTAACAACAGCTGATTTCTACTAAATTGTCAAATTATTTTTAATTTCTTTTTCCACTTTATACCCAGCACACATTAAATACATTGTTTGAAACAAGTAGTTTCTTAAAATAAATTTTTATTTTATTTGAGTATTAATTCGGATAATATAGAATTAATTTATAATATCCTCGCCATTTGGTAATTGTTCTCATTATATATCGTAAAATTAAATGCAAACGGAAATGCAAATTATATATTATTTCAAAAGCACCGTTTCTTATAATCTCAGGGAATACATGCGTTTGTATGTTTTTTACGTCGTTTTGCATTAAAAAATAAATGAACTTGCGGTTACCTCTGTTTGAATTTGTTTAATAAATTCGGCGTTTTTGATCGCAGGAATCTAAAATTTTGCGTGAACGTCCGTTTGCATATAAGGTGACGATATGTACCCCTTTATTGAATCTAAAACTATATTTAGAATGTTACGAAATGGATTTTTCTGATGTTTTAATTCGTTCTTGAACTGCATTGAAAGAAGTGCTTGTGTTGTTCTTTAAGAAGTACTTATACTTTTTTAGTTCCACATTTGAAAAATGTTTAAAAAATTATGAATAAATATATGGTCATTTCCAGAAAAATTCAACCTTTGTCGCCTCCGTCGACATGCACTTAAGCTGGTTTTTTCAATGAAAAACTTAATGTTTTTTTACTTACTTATATTTTTGCGTAGAACATAATTCGCTCTAAATTAAGTAAAAGAAAAGGGAAACAAAACTTGAGTTTTTCTTTGACTAAAAAAAAACAACCTTTAGTGCTTGGCGACGGACGTGACAAACGTTTACGTTTTCTGGAATTACCCACATGCATACCCAATTTGAGAAACCATTTGCTATTCTTCTTCACAAAGGTATATTTGAACACAAATCGCAAGTCATCCTCTTAAATTATTCTATATGGTGCTTAAATGTATGTGTGTGTTTTTAGCAATTTAAATTGCTTATAACTCCTAAGATATTCAGCGGATTTTTCTAGTTCTTGCGTAGTACAGTTCTATGATTTAATCCTATCCAACGGTATACTTTCAGTGAAAATCTGCAACATATTTTGCGCGTACAAAATTTACAAAAATTGTACTTAAATATTTATATAAAATTTACAAATGTAAACAATTTATTTATTTCCTTTTGTTTGCCTTTGTTAAACCTTTTATACCAACTACTCGTTAAATACAAACCCCCATATTCATAAAATTTAAAAAGAGTTAGAAATGTATTTTATTTCAAAATTTTCTTAAAATAGATTTCAAATACATTTTGTTTTTTTATGAATATGGGGGAAATATTTTAATTTCAACATTTGCCTCTACCATCTTCAACAGCAATAAATCTATTTTAACATCATTGCAAATATACATACATATAATTATATATTAGCATTATTTTGGTTAGCGATTCATATTATATGGTAACAAGCATTCGGCATTATATATAATGAAAAATCGGCATGAAGTTAGCATAACTGACGAAATTGAACTTGGTCTTAACGAGTTCCTCCATACAATTTGGCATTAAAAATCGGCGCATAATGTAGTTTTGACTCACGATTACATTCTAGCGCTATTTTTACTGTAAATTTATATGACAAACCTTGTTAACACCATTTTCAATTTTGCCACTTATGCTAAGTTCATGTCAGTTTTTCATTATCCATAATGCTGATAGAAATGAAATTTAAATTGTATCCTTCAATTCTTTAGACACCCTTAAGTACGTATTGGCAATTTATTGTAATTATATAAAATGGCTCCATGAAAAATCGCCCAAAACTAAATCGCCTAAAAATAGAAATGAAAAATCGCCCAAAATTTCAAAATGAAAAATCGCCCAAAACTTCAAAATGAAAAATCGCCCAAAATTTAAAAATGAAAAATCACCCAAATAAAATGAAAAATCGCCCAAAAAAATTAAATATCGCTTAAAATTAAAAAATACCAACAAAAAATTTAAGTTATTGTAATTTAATTTTTATATTGAAAAAAAGAAAGCTTACAGGAAAACATAAATAGTCTTCGTTTCTTACTGACTTGCAATAAAAGTATGCATAAAAGGCAATATTTTCCATCGGCCAAAATTTATAGTATGGCTCTCCAAGGGTAATTTAGATAATTATCATAGATACAACAAAAATTTATAAAAATACAATAGAGTAATTATCATTTATCGAAGGCCGGAAATTTAAGACGTGAAGGAAACCGCAGGTCAAAATTTTACATATCACATTGAGTCTACAGTCCTTCCGTCCTCGAAAAGCGCGTTTCAATAAAAACAGGCAAGTAATCTAAAAAATTGTCGTAAGCGAAGCCAAGATTTGATATACTATGGAGTTTAAAATCCTTCCGCCCGGTCAAAGGCCGGCTACACGGAAAGTCGCCGAAAGCACGTACCAAATTAAGCATTCCGAAGACTCCTAATATTGAAAATTGTCGTTAGCGAAGCCGAAATTTGACATACCATAGAGTTTAAAATCCATCCGTCCGGCCGAAGGCTGGCTACACGGAAAGTCGTCGAAAGCGTATCTCAAGTTAAACATTCCAAGATTCACTAATATAGAAAATTATCGTAAGCGAAGGCGAGGTTTGACATACCATAGAGTTTAAAATCTTTTGTGCAGGTGAAATCAAAAATTAGCTTCGCTTACGATAATTTTTAATATTAGTAGCCTTCGGAATGCTTGATTTGGGACGTGCTTGCGACGACTTTGCGTGTTGCGTGTGTGGAAGGATTTTAAACTCTATGTTATGTTAAATCTCGGCTTCGCTTACGACAATTTTCAATATTAGTAGACTTTCCGTGTAATTGTCAGAAGCGAAAACCAGACTTGATATACCATAGAGTTTAAAATTTTACCACCCGGCCGAAGGCCGTCTACACGAAAAGTCGTCGAAGCACGTACCAAATTAAGTATTCCTAAGGCTACTAATATTGAAAATTGTCGTAAGCGAAGCCGATATTTGACATACCATAGAGTTTAAAATCTTTCCGTTCGGCCAAAGGCCGGCTACACGAAAAGTCGTCGAAAGCACGTACCAAATTAAGCATTCCGAAGGCAACTTATATTGAAAATTGTCGTAAGCGAAGCAAAGACTTGATTCCACCTGCACGAAGGATTTTAAACTCTATGGTATGTCAAATATCCGCTTCGTTTTTGACAATTTTTTATATTAGTGAACCTTGGAATGTTTAACTTTAAAAACGCTTTCGACTCTATGGTATGTTAAATCTCGGCTTCCCTTACGACACTTTTCAATCTTAAAAGCCTTCGGAATGCTTAATTTGGTACGTGCTTTCAACGACTTTCCGTTTAGGCGGCCTTTGGCCGGGTGGAAGGATTTTAAACTTTTACTGCTATAGAATCCAAATAATGATGGAGATGGAACACATTGGAGAAACTTTCAATTATTTAATATAATATAATATTTTAAATTCTGTATTCGATTTTGATGATTACCAGAATTTTTGTTTGTCAAATTTTGGACGATTTTTCATATGAAAAATAACTTAAAATTTGTATGCACAAATTTTTGGGCGATTTTTCATTTTTATTTTTTGGCGATTTTTCATAGAAACATTTTTAATATGAAAAATCGGCCAAAATGAAAAATCACCAAAAATATTTAAAATCACCCAAAATTTGTATGGAAAAATTTTGGGGTATTTTTTATTTTTATTTTTGGGCGATTTTTGATGGAGCCATATAAAATATAATAGTGCGGATTATGTACCTATGTATATCGAAGTTAAATTTGTGACTACGACAAATTGTCCTAAAATAAAGAAAAGTTTGGCAAGTTTTCTTTATTCTACGACAATTTGTCGTAGTCACAAATTAGACTTCGACATACCTTCATAATCCGGGTGAATGTCTTTCTACAATTTGTATTTTCGTTGGTATATTAAGATGTGTATACTATGGTGTACTGGGGTAGTGAACGGGTTAATCAATATCTTTTATTTTCTTTATATAGTTTTTGACAATTCAGTAGAAAATACAAAAACAAAATGCCTGTTGTTTTTGTTGTTTTAGATGTGAGCGTACTTGTATTAATATACTTTGGCAAACTTCCTCCGAGGCATTGAAAACGTAATGAAGGATATTTTAAATTTCTTGAAAGATAAATAAAGACAAAAAATGTCTAATTTTATTAATTATACATACATATGTAAACGTTTTCTTATTTTTACTTTTGCATTGTATCCGCAGTGTTTTTTGCAAAAATCTTTTAATTTGTGAAAAAAAAACTTTTTTGTACAAATCATTGAAAAAACTCTAAAATATGCATGCTTTTCCCGCATAACAAAATGTTTCCCAGCTGATTATGGTAGAAACACTGGTGCTTCTGATGTTTCGCTTCAATCTCGGTTCCATTTCTCTTACAAGCATCAGGAATATTTCTTTGTTGACACGAAAGTTTGCCAAAAATATACAATACATATATAGTCACAATATATCAGAAGGAAAGTTTCATTTGATACTTACTGGTCTTCTGGAAACTCCAATACATTTGTTGCAACGCAAACGCAAATTCGTTTGATTTTACAAAATGAGGTCATAAATAAATTAATCCCCCCTATTGTGAAAGGCGACGTCAACGTCACATCAACACGACATCAAAAAATTATCACTTGTCTACTCTTTATCGACAACAATTGATTAATATTAACATGCTGGACTAATTTCATAAGCTTCAGAAAATAGTAACAGACTGTCAATAGCAGTCAATTGTTGTCGACAATGAGTAGACAAGTGACAATTATTTACTGTCGTGTTGATGTGACGTCGACGTCGCCTTTCAAAATAGGCGGGAATATAAAATTAGAATATACAATAAATATTTCATCTAATGAGTTTTTAATTACACAAAGTAGGTACATATACAGAAAAGTAAAATCAATTCATAGGTACTTAAATTAATCCCAAGAGGTGGCAAAAGTACGTTAATTCTGGATTTCCTGAAATTACGGAATATTCAAGTTGAGAACACTTAATTTTAGCCTGATTCGGCTTTATTCATATAAAAAAATCATATTTTAAGTACGACAATATTTATAAACTTTATACACAGTCGTACTCGTACTGTGTTGGTGTTTGTTTGCTTTAGGCTGAACCCACACCAACAAAAGAGAAGACGTTTTTGTTTTTCAAGTCAAATATACTTATTTGATGCAAACCCACACCAATAAAATATGTCTTATGAAGTTTTTGTCTAAGGCTGAACCCACACCAAGTGAGACAAAACAGTTTTTTGTTGCTAATACGACAACAGAACATTAGCTCTTATCAGACGACACACACCAAATTTATGTCTTATTTGTTGTGTGTTTTAGGCTTAAAAGACAACCGGTAATCAGACAGCAATGCGATTATCTTTTTGTTTTATTATTTTTGTTTTTTGGACTTGTCTCAATTGATGTGGGTTACATCATAAGAAAGAACGCAATTGTGTGGAACGAGCTTCGTTTCAGTCTGTTTTGTCTTAGTCTGTGTGGATATGTTGTATCAAACTACATGTATTTTCTGCAACCATTGTTTTTGCGCAGTAAGCCAAAAATACAGTATTGCGGTTGTTTTGTTTGGTGTGGGTTGTCGCATAAGAACTAATGTAGTGTTGTCATATTGGTCGAAAAAACTTACCTACTGCGTACTTTAATCAATCCCGCCACGTGCTTGAATCAAGCCCGAACCAGGCTTTTTTCTTTATTTAATCTTTGAACAGACTTAAAAATTTACATTTTTAATACTTATCTAAATTTAATACTTTTACTTAATTGTTTTAATTTAAAATTTATTTTTGTTCATTCCTGGTACTGAACTTAACTCATCATGTTTGTAAACCAACGCCTTAGACAACTCTGCTAAATCAGTACATGAAAGAACGACATCTAAAATCCAGTATATACCAGCAGCATGCAATACGATGTTTTCCGGTTATTTGTCGGCACTGCACGAACAAACAAAATTATCAACAAAACAACAACATCAAGAGCACAACAGTGAATTGTGGTTATCAGCAAACAAACTAATACTAACACACTAAGACTTTGTATAAAGTCGTACTTGAAATACGGGTACCCCCGTAGTGTAGTGGATAGTGTGCTAGACTATTACCCGTGGGTCGCAGGTTCGATTCCTGCCAAGACCCTGGGTGTTTCTGCAGAAAAGCCGAAAAAAGACTTAAGCAGTATATGTGTTCGAACGACTCGTACTCAAAGTAAGTAGAATACACTTGAAATTAGAACGGCGTTTGTCTTTTTGTGTATTATTAAACGAATATACTAGATATATGCAAAATGTTATTAATTATAATGTATTAACTAATAAATAATACAAATTATTTGTTGTAAATGGTATTTCAATGATTTAATAACTTTATAGTAGGTATTATTCACTGAGATACACGGTTGACGTTGCATTACAGTGAGTTTGTCTGAGCGCTACATCCTCTCCGTCCTCTGTTGCAGAAAATTTTCTAAAATATTAGGCTCTACAATTTTTATAATATATGTTAACATCATTGGAGCTATAGAAACTTGAATAACTTGTATTTTATGAGACTTTTGGGACAACTTTTAGAACACCAAAATAAAGGTGTATACGAATTTACAGCTTATTATCTCTCATTCCGCAGTGAAACCCTAATTTGACTGGGCTATAAGTTAATCAACCCCAACATAAACGGCATAATAGCAGCATGTATGATGTCTCTTGTATGTCAATTTCAGATTTCTATACAAACTACTTGCGAAAAAAGAATACGAGAATTTTCATTATTATTTCTAAAATACATTCAGCCGTGTCACAGATTCCGTTCGGATTAGTTTTGATTCCGTAGTTGTCATTCCGAAAAAGTACATTTTTGGTGCTTAAGATTCCGTATATCTTGTATTTCGTTTTTACAATGATAAAGTTTTTATACCTTGAGGCGTTTGTTTACTCTTGTTTTTAAAAGCAAAGCTCACATTGATCTTTTTATTAACACGGAAAGCTCATGACCAAATATTTATTTGACGCCCCTAAAAGTATGCACATTTTTTAGTAATTACTGCAAATGAAGTCAGTAGAAAAGTGTTTTTCAATTCCACTTTAAAATTTAAAAGTGGTTTGGTTACGAAGAAAATTTTCGTTTTTTGAAGAAGCAACTAATGGAATTGAAACCCCCTCCGATCGGAATGGTATTCTGTGACATGGCCGATGATTTGATAAATAAAACGAAAAATCTAAGATTAGAATACACCTTCCTCCTCCCTACTAATAGAATGTCTTTTCGTATGGAAAGTCGAGGCCTTCTAAAAGAAGGTGTAAGGACTTACTTCAAGAAGAGATGCATTTAGAAATCCTTTTTAGTTTTACCGCTGGGAAATAGCTGTAATTAAAATTTTTAAGTTTTATTAAACAATTTTACATGTAAGTATATATAGAGAGTAATAGATTCATTAATTTTTAAGTATAACTTTAAACATTTGCTTAGCATTTTTTCGTCCATTCACAATATAAGCCAGAGGATCGTCTTGGGATGACTCCATTAAATTATCACATGCTGTTTGATTGATAGAAAACATAAACGACAGATCTATATCGTAGCGTGGCAATTTTTCTCTACGGAAAAAAATATTTACCAATTTTTTAAACTAAAAGAATTATGTACTTTTAATGTAACAATTTACCTTAAGAAATTTATTACATTATCGCCTAGTGTTGGTTCACGTGAAAGCAATAAAGCCGATAAATATCGTGGATGCTTCTTTTTCTCCGCACAATGCATGATTAGGCCCCATGAGTTATAATCGGTGTCTAAGACATAAGTATTGTAAATTCCTTCATCTTAAATGTTAAAGTAGTTGAATCAGGATGTTCGGGAATATAATTTAAAGAAAATAGATTAATAAATATATTTGAGTTTACAAAACTATAATAACTATGCTATTTATGGCGGACTTGTGACGACGAAAGTCGACGGGCTCGTTTTTGGCGCAACAATTCTAAGTAAGCCGTTTGTTATTAATTATACCTATATATGTACGAATATTGTCAAATAATATATATGTATATTTAAGCTTATTGTGACTGAATTTATATTTTACGTTGTATATTCTCTTGAAAGTCAGATTCCCATTTTATATGGCTACATATAGGCATTTACAAAAACACAAGATTATTTTGTTCAGCTATTTTCTACGTTAAAACAAATAAAAGGAATTACTACATATTTAAATATTCTCATTTTATATATATATATATATATATATATATATATATATATATATATATATATATATATATATATATATATATATATATATATATATATATATATATATATATATATATATATATATATATATATATATATATATATATATATATATATATATATATATATATATATATATATATATATATATATATATATATATATATATATATATATATATATATACATATAGGCATTTACAACAACACATGAAGGTTATTTTGGTCAGTTATTTTCTACATTAAAATAAATAAAATGAATTACTACATATTTAAATTATTTCCCCGCTCTCTCTATGTAAGAGTGCAATATAATATATTTACACAATTATATTAAGAATATGCAAGCTGACAGTCGCTCTGACAATGTTAATTGTGTAGTAAATCTCGCGGACATGCGGAGTCGACGACAAACTACACGAACTGGAAATACTTCCAGTACTGTGTACGCGTATGTCAGTGTGTGTATTACTGTGGGTATGCCACGAATAGTATAACAGGCTAACAATTGCCAAACAAAATCAGTTGGCTAGCAGCTTGCGATGCGATAAGAGGTAGTTTATCAAGTAGAGGGATCGCCCGTGCTTTATAGACATCTTATAGAATACAGGGGCTAGAGAAACCTAAGAATATAGGAATCTTTCCAACTACTGAAAAGGATTAGTTATTGAGTGAGGGATCGCCCGGCTGCGTAACTTCTCGTTCTCAGGGATTAATTATTGAGTGAGGGATCGCCCGGCTCCATAACATCTCGCCCTCCAGTGAAGGTCTGGGAGACGGAGATTGTATTCAGGGCTCTCCCGTTGCAATTTTCGATCCCTGAGGCGACCCGTGTGAGTTGAGAGCAGTGGTATCGTTCGCCCTACCGCTGACCTCCACCAACACAGCCGTCGGATCAGTCGGTGACCACGTTCGAGCTGGTGAGGAGCTAGCTACGCCAATCCCGTATAGGTGCGGAACGCGAGCATCTCTCCCGCTGTCTGACATAGTGACTGGTCTGGGACCCATCACGATTTCGTCGTCATTTTCTTTAATTAAAATCTTTTTAATTAAGCAATACAATATTTGTACTATTTTAAGAATAGTTCCTAAGCTTTGAAGATAAATAAATATTGGAAATACGTTTTATAACGAGTGAAGAACCAACGTGTTTTCCTTAAAATAAACAACAGCATTATCAACGACACCTGGACTCCGCTGAGCCTATCCCAGCAACCAGCGGAAAACGTGTCGTTACATTGGCGCCCGAGCAGGGACTTATCTGTCCACACCATCATCTGGAACAGATTCGTTCATTAAAAAAAAAATAATAATAATAACTAAAATATCAACATTTGAGTCCAAATAATAAATTCAACAAAAGAAAAAACACAGTGACATTCTTGAGCGAAGAAGTAATCATTAAAGATGCAGAGTGACAACATCACTAAAGAAAAACCCTTGAGAACCTCTTGGGTCTATTCCTTAAAGAAGGACGCGCTAACATCATATTTACCTGAATTTGAACAGATCACCAGTGGTACGGTAGAAGAGCTGCGTAAGCGGTTCGCTAAATTTCTATTGTCAGAGCACGAGGAGGAGACCTTACAGAAATTATTGGAACTACAGTTGAAGCACGAGAACATGGCGTCCACAAGCCAAGGTGAGAGTCTCACAGTGCCATCTAGAGTGCACGCAAATGTGTCCAACTCTCCAATGAAAAATGAATGGCCCCTGAGATGCCAAAAATGACAACAGAAAGCCGCATCCTGACAATCGAAATAGTGCGCAAGTGGGGCGTAAAATATTATGGCGTAAATGATCCATTGGGCTTTATCGAACGGGTGGAGGAGCTGTCAAAAATGTATGAGGTAAGCCTAGCAGGTATATTAAAAGTGGTTTCAGAATTTTTTCGGGAGAGAGCGCTGTGTTGGTTTAGAAATAACAACAGGCAATGGACACAGTGGTCACGATTTAAGGGAGACTTTCTGACATTTTTCCTCCCGCCCCGGTATTTCGAAAAACTAGACGACGAAATCCGGAAGAGGACACAGAAGCCCCGAGAAACGTTTAAGGAGTACGTACTCGCCCTCCAAAATCTAATGCGCCACTCAGATCTCACTCCTGAACAGAGGCTGGAACGCATCTTCCGAAATGCGCAATCGGACTACCAATGGTATATCCGGCGCAAAGACTTTGCAAATCTAGACGAACTCATCTATTTGGCCACAGAACTCGAAAGCATTCCCCAAAACACCCACACCAACCGAGGAGAACATCACCGAATGGTCATGGAGCAACCTGCCCTGCCAGCTAAATGGCAGAAGCCTAAGCATAATCATAAAGCCGTTACCAACAATACAAACTTAACATGTGAAGATGAGAAGGTAAAAGCCAATATTCTCATCATGAACAGGCCGGTAGATGCTATTATCGACACGGGTACAACCAGGAGTTTTATTTCTTCCACATTGGTACAGGAACTTTACCAGAGACCCACGTACGTAGAAGTAGATATCGCTGTTCGCTTGGCCGATGGTACCCGTAAGGGAATTTCTAAGGCCGTACAGTGTGGCGTTACTCTAGGCAATGTGGCCACACAACACATCTTCCTCATCATGAATGATTCTACCGAGAAGGTCATATTAGGCCTCGATTTTCTCCGGAAGGTTAACACGACTCTACTTTGTGTCGTAAACTTAGAGAGAACAGAGTGTGGACAGGAGGAAATCAAAGACAAGGTAAGAAAACCTATTATAACTCCCATTGAATCTATGTGCGCGGTACCCAGCGAACTTAGTCACAGTTTAAAGCAGAAAGTAGACCAATTTCTGAGCGAGGATCTACCGAAGTTTCAGCGAATACAGGGCTTGTCTACTATCGCTGAACATAGGATCGTTATGAAAGACGAGCGACCGATAAAATTACGCTATGCACAACGTAATCCCGCCATGCAGGCGATTATAGACGAAGAGGTGAACAAATTGATTGAGCGTGGGTGTATCGAACCGTCGCGCAGCCCCTATAGTTTCCCAATCACCTTGGTGAGAAAGAAAAATGGCACGTGCATGGATTTCAGACAATTAAACACCAGGTCAGTGCCAGATGCCTACCCACTTCCGCGTATCGATGCCATTCTCAACCGACTCCGTAATGCCAAATTTATCAGTAGCCTGGACCTCAAGGACGGTTACTGGCAAATACCAAGGGCAGAAGATAGCAAGAAATATACCGCTTTTGGGGTCACTGTGCGAGGACGGTACCAGTGGAGGGTCTTGCCATTCGGCCTCCACTCCGCACCAGCTACATTCCAGAGAGCCCTAGATAGTGTCATCGGCGCAGACATGGAGCCGCATGCATTTGCCTATCTAGATGATATTATCGTCATCGGAACTAATTTTGAAGAGCACCTCCGAAATCTGCGAGAAGTCTTTCGGCGATTAAGAGCTGCGAACTTAAAAATAAATATTGAAAAATGTGAGTTTTTTAAATCCGAAACAAAGTACCTGGGGCATGTAGTCACCCCAGACGGAATAAAAACTGACCCCGATAAAATCGCGGCTATGGCCACAATGCAGCCGCCAAAAAACGTACGAGATGTGCGCCGATTCCTAGGCGTCACCACGTGGTACAGAAGGTTTGTACCCAATTTCGCAGAAGTTTCGCGGCCACTGACTAAATTGTTGAAAAAGGGCAGGCATTGGAAGTGGGGAGCCGAGCAACAAGGGGCGTTCGAAACTCTCAAGGACAACCTGACAAAAGCACCAGTGCTAACCTGCCCAGATTTCGCCAAAACATTTGTGCTCCAAACAGATGCTAGCGACTATGGACTTGGTGCCGTGCTCACCCAGGAAATCGAGGGGTCTGAAAGGGTTATCGCGTACGCTAGTCGTCACCTTGAGCCGGCTGAAAAAAACTACTCTGCCACCGAAAAAGAATGTCTGGCTATCGTGTGGGGAATCCGGAAAATGCGCCATTACCTTGAAGGGTACGAGTTTCAGGTAATAACTGATCATCTGGCTTTAAAGTGGCTGAACTCCATAGATAACCCCGTCGGACGGATGGCCAGGTGGGCGCTGGAGTTGCAGCAATACAATTTATCTGTCCACTATAGGAAAGGCAAGCAAAACGTCGTAGCCGATGCGCTTTCGCGGCAACCTGTAGAAGATGTCAACTATGTGCATGCTGGAACTGGTAGATGTAGGTGGCTAGGAAAGCGTATCACGGATGTCCGTGAACACCCAGAAAAATTCCCAGATTACGCAATTGTCAACGGCCAACTCTATCGTCATCTGCCCCGGCAAACGAATGATGAAGACAGTACGCCATGGAAGCTGTGTGTCTCCACTCCGCTAAGACGTCAAGTCCTACAATAGAACCACGACCAGCCGGCAGGTGGCCATTTGGGTGTGAGAAAAACTACGCACAAGATCTGCAGCCGATACTACTGGCCAGGAATGACCCGCGATATTACCCGTTATGTCCAGCAGTGCGAAACCTGCCAGAAATTTAAGGTATCCCAACGCATGCCTGCAGGAAAAATGCTTACGCGCATACCCGACGAACCGTGGGCTTTCCTGTATGCTGACTTTGTGGGACCCCTCCCCAGAACCCGCCATGGTAACAATATGCTACTGGTTTTCTTCGATAGCTTCTCTAAATGGTGCGAATTAGTACCCATGAGGAAAGCTACCGCAGCGGGGGTAGTAAAGGCGTTTCGCGAAAGAATAATAGCCAAATATGGGATACCAAAAGCCATAATCACCGACAATGGGGCACAATTTATAGCACGAGTTTTTAAGAATTTTCTAGCAGAAATCGGTGTCCGGCAGCAGTTTACCGCCCCATACACGCCACAAGAAAATCCAACTGAACGCATCAACCGCACGGTCAAGACCATAATGGCACAGTACTCAGTGGCGCAGCACACTTCATGGGATGAAAACTTACCTGAAATTACGCTGGCCATCAATACAAGTACCTCTGAGTCCACCGGGTACACACCAGCATACCTGACCCAAGGGAGAGAGCCACGGTTGCCTAAGACCCTATATGACGAAGTAACGGTCGGCACAGGAGTACGGCCAGTCCTTCCGAATGAAAGGGCAAAAGAACTGCACGAAATTTTCAAAATTGTAAGAACTAACATAAACCGGGCCTCTCGGGAACAGCAACGGCACTACAATTTGCGACGTCGCGAATGGAAGCCAAAAATCGGAGAACATGTTCTACTCCGCTTACACCCGCTGTACAAAGCAGCAGACAACTTTGCTGCCAAGCTAGCACCTAAGTACGGGGGGCCTTATGTCATACAGGGATTTGTGTCCCCCGTCATCGCAACTATTCGTAGAGCTGACAGCTCGGAAGAGCGTACTGCGCACATTAGTGATCTGAAACCATATCACGCCTCAGAGCACTAATATCTCTGTTAAATTTTTACTCTCGACTTTACAGGTATAAATGAAGAGAACCATAACACGGGTTACCAGTAGCAAATAAGACATCAAAACGAACGAACCTGTACAGTAAAGCTGTTGGTGCCGGAAACTCATTCGTCACCGGCTCTCGATCGACGACCTTTTGTTTCCACACCACCACAACCAGTAAACGTCACACCACCCCGAAGCAGCTCGCCGGCCGACCCTGAAATAATCCTCACCGCAGCCAACGGTTGTAGAGCATCCATGGCTACCTCCTCTTCAACCCCGAAGTGCAACCTTCGTGAAAAATTGTCACTACCAACTCCCATCGACTTACAAAGCGCATCAGTGGCCTCATCCAGCTCCCCATCAACGGAATGTGCGACTCCAAAGCGACACACCGATACGCCATCACCTGGCCGCACGCCACCATTACCCACTAGCCCACGGGTGATCAGCTTACAGCAAGCAGGAATTATTAAGTTAAATCAAAACACTTTATTTTATTTATATCACCTGGAACATGCACGTCCGAATCGCAGGCTTCTTTATTTTCTTCTGCTCTACCTTCTACACTGTACCTTTATTTCTTAAGTCTAGCTATTTATACTTAATTTTAAATAAGAAATAATATTGGCTTGACATATGATATCAACATTGTGAAATGTCGATGTTGCACAATTTATCATAAACAATTTATGATTGCAAAATTTACTTAACCGTGGGAATAATTTTAAAATGCAAATAATTCTATTAAGCACTTTTGCAGTCATAATTAAGTTAATAATAATGAACTTATGTATGCACTTTTGCACAATAATTAACTTAATAATAATCAGCTTCTGACCCAACCGGCAAATTATCAACACATACAATTTCACCGTTAACAGGTAAGAGGGTAGTTCAATTCTGACTCACAACAATAAGAGGCTAACAATTGCCAAACAAAATCAGTTGGCTAGAAGCTTGCGATGCGATAAGAGCTAGTTTATCAAGTAGAGGGATCGCCCGTGCTTGATAGACATCTTATAGTACACAGGGGCTAGAGAAACCTAAGAATATAGGAATCTTTCCAACTACTGAAAAGGATTAGTTATTGAGTGAGGGATCGCCCGGCTGCATAACTTCTCATTCTCAGGGATTAGTTATTGAGTGAGGAATCGCCCGGCTCCATAGCTACTCGCCCTCCAGTGAAGGTCTGGGAGACGGAGATTGTATTCAGGGCTCTCCCGTTGCAATTTTCGATCCTTGAGGCGACCCGTGTGAGTTGAGAGCAGTGGTATCGTTCGCCCTACCGCTGACCTCCACCAACACAGCCGTCGGATCATTCGTTGACCACGTTCGAGCTGGTGAGGAGCTAGCTACGCCAATCCCGTATAGGTGCGGAACGCGAGCATCTCTCCCGCTGTCTGACGTAGTGACCGGTCTGGACCCATCACGATTTCGTCGTCATTTTCTTTAATTAAAATCTTTTTAATTAAGCAATACAATATTTGTACTATTTTAAGAATAGTTCCTAAGCTTTGAAGATAAATAAATATTGGAAATACGTTTTATAACGAGTGAAGAACCAACGTGTTTTCTTTAAAATAAACAACAGCATTATCAACGACCCCTGGACTCCGCTGAGCCTATCCCAGCAACCAGCGGAAAACGTGTCGTTACAGACTACGAGCTAGAAATTTCGTGTTGTAACAAAAGTAATGGACACTATACAGTTACAAATTGCTATTTTTATTGGTTGCTTGTTTGTTCCCTCTAGTCAGCCTAGAATCATATTATAGTTCGGTAGTTCAGGAACGAACTAGTTCAATTGAACTACTCACACAAGTGAACGAAGTGAGCTGGTCATATTATTAAACTCTTTTCAGCTCCCTAGTTCATATTTCTTTTACGCTCATATTTCTTTTTCGCTCACGTTTCTTTTTAGTTCATATTTCTTTTACGCTCACTCTCACAACAATCAGATTACATATTGTAATCAAGGCATATCCATACCAGATAAACTCGCTAGTACAACAAGTACGAAATTTACAATAACCTTAAGTACTTTAGTATTATAAAATCATTGCACGATGTGAAAAGCACAAAGCAAATAATGAAATTTTGATATTCATTTATGATAATATGTATAATATGCACTACTGATGTTACGAATATTCGTATTTGAATCGCCGAAAATTCGCCTCTTTCATGATATTCGTATTCTCCAAATTCAAGCGAATATTTCACGAATATTTGTTGAATACGTTCCAAAAAATAATACATAAAAAATACTGAAAATTAAACAAAAAATATTAATTTTTACTAAAAAAAATTTTTCTTTAACGCAAAACAATAATCTTCTTTTACTAAAGAAAAAATAAACAAAATATATTTCACAACAACATGGTATTTAAAAAGTCATGTTAAAGTAATACTCAAAGCTCAGTAGAGGAATGTTGAACTTCAAAAATAAAAGGTTTGAACTCTTTTCTCCATCAAGCCATTGCGCGGTGTGTAAATAAGCTCCGCACCGCTAAACATTCGCTCGCTGGGAGCACTCGCCGCTGGTGTCACTAAATCAGGGGTGTCATGCATTAAACACATTCGCCACAGCAGGCTACCGACTACAACCTGTCAAAAATAGAATACATGTGTGTATATGAAAATGATTATTTTAACGACTGCACGGCTACACGACTGCAGGTTGTTGTCCATGCTACTTCTGTGGTGTAGTCAAATTAAACTAATTTCTATTTTTGTTGGCTACAAAACAAAAACAGTGTTGACAATATAACAAAATATGTAAAGCAAATTAGTGATCAGAAATATTTTTATTGCAAAATAAAAAAGAAAATTACAAAATTTAAATGTTGTAATATATTTGCATCAAGCATTTTTAAATAAATAAATTTATTTGCTTTTTTTGTTATATAGAATATTGACTTAAGTCAAAAAAACCAACATTATTGAAAATTAAAAAAAATAACAGGGTACTAACCATTTTTAACCTAAAAATTTTAGTGTATTTATTTCGGCGGTCTCTCCTGATTCCGTAGTTACGGGGCTCAAAACTGATATATTATTGATCACAAGTCCTACAATATAAAACGGATATAAACGATATATACTACGTTTATACGCACGGGTTATTTGCAAATATATAAAATTGTAAACTGTTGCCATATAATTGTTTTATTCCAACTTATTAACTCACGAAAACTATTCACGATTAACGCACTATTTGCAAATAAAATGTTTAGTGTTGGCTGCCCCGCTTTGTTAATAAAAAGCAATAAATAGAAAAATATTTCGCGAAAAGTTTTGATAGAAGAAAATAATGACAATTAAAGCAAATAATTATTTGTTCTTTTATACATTTCAACTATTTTATTTATTTATTTTATTTTTTTGTAAAAATACAAACGTCTTCTATAAAAGTGCTACCAAGTTTTTGTATTTTGTTATGCCATATAAACAGTGAATTAACTTATTTGCAAATATTTTTATTTGCGAATAGTCCGCGTATAAACTTAGTAATAGTTATCATTTCAAAATGCTATAAACTACCTTTCTACTGGTATATACAATTTTGAAATCTATTAACCCATTGCGAGCAAAATGGAATTTAAAACATTTTTTATATGACTTCTCACGTAAAAGCACCTTTATCATAAAAACTGGCCGATACAATCGTACTTAAATATGTATTTAGTTTAATAGAAAGCATTCCAAGCTTTCATTTGGTGTATACTTGAAATCCATCAGTTATGGCACTTTGAAATAAATTAACTCACTTAACTCTTAAACTCATCTTTAAAGTACCATAACTTACGTATTTCATAGGTAACAGCTTTCAACTATACACCAATAAAAGCATGGAAAATTCTCTATAAAACTATACACATGCATATGTACCGTTGTATCTACCAGTTTTTAAGATAAAAAAAATTTTAAATTGCATTTCACTCGGAATGGGTTAATTGTTTTAAAAAAAATTTTATACCAGTAGAAAGGTATTTTAGAGTAGTTTGAAGTGATATCCATATCACTTATATCCGTTCTATATTCTAGGAGTTATGGCTAATAAAAAATAAAAGTTTTGAGCCCCGTAACTCCGAAGCCAAAAGAGATAAAAATTACACAAAAATTATAAGGTTAAAAAAAGCTACTGCCTCATGAGTTTTTTTTTTAATTTTCAACGATGCTGGTATTATTGACTTAAGTCAATATTCTATTTTATTAAACAAAAAAAAACATCAAAAAATTTAAGTATTAAAAGTGCGTAACAATCAATAGGATTTAAAGAAATAAATTGACTTGTTTTTACATTTTGCGAGATGTAAGAACATTTTAAATAAGCGATTTTTTTATGCAAGTAAAACTTTTCAAAGTGACTTCACTGAAATATGTACTGCAACAACAAAATGGCAGCTGGTTACGATGTAGCTGCCGTGTTCAAAATAACTAATTAGCTGACTACACGACGACGATTGCTGCCAACAGCATTTGTAGTCGTGTAGCCGTGTAGCCTGCTGTGGCGAATGTATTTATAGCATCAGAAATAAAACTATTGTTGTATTGGTGAGTAAACCAAATATAACACTGTAAGAAAAGTTGTCTCGTCTAAAAGAAGTACTATCAAGTACACAGAAAAAAATTAATATTTTAACACATGTATGTATGTTTGAAGTTCACTCAGGTCTTATTATAGCTTTATTTATTTTCATAATAGAGGAGTTCACGAAACGAATTAGTGGATTTTTTCATACATTTTGTTGCTGCGAAATGTATTTAAAAATATTTTGACAACAAAATGTATGGGCAATTTTAATAATTTTACGAGCAAACAGTTACCGAATGTTGTATTTGCAGTAAACAAAATAGTTTAATTTAAAAAAAAAATAAATAAAAATAATATATATGCAAACTTGTATTCGTAGCCAAAAATCGATAAACCGACTTTATAGATTTTTAGCGATGGCGATTTAGCTTTAGCGAGTTACAGAATAAGGGGGCAGCAAATAAGAATTTAACAGGGACCGAAAATAACGATTATTTTTAAAATTTAAGCTAAAAAAATCAAGCTGAAAGAGAAGTGCTACGTGCATAAAGAATACACCAAAATAGTCCTTGTTGCATGGACTACATTTAGATGCATTAATTTTTATTTGATTAAGTTTTATTAAAAAACTTAACTCTACCGATTATTTTCTGAGTTTTATTTATCCCTCAGTAAATACAATTCATTTCTTTAGTTTTATTTATTCCTCAGAAAATAAACGTTATTTCTTGATTTTTATTTATTTCTCAGAAAATAAAATTATTTTTTCCAGTATTATTTATTCCTTACGAAATAAAAATTATTTTTTGAGGGTTATTTTTTACTTGGGAAATAAAAATTACTTTCTGAGTTTTATTTTTTAATTAAACAATAACAGTTATTTTTTTAGTTTTAATTATTGCTTAGAAAATGGCAGATACTTTTTGAATTTTATTTTTTGCTTAAAAAAGTAATTTTTAAACTGAATAAAATATAAAAAATTAATTTATTTTAACAAATAAGAGTTTTTGCAAAAACTCTTGTATATTTATTTTTACAAAAACTCTTATTTGTTAAATTAAATAAATTTTTTTATATTTCATTTAGATTAAAAATTACTTTTTTTAAGCAAAATAAAAAACAAATAAAATTCAAAAAATAACTGTTATGTTCTAAGCAAAAAATAAAAGTCAAAAAATTATTTTTATTTCCTGAGGAATAAATAAAACTCAAGAAATAACTTATTTTCTGAGGAATAAATAAAACTCAGAAAAAGCTTTTATTTTCTAAGCGAAAAATAAAACCCAAGATATAATGATTAAAAGGTAATTTTAAAATAAAACTTATAACCGTTACAGTGACTGGAATTTAACTAAATTTTGCGTTGAACTTTTTTCCACATCAAACAACCATCCTCTTAGTTCTTCTAAAAATATATTATTATTTTTTATTAAAAAGCATGCCCCTTTTTTCCAATAAATTTATTATGAAAAGAATTAAAATGCCGTTTTAATAAATACTCATTTGTTTCCTCTAATGTTTTGTAACATAAAACACATTGAATATTGCTAAAAGCATTTATCAACATAAAATATTTTTCGCATACACATATTTCTTTTCTTTCAGTGGACTAATAAAAAAATTATAAAAAAATATAATACAGTCCGCTATGCATGTGCTATCTTCGCTGTCTCAAATTTAGCGCCCCAAATAAAAAAACAACACTTTCCGTTGCTTCAGTCCAAAAGCTGAGCTGAATTTGTAAGCTTCTGTAAACGGTAATTTTAAAAGTGATCGATTTTCAAAAAAAATTTTAGCAGATGTAGCGTAAGGCTAGGAAACCCTCGAACAGTTTTTACTATGTACTTTTGTTTTCACCTGTTGGCCAGAGAGGTTTTAATAATTGTTTTAATTGAACTCAATGTTTCCATAGTATTTTATTTAGGAACTTCATCAATATTACTTTTTGTATTATATAAAACTTTCTCCAAGTTTTTTCTTGCAGAATATCACTACCAGCAGAGTAGAGTGTTCACTTGCTTCTAATGAATCAATTTTACCAATTTATCATTATATAACTATTCTGCAGACAAAACTCCAAAAATGCTGAAGCATTTGGGAATATGTTCTTGATTCTATTAAAAATATCAGTACTATTAAGTTATTTCATCAGAATGTACATTAAAATTATCGCAATAAATTCCCGGTATTGAAAATTGTTCACATTTTCCGAAAATGTATGCAAGACGGAACTATTTTTTTAGTTAAATCTAAAAAAGGGTAGCACCAAATTGGATTTAATATCGAATAAGTTTACAATCTTGCTAAGTGTAGAGCTTCTCCCAATTAGCGAACTAAGTTGAACTACTTTCAATTTCATTTGAATCAGCTTTGTATCTAGTTGGGTCTTCCATGTTAGACGACGATTAAGGTAAATTACTAGTTATTTAACCTCAAAGTGTTGCGGTATGATATGGTTATTGATATGAATATGCCGACATGTTTCCCTGCGCAATGTAAACGTAATATGTACACCTTGTGTGCGTTTGTTATGAAAATCAAAAGCATTTTGATATTCTTCAATATTTCCCCTCCGTATATGTGTAACAATTTTTTGTAAACAAACGCACACAAACATATATTGAAGCTGAATATTGATGTGTTTAGCAACCACTTAATATGCATAACCAGGACTTTACCCTGCGTTTGTATTTGTATTCGTTTCTCTGTCTTTCTCATAGCTGAACCAAAAGTGTGTTAGTAGAAAAGTTTGAGTGTATTGAGTTTTTAGTGAAAAGTAATTGTTTGCATTTTATTTTAGAAAAGATAACGTCGTAAATCTGTAATGAATGAATGGCCTTATCCAATATTGCAGCATTTTTTGAAGGTTTTTTTGCCTTATTGCCAAGGCATTTATTGTTAGTCAGCACGGGGGTAGGTTTTTGTTATTTTTATTACATAAATAATTTATAATTATTTTTTAACTTTCACATTTTAGTTATTGTTTCTCACGTATGTACTAAATTTGTTTAAACGTTTTGGTTAAAAAAATTTTTTTGATCGTGGCAGCACTGTATGCATGAATAAATAAAAAATAACAAACTACCGAAAATATCGAATGTTGTGACTATCGATAGTTTGCCAGCTGTAGCAAGCGCGCCTCTTTGCCTGAGGAGTTTCTAAAATCTTTGTCGAAATGTCTGAGAGAATTCTGTGCCAACTCTGAAAATTTTCCTGGGGAAATTCTAAAAAAAATTTTTACATGGTTGACAAAATATCAGTAAATGTAAAAATTTTTCTGATACTTTTTACGCCCCGTCATCCCAGCAAAAACTACTGCTTCATCATAAAATTTGCAAAGGGGAGTTTTGTTGGTGTAGCTTACAAACTTGCTTACGTATAGCATGATATTTGTACGCGATGTCCGACTTAGGAGCATTCATTATTGAACACATATTTCAGCGCATTCAGTATGTAATAAAATCATCATATTAATTTGTTGTTTTAAGATTGTTTTAGAACTTTGAAATGACTTTGAAAACTGGCAAAATGTTGACAAAAATAGATTATAATTGTTGGAGGTTTTTCTCAAAATTTTTTCAAAAATAAAAAAAGTTTTTTCAAAAATAAAATTTTTTCTTTTCAGTATTTCTGAAGAACAGACTTAGAAATTACTGCAGTTGAAATTTTAAATCTATTAAGGCATGTACGATATAGCTTTGGACGAATATAGCGAATTTTTTTCGGAACTCTAAATTAATCGATTTAGAAAAAAAGCGGCTATCGAGTTTTTCAAATTCTATTAGATACATTTGATATAATTTATCTGGCTTTTAATTGTTGACCGCCCAGTCAAAAATGTGGCCATGAGCGCAGATTTTCTAAAATTAGTAAATAGTAAATAGATAATAACTTGAATCCGGCTGCAGCAATTTCCTTCAAACATAGGTTAGAAGATTTTTGATCAAGCCACCTTTCAAACAAAATTTACTAAATTAAAATCGATCTAGCCGTTTGTTAGCTACGGTGTCAAAGATACACACATTCAAAAGGATTCATCTACAAAAGATGTTATATCTGCTAAATTGCTGGGCCGATTTTCTTCAAACATAGCTAAGAACGATCAAGCCACATTTTAAACAGAGAACTACTAAATCAAAATCGGTCCAGCCATTTGGGCTGTACGATGACGTGTGCAGACATAGAGATACACAGACACACAATATGAACTTATAACAAACTCCCCTCTTTTTTGGTCGGGGGCTAAAAACATAGCAATACTCTTATGCTTAAAAAATTTCAACGATCTATTGTACAGGCATTTTTATGAAATTTTTAATGCCTGTCCCACGATGTCGACAAGTCGAGTTCGATCTCATATTTATATTGAAAACAATAATAAAAAATTTAAATTTGCTTTTGTTTTCAATATCGACATTGTGGGACAGGCATTTAATTAAAAAAACAAGAGAAGAAAAGGCGAATTTCCTATTTTTCGGCTGACGCATGAGTAATGTGATGGTATGTGCTATCATATTACTCATACGTCTACAGCTTCGCGCTAGAAATGGGAAATTCGCATTTTCTTCACGATTTTTTTCGGAATTAAAAATTCTTCAAAAATGCCCTTTTTACATATAATAGTATTCCCATGTTTTTTAATAAATAGTAAAGAATTCACGGCTGCATGAATTGAGATAACTTAAAAAGTTCTTCCGCATACTGTCAAAGATTTTGTTTTAATCATAAAATATTTTTTTTTTAATTAACGGAGATATTTACGAAATCAGAAACAAAGTCACGGCCAAAAACCAAAATTTAAAAATATCTCTGAAAATGTTACGGATATTAATGAAATAAAGTGTATATTCCTTGTGCCTTAATAAGCTTTACAACATGTACAAATTCATTGAAATCGGATATTATTTGTAAGGGTTATAGCCTAATAAAGTTTATCATGCCCGATAGTGTCAACTTTGGCACCCTATAGCTCACCATGTGTTTCAGCAGGGTGGTCTCAGTTTCATCATTCTTAAAGCTTAGGTCATCCTCTATGATTTTTACAAACATCATTTTGCAATCGAAGCGAAAATTTCAAAGGTACAGATTTACTACCTTTTTTCCAGTTGGAACCACTGTGCGTTGTAGCATGTAAAAGCACAAATTCCACCTTGTGCGAATATCAAGAATCATGTTTTATATTTGCCTTATATAAAATTAAACTTTATTTATATTTTTAATTAAAAGCATGGTAAAAAATGTTTGAAAAAATAAAATGAAAATAAAACAGATTAAATGAACGATGTCGATGTTTTTTAGTTTTGACAACGATGTATCCGTCCATAATAACATCGATGTTACCATCGGTGTTTATGAACGATACATCGATACCCAGTAAAAAAATTTCATGTTTTTTGAAGCACTAAAGAAATAAAGCCCTTCATAATTCGCTTTAAAATATGAGCTTATTCAGAAGCTGATTCATAGCGTCACAACAATGCAGGTTTTGATGCGAGAAAAGTATTCGCTTTTTACTTATACAAAAGCTTCTAACACAAGCTATACAAAAAAGCTGATTTTATAGTGCTGATCAAAAGCAAGTTTTTAAGCGAGAATGAAGAGTAAGTTTATTTGAGTTTCTTGGTGCCGTTTTGCAACAGTGTTTTTGGTCGAGTGATTGGTACGTTGGACTTCAAGACTGAAGGTTCTTAGTTCGATACTAGTTGAAGTTAAAATAACAAACATTGAGTATAAATATGAAATTAATAAAAATAAATAAAGAAACGAAATAAGAAAAATTCAAAATGGCTTTAACGACGCCAATCCAAATCGAACCATTTTGTTCATATATTTTCAGTTCTAGTGCTGAAAATGTTGATCATTTTCAGCGCTTCAAAAGCGCTTTTGTGAGCAAAAATGTAGTACTCCAATCCGGGAACTCGCCATACAAAAATCAGCAGCGATATCAGCAGGTTTGTCAGCGCTGCTTTTATTCCATAAAAGTAGAAACCGCTTTATTGGAAGCAACTTTTTTACTGGATATTTTCTAAACATCGATGTATTGTTTGCATCCCTAATCACAACTCATGGATGACCCAGGGATTGAGCTTGTAATTTTAAAAGCAACGCAGGGTTGCATAGAGTATTTTCGACTTAATTTGGAGCAAATTGAGTCATATGACATAAGTTGCCAATATGAAATATATATGGGAAATCATGTCGCAAATTACTTAATTTGGGCAAATCAAATATTTTGGAGAAGCGCACTATAACACACGAAACATAAAGTCGTTAAGATCTGACTAAAATAAGAAAGTTATAAGCCAGTTAAGGCTCGTTTCCGCAGAGCTTTTGTCGTTGCTAATGTATGGAATTTCGTTTTCGTCGACGATTATGGTGTATGCGGAAATGAGCCTTAAATGAAAAAATCCAAAGTTATCTTTCATACAAAATTACTTAAATTTTGTTTGTAGTCAAAAGAATATTTTCGATCAAAATCTGTTTTATATAAAAAATTGGCTTTTTTCACTTATTGTCTTGTAACCAGGCGCGGATCCAAGACAGGTGAAAAAGGTATATTCCCCCTCCAAAACGAATAAAATTTACCTCATTTCTATGGAGTTTCTAAAAGAAATTTTACAAAATGGTACGTTTCATTTAAAAGTTCCCCTCCTAAGAGTTTAGGCTGGATCCGCGCCTGCTTGTAACTTTGCTATTTTTCGAATATTAACCATGCCTCATGTATTCGGCACAAAATGATCTTTAACTTGCTTTAAAAACGTTTTTCAGATTCTTGGTCGATCCTAATGTAATAATGGATGCTGAAGACACGTTGAAAATTATTTTTTTTAGTTTTCCTCGATATAACGTTTGTAAAAAAAAATAAATGAATGAATGACTGAATTCATATTCGCCTTCAGCATTAAAAAAATCTATTTTCAAGGTTCATTTGTTTCTTTTTTTGGCTTGTAAAAGATTATTTACTGTTGTATTTCTTGCTATTTTCGGCAAAACTTTCTTATGTTTCGCATTTTTTATATGTTTTGCTGTACTGCTAGTTATGGCAAATTTTATCAAAATCGGAACAGTTATTTTATATATTTTGAGTTTTTTCTTAATAACCATGGACTATTTCGAGTTCTAGATTTATACTTGGCGAAAGTAAAGAAAAGTAGTTCATCATCAGGATATATTTTTTAAGAGTTTTAACAATACAATTTTTCGAGAAAATCGCCCGCGAACATAAGGTCCGTAAAATTTGACTTCTGAATATTGAAAAATAAAATTAAAACACTAAGCATTAAAACACTAAACATTATTTATTTTTTGGAATCGAGAAATTTACTCGAATTCGGTTTACAGAACATGGCCGTATGTACATATCGTCACATGAAACGCAGAACCATTTTTTGAAAACGGGAAATTTACTCGAATTCGGTTTACAGAACATGGCCGTATGTACATATCGTCACATGAAACGCAGAACCATGTAATTGGCAAATTTTTTAAAATCGTGTTTTTAATTAATTTTTTTAGACAAAAGGGGCACCCAGTGGTAAACTCAATTCGATAGCTCTTCACAAAGAGATATATTAGATTTAAAGTTTCAGTTTTTGGATCCATCTTCAGTGGATTAAGACGCAATTTTCAAGATAATTGCACGAAATTCGGTTGATAGGACAATTATGGAATACAAATATACCTAACTAAAATTTTAAGAAATCGGTCCATGTTTACGTAGAAATCATACACAGAAAAAATTATCACTAAAAAATTTGCAAACAAAAGTTTGTCTAAAAATAAATTTAATTTCCAGTAAATGTTCTTTACATAAAAAGTTGTTTGTTATAACGGTACCAAAATGTAAGACCAAATGTCGTGTATGACAAACACATAAAAATAACAAAGAATAAATAATGTTATACCTAGTTCAGTGAATTAAGGGCCATGATTCATTATCCTACACAATCGCGCGATCCGCCAAAAATGACATGTGTGATAAACAAGTATGGTAGTGTGGACTAAAAATGCAACTGTGTGACAGATTTCATAAAATGATAGTTTCCATGCGATCATGTGCATATTCAAAGCAAACAGATGTTTTTGCATCATTTTTGTATAATGCAGTGGCACCTACAACGCCATTTTGAAGCGATTTTTTAAAGTCTCTCAGACTTCTGTAAAATTTTTCTGTGAATGAATCGTGCGATCGTGTAGGATAGTGAATCAGGGCCTTAAGAAGAATTCAATATGACCATCAAAATTAAAACTTTGAAGATTGGTAGCATTCCTTAAGACGGTGGTTTATGTTATTGTAAAAGCTATTTTCGTAATGTGTGATCAATTACGCAAATTTTGAGGGGTTTTGCTAACTCAAATCACAATTGTTGAGTTATGATATTGTTGCAGCATATGATCAATATAAAATGTACTTACATCTTCGAAGAAAAACAAAATTAGCACGTTGATAGTATGTTGGTACTTACAAATATCTTCTGTATGCATCCAATGAGCTGGTGTTTCAAATTCGGGAATCAGCCATGTTATATTTCCCTGCAGCTTTTCCCTCAATGGATCCTCAGCAAATATGTAGGTAAAGTTCATGGTAATCTGAATTAAAAATATTTATATGTATAGTTACTCCTTTACTTTAATAGTGTCATAACTCAAAAAAAAATTGCCTTGCACAAAACGACGTTAAAGTTTTCATCTTACATACAACTTAATGGAAAAATAATAGCACATTCTTCTCTCAAGAGGTGAGTATACATGACATTTTACCGAAATCTTTAGGCAATAAAAAGAACAATAACGGTCCTTTTCACAATATATGATTAAGAGTTAACGTGAACTTTAACAAGTGCCCCTTATATGCGGCACGCCTTCCCATTACGTGATCTACACAGTTTTTTTACTAAATACCTTTCCAGGAGGACTTACAATTAAAATCCGAAAAAAATTTTCTTCCACACATATTGGGGGACCCCTAGTGCACAGATTTACATTTGTTCTTTTTATTGTTAATTTCTTGACATTCACGTAACAAGCATTTTTTGTCTATGATGGATGTCGAACTCCATATAAAATATGAAGCTTCATATAAATTCTATATCACAAGCAATTTAATTCGCCCCTGCTACCATCTTAAAAAATTAGTTCACATTAATTGCATGCTTCAGTAAATGACATTTACTGAAGCATGCATTTACTAAATCCTCTTGAAAAAAATATACTTAGGAAAATGAACAGTAAAAGTTCGTCAAGTTTTAATATAGTAAAAACTAATAAAATATACGAATTGAAAAGTATTCGAGTGGTTTTTAATATAAAAAAACCGGACTATTCGACATTCGAAAAACCAACATTTTGAAAAACCGAAAACCGTATTGCGGAAAAAACTGGTTGAAAACCCGAGTCGATCACCCTAGTGCATAGTAGACAGAGGCGACCGAAATATCTTAACGTTATCTGATTTCAGTGACGAAGACACCACGAAAACACTGTGATACACTAAAATTATTCAAGGGTTCTCATTCACCAATTCTGTTTAGTTGGAGCCAGCGTTGCCATATGTGCAGATTTATCTGTATTTTGCAGTTTTTTCTAATGCCCTTATGACACTACATTTTTCTTGCATTGTTTTGCTATAGAATTGAAAGAAAGATATAGCAAATGATAGAAAGAAACAACTATACAAAATGTAAACAAAACGTAATGGCTTCTTTAAGTACTGCCTACTTTTTATTTATAATAAAACGACAAAAGAAAAAAAAGTTGAAAAAAAGAGGCGCTAAGAAGCTGAATTCGTGAATAAACCACTAACTTGGCAACACTTTAATGTTTCAAGCTCGAAATGTCAATTTTAAGTTGAACATTTTTACATCTTTTTTTGACAGGCCCCCATTTGTTATCGATAACATTAGTAAAAGCTTTGACAATATGGTATTTATCTTAATATAGCTGAACTCTTTGCACCTGGTAAAATTTCCCATTATATTATATTTGCACTGTTCTCCATAACTTGAAAAATGAAGAAAAAATGTAGTGTCATAAAGCCCTAAGCAATGAGCAGTTTTGAAGTTTTTTGCTTAAAAACCCAGCTTTTCTACAAATTGTGCAGATTTTGCAGTTTTTGAATTTTTATTATTTGCCCTCAAATTTTTTATATTCAGGGGTGTCATAGAATCCAAGTCGGTTGTGCTGATTGTCGGTTTTGCAAATCGATATTGGTTTCATTTGATGTCATGAAAACAAGTCGGTTTTTTATTTTCGAATGCAAATAAAACCGACATTCGAATCAGCTGTTTTATGTTTTGCCCATTAGCAAGGCGAATTAACACCAGGTGGCCACGAGAGCTCAGCTAACTACGAACTATTTTCCATGTCTGAACTGTCAACTGTGTTAATATATCAGCTTTTTTGACAGCCCAAATATAAATTCTCCATGGCAAATTCTCTTGCGACTACCTGGTGTTGATCTACCTTGCTCATTTGTTTACTGGTAAATTATGGTATTTGTGTTTTTAATGAAAAAAAGTTATAGAAAAGAAAATAAGAAATGGGAAATACATTCTATCGTTGTATTATTTACATTTGTTTTTACATTTGTGTAATTTTATTGTTTTGTGGAAATATAAAACGAATTTATTGAAAATATAAAAAAATTATGATGAGACGGTGTAGCGGCCTGTCGAAATCAGTAGTACTGATCCGTTCTGCTAATCTGATTTGAATATTCCAACATTACACTCTTAATAAAAATAATTTGAATTTACATTAATTCAAATATTGAACTAAAAAGCCGAAATAATAGAATTTTAGATTTATTCCTATTCACTTCAAAATAAAATTACGTAAAAGCAATTATTAATGCGACGGCCTGCGCAAAAATAATTTTTGTTTTTTTGTTTAAGAGAAGTAACACAATCAGGCAATTAATGCCTACCAGTTAATTAATTAATGTGTTACCTTCTTTGGGAAAGGGATAGTGTAGAGAGAACAAGTGGTGAAGTGGGAGAGAGATAGAAAGCTTAATTCATTTACAACCCTGCTATTGTGCTTTTTTTTTGTAGAGCAGTGTTGTAAGCCCCAGTGGTGTCAAGTAGAGGCATTGAGTTGTGTAAGCTGTGTAGCCATTTTATTAGTTCTTTTACTTCGCTGGCGGTTTTGCTAGAATACCGACGAAGGAGGGTACTGTGAAGTGCATTAGGATATGTTAGTATTACTCGCTGCCGGTACTGCCAAAGTGATCAGTTCTATGCCTTCATCACTTTAACAGTCCAACAACAGCCATCGCAATAACACATCAATGCACATGAGAAAAATGCATGATGTTGTTGGCTTGCCTGAAACTATTCTCGAACTCATGACCTCAGGGTTTGTAGTCAAACGGTTGACGATCTGGTACTAAAATACAAACAAAATAACTGAAATAGTTAGCATTCATAAAAAACTAACACACAAACAGCTTTGATTGTAGGTATTGATAAAATGTCCATCAAGAGCGTGACAAAATATAACAAGAGCTTATGAGTGTTGGATTATTAGTCAGATAGGGAAATTTCCGCAAAATTAAGTTGAGTCGCAATAAAAATTAATGCAAAAATTTACATGAAAAAAGTCTTGTATTCTATTTGCTGGCAAAAATTAGTTAAATAGCTGATGTTTCCATGTAAAAAGCATCCACCTTCATAAGTGGTAAAAGTGAACAAGAACGCTGATGAGACGATGTTGCGGCCTGCAGAAATCAGTAGTGCTAATCCGTTCTGTTCCATTCTTAATAAAAATAATTTGAATTTACATTAATTCAAATATTGAACTAAAAAGCGGAAATAATAAAATTTCAGAAAAAATTATTGTTTAACTATTAAAAATTTAAATTTCAATAAATAAAATGAGCTAGCTAGCTCATGAGCACTAGTGCTCATTTTTTGTTGAAAAAATAAAATGAAAATGGAGCTTTTAGCTTCTTTTATTTATCTCGAATAATTAATAAAAATTAGTTAAATAGCTGATGTTTCCTTGTAAAAAGCATTTACCTTCATAAGTGGTAAAAGTGAACAAGAACGCTGATGAGACGGTGTTGCGGCCTGTCGAAATCAGTAGTACTGATCCGTTCTGGTCCACTCTTAATAAAAATAATTTGAATTTACATTAATTCAAATATTGAACTAAAAAGCGGAATTAATAAAATTTCAGAAAAAAATTATTGTTTAACTATTAAAAAATTAAATTTCTATAAATAAAATGAGCTAGCTAGCTCATGAGCACTAATGCTCATTTTTTGTTGAAAAAATAAAATGAAAAATGGACTTTTTAGCTTGTTTTATTTATCTCCAATAACAAAACGACAGCTGTAAGCTGATTGGTTTATTTCCAATAACAAAACCGATAACATTGGATTCTGTGACACCTAAAACCGACACTAATCCAAGTTTGAACAAAAAACCGTTAACATTGGATTCCATGACACCAAAGTATTTATTTTTGTCGGTCCGATTCTAATAAAATTTTTTTCTGACACCCCTGATTAATTCCAATTTTTAAACCCATAATTTTACTTTTTTTAATGTGACAATGTAATGCAAGAGGGAATTCACACCAGTGCTGCAAAATGTATCACAATTGGGCCATTTGCGGCACTTTTGAATGTTTGATGGCCCTGTGGTACTTTCTAATCTATTTTAGCCCTTTCAGCTCAAAATTAAACTAGCTACTTCAAGCCGTTCGAACATGTATAAATAGAATTTGTTCTTCCCAAAATATGATAAAAACCAATATAAATAATTCTTCATGTAAATAGCGTGTCATCTTTAATACAGTCCATATATTAATGAAATATAATTCTAGTAATTGTTACGATAATGATATTTTAAAACTTATAACCATAGCTGCCAGAAATGACGATTTTTTACGATATGGCAAAAAACGATATGACATACTGTGTTGTCATATCGTAAGGTTTTTACGATATGACAACACTGAGGAAGCCATTCACAGTGTATGGCTTCTCAGTGTTGTCATATCGTAAAAACCTTACGATATGACAACACAGTATGTCATATCGTTTTTTGTAATATCGTAAAAAAATCTTCATTTCTGGCAGCTATACTTATAACACAAACAAATGTCACAAACAGTTGAGCAACGGTTGGACTAAAAACTTGGGGACTACAATTTTATTTTTTTTAACTACCCCAATAAGCACTCAAAAACTTAAACTTCCAGTATTTGAAATTCAACTGGAAGTAAAATTTATTTCAAGCTTTGCTTCAAGTTCTTTGCAAATTTTAAAATAATTTAAAAGCAACAAAAATGTATGCTCAAATTTTCTTTTGTTTGTCAAATGATGAAAAATGAAATAATTTTTCTGCATCAAAAAATAACTAAATTGAAAATTTTTCTAAAATTCAGTATGTAACATAAGTATATGTATCAGTGGTGGATATTCTAGAATCGCGTTGTGAAATAAACATGCATAATAAAAACTTAATTGCAAAAACTTTAAATATACATGAGGATGTCCCTAAATAGTATGTCTTTATAAAAGTGAAATGCGTACAAATACGTTTATTTGATTATTGTAACGCATGGAAACGTTCACTTCTCTTACGCGCTTTCTAGAATAGCCACCATTAATTTATTAATTTAATCTTTGTTTGTAATAAAGAATTTTCTAATAAAGCTTGAAATGAACTTGAAACACACTTTTACTCAACCCTTGACGTAAACTATATTTCAAGGGTTGAATTGAACTTAAATTCAAGGCTTGAAGTAAACTATAATTCAAGGCTTGAATTAAACTTTTTTACAACTGTAATGTTTTACTTGAGTTCGAGTTCCCATTTTACTGGATAATGCTATTGAAATAAAGTGTATTTCAACCCTAGACTTGTTGTTTGACTTGAATGCCAATTGTTTTACGCTTTATTTCAAGCAAAATTGCTTATTGGAACATATAAAATATGTAGTTATTTAATATACCCAATAAGCAATGTTGCTTGAAATAAAGCGTAAAGCAGTTGGTATTCAAGTCAAACAATCCAGTTTCAAGGGTTGAAATACACTTTATTTCAATAGCATTCTCCAGTAAAATGGGAACTTGAATTGAGGAGGTCCATAACGAAACGCAATAATTCCACCATAACAATTTTTTGGAAAAACAAATAATACTAATTAAAGTTCACACTAGGATATATATATTTTTCTAAACACTTGTTGTGGTATAATAGTTTTCTAATCTTAATCGAAATCATAAACAAATTGATATATCTGGCAGTTAGTATTTAAGTTATTTAGAAAACAAATTTGGAATTGTTGCGTTTTGATCCGATTCATATTAATAAATTCGTTTTGATATGAACCCAATGGAAATGTTGCGTTTTGACATGAACTAAGCTTAGAATTGTGACTTTTTCATTTCAATAATATTATAATTTTACCTTTTTTTTGAATTTCATGTTTTATAGAAAAATAAACAATACGTTTATTATATAGGCAATATTTATTATTCAAATTCATATTTTACATAAAAAAATCAACATTGTGTTAGAGTCTAGTTCCAATGTCCTACTCCAAACAATTACATAAAGTCATGTCATCTATTTCGTAGGCACTATTCCCTTGCTTGTCCAAAATTATATTTTTATAGTATTCTAGCTCAGACATGTTGGACCACATTTGGCCATAATGTTTTAACAACAATTTAACAACGTGTGTTTTCTTTTCTGGATTGATTGCAACACCAAGAGGAAGTTCTTCAAGCAAACAGGGAGGTCTTTTGCCTTTTTTTAAATAGCTTGTAAATTTTTTATTTTCTTCAAACTTATAATTTTCAAAGGTTTTCACTACGCATTGCCTTTGGCGTTGTCTAGAGAGTTTAAAATAAATTCTTTTCATATTCTGTATGCCTTTTATGGGACGGTAATATTCTGCCAACATTTTAAAATTTTTAAGGTGCCAATCTTTTCCTAAAATCTTGACTGTCCCATGTTGATTATAGAATTCGTAATAACCTTCTTTAAAAAAAATAGTAGTATTTTTTCGTAAGTCCTTTTCAACACGTCCAAAAACTCGATCGGCTAGCAAAAAACTATGACCACGGACAGGAAAATAAAGTTCTACTTGTTTCAGCTGTTGTGGTGCACTGTTTAACACCCAATGCATTACGGCATGTATGATATGCATATTTTTATTTTGCCCCACAACCATCGCAAAATTATCGTAATGTATCTACATCTGACAGACTGAGTGAATCGAAATGTGCTAATAAAGCAGACCCAACGCAAACAGCACCTCTTCCAGCTTGATCTTCTGTCCATGTATAAAATACAGGAGCCTTAGATTTCATGTCGACAATACATAGAGTATAGTAGCCTATTTGTCTCAAATAAAAAGCTTCTTGAATAGGAGTGCGTGGCAACGGTTGAACTTGCTGCATATCGAAGGACAAGTTCAAAGATCTAGGCGGGTCAGCTCTTGCAATTTCATAAAAACAGTTGGCTCTTAGCTTGTGGATTCGTTGTTGAGTAATTAACTGCTGTTTTAAGTCCAAATTTTTTTCCATTTTGATTTTCTGTTTATAAAATACGCATTGAGCACATACATCTGTCGCAGGGGAAGAAAAGCCTATGTTAAGAGTATTGAAAATATTCCAAAAATATGTTTTCTTAACTTTCAGTGAATTGCCTACTGAATCGTTATAAATCCCCCATAACCTTTTGATATTGAGTTGTGGTGAAAGATAGCATCTTTTAGTTTTATTTCTAGTGTAATGGCTTTCTCTTGCTGGTAAATTATTGAGAAATTTTAGCACACGTTCTCTCTTTTGCTGAAACTTAGTTGTATACCTATTTCCACCTCTTATTTTCTTTAGGAATGTTGCCATGAAAAATGGTTTTTGCAATATTATTCAGTCTCCGTTTTGTAACCGACAAAGCTTTCAGAAAGAAGGCTTGACATACCCTCTCTAATTTTTGTTTGTGTTTCAGAAAATAGCTGCATGAAAAAAGTTGCTTACATTTTGGTATATACTTGTGGCGTTTGGGTATATGTGGAATACAGAGGTGCGCCAAATATTGATCCTGACCAACTTTCAATTTATTTTTATAGAATAGCTCACGGTTCAAGATAATGGAATGCGTATTAAACTGTCCACATTTGAAAGCACTTTTTTCCTTGTGACAGCACGGCTTGCGAAAAGACAGAGCCAACGGATCCTTATCAGCATACCTGTGAAAAATATAAACCTATTTAGATATCACAAAACTCCTTCAAATTAAGATAATACTTTTTAAAGCAGTTTGCGCGTCTATTGTGCGTTCGATGCACAGGACTACTTCTTCTTTTCCCGATGTTTATGCTCCCTACTGTTGCTTCTGTCATTGCGAGGTTCTTATTAAACTGTACTGAATACTGAATACACTAAATAAAACAGCATGAATTAACAAATTTAAAAAATTCTTACCGCTTTACAGTTATTTCAGAGCTGCCATATCATTAAATTACATTTTACTTAACATTTATCACTAATATTTCGAAGTTGTTTATTGCATACATATATAGATGTGGAATTGTTTCATTTTGATCTGAACCATTATATTTGTTATTGAATAACATCATAATTATTGACATTTGGTAAGTTTTATTGCAATGACTATATAGATTTTAATATGTAGAATAGTATTCAGTAAAAAAATCAAAAAACTTGAAAAGTGGAATTGTTGCGTTTTGTTATGAACCTCCTCAATTCAAGTAAAACATTACAGCTGTAAAAAAGTTTAATTCAAGCCTTGAATTATAGTTTATTGCAAGCCTTGAATTTAAGTTTAATTCAACCCTTGTGTTTAAACCCTTGTGTTTAATATATATATTTCTTTCTTTTTGATCTTTTTCTATCATGAGCTATTAAATAATTACGAAGTGCTTCCTTTTAAGAAATATTCCCGTCTCTGAATACAATCATTTTGAATTTTATATATTTTGTAATCTTGGTCGCGCCAAAAGTTTCTCAGCGCTCTTTTGGTTTTTTCTTCTAGCTCACTCTCGTAACAGCTCGTTTACAGAAATTTTAGAAACATTTTCAATTTAATTATTTTTTTTAATTCTGAAAAATGGTTTAAGATTTCATTATTTCACAAACAAAAGAACGTTTCAACATACATATTTATTTGTTGCATTTAAATTATGTTCAAACTTGAAAAGAACTTGAAGTAAAGCTTGAACTGAAGTTTACTTGCAGTTGAATTTCAAGTATTGGAAGTTTAAGTTTTTAGTGCTTATTGGGTAGCTTTAACCAAAATACTTTTAAACAATGTGAATTTTCGTCGTTAATTTTTGTTTTTACTCTAGGTAATATAAAACACATGTACTATATTACTATTATTTTTATTTCTATATAAATAAAAAGCTTGTAATCAAATATATTCAAAAAAAAGTTTTTGGCCCTATCAAAGGTGTTTTGGCCCTTTGAAATCATCAATTTGCCCCAAAATAAAAAAACTAAATGCATCACTGATTCACACTCATTTAGGTCTAAGAAAGTTGTGTTTTTCTATATAAAGTTTGCTATTATATATAGTTAGGGTTGTCATCCGTCCTCTTTTTCCTGGACACTGTCCTCTTTTTGTGGTCTCTGTCCGGGGAAAAAATGTGCGTCCGGGAAAGTCCTACTTTTTACCGACGTAAAAAGGAAGGTTATATTCGCGTAAAGTACCTGTTTTACATTTATATATTTCGTCGCTTTTATATTGCTTGAAAATTGCATTTATTAAAAACCAAGCTAAAAAGGGAAATAGTAATTGGTACGAGTATTAGATGTCCAGCTTATGTTGTAAATAATACTATCCATGAGGGTTGTGATGTTATTCTATGACGTGTGTATGTATTTAAAATGTCGATGGTGTATAGCAATAAAGCAATAAATATACTAATTTATGTAATTGGCCTTTAATATTTTCTTAATTATATCGCAATTTTAGATCGGGAAAGTCTGATATTTTGTAGTAATTAAGTGTGTTGGTCAAATACATCAGAATTTACTAAATAGGCGACTAGAGTTTTTTGTTAGCTAGTTAGTGCTTTTTGCGTTTTATTTAACAATCGTGTCGGTCATGAGTTTCACATCCGTGTGAAAGTGAATCTTTTCCGAATGTTTTGCTGTCCTGACATTAACTTCCGAACAATTTGCTTCATTTTACTTCCGAACGCATAAAGCAAGTGAAAGCAAATAGAATTAGCTTTTTTACCCATAAAAAATACATTTAATGTTTACATGTTCATATATACTTAAGTATTAAATCAAACCAAAAAAGTTTGTCTTGAGTAGAACAAAAATCAGAAAAATGGGAATGAAGAAAAATAAACCGATGGCAACGCTGGGAAAGTGCACTTTAATATCAGCTTGATAGTGATTTAATTTTCGTATTCAATTTTCACGAAAAAATTTTATATACAAAAATTAAATTCACATTCAACAGAGCCACCTGACAAGTGGTGATAGCAAATACACGTGAGCACTGACGATGGAAGTGTAGCGGCTTCCGAAAGTGGCGCTACTCTGTTCTGCTGTGTACGTTGAAAAATTAAGTTGATGTTAATTTTTCCCTTCTTCCTTGGAATATTAATCACGCCCAATTCTTTCTGAATATAACGTTACGAACCTTAGCCTAATAATCAATTTGGATTCACAAAGCAAATACGTTCGAAATAATCATATTAATAAATAAAAATATTTGGTTTGGTGACACCACCTGAGATTCGAAAATTTTCACTCTAATTGAATTAGTTCGGAAGTCATGACAGACACGAATATGTAGAGCATAAACTTCGATTTATGCAAATATGTATCCTCAAATGTGCATGTATACACTTACATATGTACATACAGCTTAATATAAACACATCGATAGTGTTGCGTAAAACGCGCCAATCTGCCATGTAAAAGGTTGCGAGATTTGCCCTTTTTGCGCAACACCATCGATATGTATTTAAGATTTTATTGATAGTAAAATTATTGGAACAAATTAATTTCGTGTTATTTTTAAGTCCTACTTTTTAAAGCAAATGTCTGGGGTTTTTTCTGCTGTCCTCTTTTTGTAAATTAAGCGATGACAACCCTATATATAGTTCATATGTACGTAGCACTTTTTTCAGAATTCTCTTCGCGAAATTTTTAGTGATTCTATATTACCCAAAAAATAGCTGTATACATCAAATAAAACAAAAACTTAAATTCGGAAGCGAAAATTGTAATTACTCTATTTGTTGAATTTTGCTCCTTACGTCTTTAAGCCTATTCGGAAAAAATTAATGGATTTCCCTGTGTAAGTTGTAGAAATTTTTTTTGTAACTGTCCCATAGTGCAATTGATAGACTTTATTTTCATTTAAGTCAAAAAATTATAGATTTGGAGCGCCGCATTTTCCTACCTTCCGAGATGGTAAAGCGTACCAACTTCGCACATTTTTGGTTGTTTTTCCTTTTCATCTATCGCATTTTAGGTAGTGTGGAAGTGTGAAGAAACAACGCAAGAATTTTCATCACATACAACGCAAGCCTTGTTGGTTTTTTGAGGAACAATAAAAAAGTTTACGCAGCAGCCTGTTCTGATGTGGACGCATTTGAAGAAAGAGTGCTACGTTTTTGTTTTAATAAGAACATTTTTAAATATATAATGTATATACTAGTGACATCACGAATATTCGTATTCGAATCGCCGAATATTCGCCTCTTTCATGATATTCGTATTCGCCAAATTCAAGCCAATATTTCACTAATATTTTGTGAATACCTTCAAAAAAATAATACATAAAAAATACGGAAAATTAAACAAAAATATAAATTTTTACTAAAAAAAATTTTTCTATAACGCAAAACAATAATCTTCTTTTAGTAAAGAAAAAAGAAACAAAATATATTTCACAACGACATGGTATTTAAAAAGTAAAGTCCTGTTAAATTAATTTATTAATCATGTTAAAGTAATACCCAAAGCTCAGCAGAGTAATGTTGAACATCAAAAATAAAAGTTTTTTCTGCATCAAGCTCCGCACCACTAAACATTCGCCCGCTCGTAACACTCGCCGTTGGTGTCACTATATATTGCCTGCGTATAGGTAAAAGAAGCTTGTATATTCCCTTATTTACTTTCCACCAAAAATTTAAAAAAGTGGAATTCAGGTACTAAGTTAATAATTTCAAATTCCGTCATCGGAATATCATACATAATAATGTTAAATACCTATAGTATTGCGACAGTTTTTCTCAATTTATTGTTATTGACGCAAAGGGTAGATTTTTTTCAATATTAATATTATAAATATTAAGTGGTACTAACTATTTAGATCAGGGTTGGAAAAAACCCGGCTTTTTTACATAAAACCCAGCCCGGCGGGTTTTATCATGGGTTTTTTTTTTGTTTTATTGGGCTTTTTTTTTGGTTTTATTGGGCTTTATTGGGTTTAAGTGGTTTTTTTATGACCTAAGCAATGTTGTCAAATTAGCCCTTTTCGGTATAGATTTATTAAGACAACTATGTGACAAATGAAGACTTTTGGAAAAACAGAAGGACTTGACAGTACAGTTTCGATTTTACTACCACGGGGTAGTAAAACCCTACCAATTTTTTTTCATGGACCTCCAAAATTCCTGAAAATCAGTGGGACCTAAAAAAACGTCATCAGTATTTGGCCAACAGCTAATTCAAACTTAATGATACCGCTTAACTGTATATGGCAATAATGTAGCTAAGAGTCCGCTTAACAGTTTTTTTTACCATTTAATGACAAAAAAATTTCTTGCACTTTTTGTTAAAAAAATGAAGAAAAAAATTTGTTTTCAATTTTTTCAGAATAACTTACTGGTACTCCTTATTTTTTACTAACAATATTCGGCAATCTTGTAGTTCGGTAGAGCTGAAAAAATTTTGTGAATATATCAATACAATTGAACTTGACTAGCCACCCTAATAGCTCACACAAGTTACTTTTTACCTTGAAAATTTTGGGTTTTCACTATTTGTTTATGCTAAAATTTTTTTAAAATAGTATATTCAATTGCATAATTCTCTGTTATGTTATATTGTGCAAAAAAATAATTTTTCCGCACTTTTTTTGAAAAATATAGGAAACAATTACATATTTTATTAACGTTTTTCACCATAACTTACAATAAAAAACAAACAATAAAAAATAGCAAATACTAAAATCAACAACATAAGAAGTGAAACAATAACAAAGAAAGTAAAAAAAAAATCAATAAAAATATAGCCTAACCGGCAAAAAGCTAAAATTTTTAAGGTACAAATTAGTTTTTTGTGCTATTTAGGGTGCCTAGACTGTAATTTGTTGAACAATGCTATACTACTGTCAAAACAGGATTTTGTTAAAAAGCGTGCATTCCAAATATATGGACAAAGTAATTACTAAAGAGAGCGAAAAGATAGCTGAAGAATGCGTAAGTCAAAAGCACCCCATTTTTAGTACCCTTTTTTTGGTATCTAAAATTAAAGATGCAGAACACTTTCCACAAAAAAAAAACAATGGTTGGAGATATTAAAAGACAAAAATTAATAATGTTTAACTGCAAACTTTTGCGATTATTTCACTACAGTAATGAATTGCCACCATCAATAGAAAGAATGTTCTCATCTTATGGTTTAATATGGAGTAACCTTTGAAATGGCCTTAGATTGGAAAAAGCATTAGCTCTCTTACGCCCCTTTTTACAATGTGCGCTTAAAAGTTAACGTGGACTTTAATGGCAAGTTCGTCATAGAAAAGTTTCTGTTAAAGTCCGCGTTAACTTTTAATAGTACATTATTAAAAGGGCAGTTAAAAGCATTTAAAATCTGAGCCACCAGAGTGGTAACTGATTTAAAATAACTTTTATGTACGTGTTTGGACTACTATTTTTTATGAATTTTTTAATTATTGTCTTAAATTTTTTTATGTAATATACTATCTTTATTTAAATTAAAAGTACTGAAAAACCCACTACGGTTAAATGTACATACACACAAATGGGCATATAAATACATGTGTATGTACTTGGATTATTCGTTTATATGAATTTTATAATGATATATATAATGATATAAAAACCCGGGTGGGTTTTTATGGGTTACCCAGTGGGCAGCCAACCCTGATTTAGATTGAATATTCGTATTCCAATTCGGCGAATATTGTTTCAGATATTCGTGTTCGCGAATATTAAAAATTGATATTCGTAACATCACTAGTATATACTATATTTTGAATTTGCAGTTTTTTAAAGAAAAGTCATGGCAACGCAGGTTGGAGCCCATAAAGAAAGAAAATGCCTTTGGTTTTTTTTCTAGGTCACTTCGAAAAGTTATTTTGTAACGGTAAATATAGTGAAAAAATGATTTTCTTAAAGTTTGAACTTTAAACAGTCATTACTTCTTTTTTTCAAAACGGATTTCTACGATCTTTTTCAAATTTGTATTATTTTTTAATAAACTCGACATATGTCGAGCGATTTTAATGTTTTATGGCTTATTTTAAAAATTACATCCACCTTTCGTATTATTGATAAAAATGTAAAATTTTAGCCCTCTTTATTTTATTATGAGATTTTTAAAACGAAAAAATCTGTAATTGCATGACAAAACTTAGCATAAATACACTAATACCATATTTACACCACGCAACTTTGTTGCATGCAACTCTCTTTTTTCAGTGAGAAAGACAGCGAAGAAATACAAAATGTATACATTTCTATTTCAACACTCTCACTTAAAATGAGAATTGCATGCAACAAAGTTGCTTAGTGTAAATATGGTATAACACATTCTCTACTATGATGAGCAAATCAATGGGGAAACGTTTGCAAATGTATTTTCTTAAAGCTTTTCAATTTTCTTCTTGTTCTTTTCTAGCTGCGTACATTTAAGTTAATGTACATTTAGTGTATACACAGAAAAAATTATCACCAAAAAATTTTCAAACAAACGTTTGTCTAAAAATAAATTTAATTTTCAGTAAATGTTTTGTACATAATCTATGAATTGTTTGTCTGACTCTTATTTAGGACGTAAACACCAAAAACAACAAGAAAAACTGTGTCGTAAAAAACAACACCGATGACGACATTCAATGATAGCAAAAGGAATGCGATTGTACCAAGTTTGTTTACTGAAGTTTTTGAGTGAATCAATTCGTTAATGTCGTTGCAATTAATTCTCATTCCTTTTTTAGAGTTTTTAGATAAACATTCAGACTTGAAGACGTTTAACAAACTGAAATTTCATAAATGCTTAATGGATGATAATGATGATATACGACCCAGACAAAAATTTTGTTTGATATATTACAAAAAAATACAGCAAATATTTTTGTTTAATTAAGTAAGCTATTTTGTTTAATATTTGTTAGTATTTTTAAACTAATTGTTTTATAAACTGATAAAAAAATATTGATTGATTTTTTTCAGAAAATCTAGTAAATCTTTTTTTTCGATTTAGTAAATTGTTTACAATTTGTAAATATTTTTAGACAAATGTTTTATATATTTACAGCATTATTCTATAACACAAACGTTGGCTCTGTTAACGTTAGTAACATGAAATTTTAATATTTCCAATTCCACAAAAATTTTGTTTTGAAACAGTTGTCATTTAACAGAAAAATTATATGTTATTGAAAAAATAATGTAAAATTGATCAAAATCATGTTCTACAGCCAATGTTAGTACGAAAAAACTGTTAACTTTAACAATAGGTATTTTGTAGGTGACAAGGAAAAATATGTATGAGCCATTTTATGTTTGGAGTACTTAAACAAATATTAAAACATATTCTTACAATTTTTTTGCAACTTTCTTTCTCAGAAGAATTATTATTGGTCAACAAGTGCGAACTTTGCTACCATCAATGTTTTTAAAGAAGATTCCTGCGGTTTTTAAATCGAAATTGCTATACAAATTTTTAGGACGATTTAATATGAAAAGCCACACCATATTCCTGTAACATTTTATATGCCCAATTGCAGAAAAAAATTATTAAAAAATAATCAAATTAAAACTTCTATAAATCCCATAAATTTAAAAATATGTAGTTTGTTCCATATTCCATCAGTTTTACAATTGTTTTGATTGCTTTTAAACACAATCCAAAAGAAAAAAAAAAATAAAAAAATAAAATTTTCAAGAAACAAGAAATTAAAATGAAATGTATTGCCAGAATAAACGTTTTAGAAGCTTTAGAACAAATGTTTTTTGAAAACCTACTAACAATTGAAAAAATATGTACAGTGAAAGCTCTCTTTGCGGACAGCTCTTATAAGCGGACATCTCTTTAAAACGGACAATTCTTAAATCTCCAGAACCGATTTCATAAACCTAAACAAAATGCATTCCCTAAAACGGGCGCTCCCAAGGCCGGTCGCGGACATGAGAAAATCACTTTTTTTGGGCAAAAAATTCTAATACGCGGACACTTGAAAAAAATAAAGCATGTATAATAAAAAAAAAACAGTAGTAAAATGTTGGAACAAATGTAGATTAAATGATTTCAAGTGTGATTGCTATATTTGTTCTTTCACTGGTTTTAGTAGAATTTGAGTAGAATTTTTATAGTATTTTCTGAATTTACAAATTTTAATTGGATCATAGCTAAAAATGATATAAAATGTTTTAGCACGGTGAAAACATTGGCTATAGGTCGTCTAAGTGTACTTAGCATGTTTTTGATAGGTCTATTGTTTTTAAGTTAATCACCTAAGTATACATATAATATTTTAGTTTGGACAAACATTTTAGAAAATTATATTTTCCTACATAGACGAATTTTTAGTTAAAACGTTATACAAAAAAAAACTATTATTTTCTTTTTAAATTAATTTTATTCGTAAAACAAAAAAGAAAATTAAATATGTATAATAATTCAGTTCAAACAAAAAGTAGTTATAAGATAAATTCAAGGTTACTTAAAAATAATTATAAGAATAAAGATAACAGAAACAGTATTAATTCAGTATAACATTAAATAGGTAGAAACTATATTGTATTTTTTAGTCGTCATTATCTGACACGACTACATACTCTTTTCCATTAAAACCATTAAGTTGTCTGTAGAAATTTTGGTAAAATTTTGGAATTAAATTTTGATCACACAGATATAAAAGATCTTTTCGTTTTTCTTCCGTTATAGGAAATCCGGATATGTATGCTTTTGGTATTTCTTCAATAACAATTTTCTTTTCTTTTCTTCTCTTCCTAGTTTTATCATATATCTTTATTTCTTTGAAATTCTCATCAAATTCATATTTATAAAATAATTTATAATTTTGTTCTTTATAAACTCTTATTTCTCGGATTTTTGATAGACATAATTTTTCATTTTGTATATTTTTTGTCCAATTTGTTACAGCAGCGAATTGCTTGAAATCCAAAAATCATCATGGTCCATTTCAATTACATTGTATAATGGCAGTGTTTTCTTAGCATTTCTTATCACGGAGTACCATTCTATCGGCGTGTATATTCTTTTATTTTTCTTGCACTTCTCTATAAGTGCATGAACACCATCGCCTTCATTTTGAGTATGACCCTTTTCTAAAAATTTGTGACTAATATCGATTTGTAGTTTTCGTGCAATCCATACATACATAGAGAATACAATTTTATTTTTGTTTTGACCTCCACAATTGTCAGACCATAAATTAAACTTAGTTAAACCGAATTCTTTATGTTTTGTTGATATAAATTGAAATAAACATGTGGCTACTTCTATCGCACCTTTCTTTGCAATTGTTTCATCCCATACAAAACAAGATGCTATATTGGAACCAAGCTCGAAAATTGTGAAGTTATAAGCATGTAATTTTCTTTTGTAGTAAAAAGAGCACACTTCAGCACAAGGTGATGAAAAAATTTTTTGAAAATCAAAGCAAACTGTAATAACATTATCGTTTTCAATACACTCTTTTTTGTCGATATCTTTCAGTTCTCTAGTTTTTTGTTTACAAAATAAATGGTGATTGAATTGAAATTCAATGATATTTTTTCCTTCTTCATCAGAGTTCTTGAACTTTTCGCATAAATCCTTTTTTGGAATATAGAATGAAATATTGAAAGAATCTTTGAAAACATCGCGATATTGTCTTAATGTCGCTTTTAAGCTGATATCAATTGACTTTTCGGAGAACCAAATTTCATATAAACGATACATTTCAGTAACCGACGATATTTCACCATCCAAGTACTTTTTTTGTACTCGTTGGCGACAGTAGTGTGATTCTACTAAAGGAAACTCGTTAACATGCTCTATAACTATGTCTCTTATTCTACTTAAAGTTTTATTTGCCATAGAATGCTTTCCTCTTCTGTCGGGTGATATAAATCCCGCATTATAATGCTTTTTCCGTATCACGGTTTCGATTGTCTGTTGAGATATTGACAATGTATTTATAAACATGGGTTTGCAGACTTGTTCTCTTATATCATTCCCATTTTCTTCATAACTTAGAAAATACTTTCTTGACTCATTTTTCGCGAATTTTCTACATTTGTGCAAACTTTTTTCTTGTGCAGTGTTATTAAATTTGCTATAAAAGCCCATTGAAGTTCCTTGCTGCCATTTTTATAAAAATTTTGAAAAATTTGTGTTCTTCTATCTTTAGACAACTTTTGTGAACATCTCATTCTACAAGATTCTTTGCAACCTTCTTTTAACTCTTTCTTTGGTACAAACTGACCTTTTTATTATAATGATCATTTCCATGGTTTTTTAAATATTTTGCTTTATTTTTCTTCCACTCGGATGGACGTCTATGTCTTTTGCAAAAGGTTTTGGGTGGTGTATCAAATTCCAGATTTAATTTTTTCTATTTTAATTTTGGAGTTATTGGACTAAACTCTGGATTTGATTCTGCTTCCGACGAATTACTTGACGGATTATATTCGCTGCAACTGCCGGGAAATGGCTCTAAAAGTTGAAGCGATACTTAAAATAAATTATATAAAAAAGTGTCTACAAACATACCTATTGCAGATGAATTACTCGATGTGTTATATTCGCAGTCACTCCCGGGATATGCTTCTAAAAAATCAATTACTTAATATAAAAAAATTTAAATATATTAATATAAATATATCACAATACCTAGTGAATCAGAATTTTCACTATTTTCATTATCAAATTTAGACGATTTTTCGTTTGCTGGACTAGTTTGCTCTTTATTTCCTGTCAAAAAATCCAATATAAATAAACACAACATTTAATTTAAGTCGTGAATTTCTTACCAACACTTTCCTCACGATTATATGACATTGAACTTATACTTTTTGATTCACCTTTTCCTAATAAAAAACTTATTAATTATTTTAGATAATATGGAAATGTAATAAATAATACCTCTCACGTTATTTTGTGCTAAATTTATCATTTTTCTTGCACGCGAAATCATTTTATATCCGAAAATACAAATATTAGGCGTCCGATTTGGTTGACTGCTTTTTCCAAACTAAAACATCTTATGTACACTTCACGCACAAAATTATTTTTTTAATTCGGGAAAAAACTACACTTACAGACACTAAAAAAAGCACACTGAACATACCAAATACACATAGAAAACACAACGTTAAGAAATGTCCCTTCCATAACATACTAAGTCAACTTAGTTTTCAAGTCAATTTAAAATTGTCCAAGCAAAAGTATTCTAAGTGTACTTACTACATTTTAGAATGGAAAATTTTTACGACTATGTGTGTAGTCTAAGTATATTTATACCTATAACTTTGGAAAGGATCGGCCCATCTTAACCAAATGTTGACAGTATTTAGATTAGAGAACGTAGGATTCAAAAATTCAGGAACATTAAAAACGTTCTACGTACACTTAGAACGTTATAGAATGGAGGCGTCGATATATACATATTAAATAATAAAACGACCAATTTATATTTATAAGGTAAACAAGTTATCTCAACTAACCCCTACTACAAAGAAAAAAAAGTTGACATTATTGTATATGGTAATTCAAGGAGCTGTTCAGTCGATACCACCTATTTAATACGCCTTGAACAGAACATATTGGCAGAGTTGTATGAAAGGTAAAATGTAAACATTTTTGTGATTTCCCTTCTAAGATTTTAAATGTGATAAACCAGTGTACTTGAGTGAACTTAAACAAATTTAAAATGGCTCCTCAAAGAAAATTTTTATCATTAAGAGAAAAAATGGAATTAATAAATGTTTTGGAAAAAGAAAAATATCTGTGCGCGAATCAGCAAAAAGGTAATTTACGGGCATGTTCTGACACTCGCATTTCGCATAACATTTGCGATTTTGACTTGAACTCAACAACAGAGGTGTTCTGTAAATCGCAATCGCCAGACTTTTGGCGAGTTTAAATCGCAAGAGTAAACTGATGAATTTAGACTAAACTCAACTTTAAAGAAACAATACAACGACGAATAAGTTAAATTAAATATGTTTTGTTTTTATTTGCACCAAAACTAGGATCATATTCTTACAATTTGTATTAAAAATATGAAATTAAAAAAAAAGAAATTTTTTGTTTTGTTTGTGCATTGTTTTCTTCTGCACAGGCGATTTCAATAAACAGCTGATCTATTTAATACGGCAAATCGCAAGCAAAACGCGTGAGTTACAGAACATGAAAAATCAAGTTTGGCGATTTGCAACTCACATGCCATTTGAAAATCGTGCGACTGTCAGAACATACCTGTTAGATTTAGTTTCAATTAAAGTATAAAAATGCAAAAAACTAAATTATTTTCTATTAAAGGTTTAAAATTGGAAAAACTCAAGCTGGAAAAATTTCAAAGAATAGATAATTTATTCGATCACAATGGCAATCTGGAACCATAAAAACAAGTCAGAAAAAGAGGTTATTAAATCCAAAAGGTTCCTTTGTAGACCAAAAGTGTTTTGAATGGTTTGTTCACGCAAGAACCCTCAGCATCCCAATATCTAGGCCAATAATTAAAGCAAAAGAATAGCTGAGAAATTCGGCTATAATGACCTCTCAGCTTCTGATGGATGACTGCACAAGTAGCGTAAAACGCATTTCATCATTTTCAAGTGCATTTCTGGAGAAGCTGCAAGCGTAAATAAGTTAGATGTGACAGAGTTTAAGGACAAACTTTCGTCTATATTATCTGGGTATGAGCCAAGGAACATTTGCAATGCTGATGAAAGTGGTCTTTTCTTCCGTGCTATACCAGATAAAACTATGGCATTTAAATCAGAAAAGTGTTTCGGTGGAAAGTTGTCTAAGGAGAGGCTCACCATTTTGTTTTCGTAAATATGTTAGGAGAAAAGGAAAAACTATTGGTGATTGGAAAAGCAGCTCGACCTCGGGCATTTAAAAATGTGAACATCAAAGATTTACCAGCATTTTGGAAACACAACAAGAAGGCTTGGATGACTCGCGATTTCATGGCTGAGTGGTTAGAGCAGTTTGAAAGAAAAATGCCAAAAGAAAACAGAAAGATATTGTTGTTCTTGGACAATGCAGCTTCCCATCCTAAAGATATAAATTTAAAAATATAAACATTGTTTTTTTTTTGCCTCCCAATACTACTTCAGTTTGCCAACCATTAGACCAGGGTGTTATTCAAAGCTTCAAGGTCCACTATAGAACTGTGATCATAAACAATTTTTTGTCAAGCATTGATTTTAATAATTCTGCGAAAACCTTAAAAAAAAATAAATGTTCTCAATGCTTTATATTTTATTAAACAATCGTGGGAAAAAGCAACACCGGAAACCATTAAAAACTGTTTTGATAATGCAGAGTTAGATGCAGATGATGATATCCCTTTATCTATTCTTTTGAGATTGGTTAGACAAAATGTAGAATGTATTGAGTTCGCTACTATTGATGAAAATCTTCTAACAGAATCTGATGTTATATAAGTTTCTGTCGATGAAGTGGAAAAAAACTCATCAGAAAATAATGACATACGTATCGTAGAAGAAGATCATAACAAAATATCTTCTTATAAAGAAGCCTTAGAAGAAGTTAGTCGTTTAGTGAAGTTTGCAGAAGAAGAGTACACAGCATTTGAACCCTTGAAATATTTATAATGCTACTATGGGGAGAAAATGATTAAAGAAAATGAAGCAAAATTAAAACAAAAAAATATATTAGATTTTTTTTCCTAATTTGAAACTTTTTTTGTTTAATAAAAATTAAAATATTTAATATGAAATAAAATTTTAAAAATAATTTTTTTTATTTCGTTCCAATAAACGGACATCTCAACCTCGCGGACAAAATCTTCGCCGACGGAAGGTGTCCGCCTATGAGAGCTTTCACTGTATTTGGTAATTTTTATTTAATTTTCTGATTAACAAACCAGTATCTTGCACTACATAAAATGTTATTTGTCACAAGCGCTATAGAATAACAAAATTTTATGTTAACGTTTTCGTTCTGTGAAATAACATAACGAACGAAAAAATTACAGAATTAGGCTATTAAACAATTTGTTCACTGAAAAAAATCAAGTTTTTTTCAATTAAATTGTTGAGATATTTTTGTCTATATTTACAAATCTGTTTGTAGGTCTGTTCCTATACAAAATATTTACTATTTCATTGAATCCCTTTACAGAAAATTATATTTAGTTATTTCCGTGTACAGAAGCGCAAACAATGCAAAACTAAATGGGACTATCATTCTCGTGGTTTTTGTTTTGTTTTTGTTTTACACATTGAAAAACACAAAACAAAACGAAAGCAAACGTTTCGTTTAGTTTATTTTCCTACTCTACAGTTTGCCAATTGCAAACTGTGCCATACAAATTTAAAAGTTTTTTCATATGATATAAATTTTTAACTTCAGCTTCGGCCTATTCCAAACCAATTTTAGGGATTTCAACAACAAATTTTGAACTTTTCAAATCAAATTCAGTATATTACAAATCGAATTGAGTATTTTTCAAACCAAGAAAGGCATTTTCAAAATCAAAATCAGCTTTTTTAAACATAATTCATTTGAAATAGGCTGATTTTTGTTTTTAAAATTCTGAATTGGGTTTGAAAAATTCTGAACTAGATTTGTAAAATACTGACTTTGATTGGGAAAACTCTAAATTTGTTTTCTTAAATCTGTATTAGATTTGGAAAAGGCGGAATTTGAAGTTTAAAAACGATATAAACGAATGAATAGATAAGTTATTGATATTGCAATTTTTAAAATGCATCATTGAAGATGTACATATGATTATATTAAAAATATATATTGAGAAGAAAACTTGTCAGATATATGGGGGAATAAAACGCTGAGTTCACATGTTCTATATTCCAAAGTCAAAAGTAAGTTTTAATTTGACTGTAAATGTAGAGAAAGTACGATGATCGAATTTGCTAAAAATAAAGCATGTGCTATCATTTTTCTCAATAAGTATAGAATCTGATAAATTTTTAAGCAACAGTATTATGTGCCAGTTGAAAAACTTATTTCAGAAACATCAAAATCAAACTTAACAAAATTAAAAAGTCAAAACCGAGTTTTTAAATTAAAAAAACCATTCCCGATTAGCATCTCTAATTAGAACCCATTCCATTTTCCCTATATGGTTTAATTGTAATCATTAATGGATTTTGAATTTTCATAAAAATAATGTACAAAAAATGCTTGTTGGCGATATTTTTTCTACTTTTGGCGATTTTGTGCTTTTTTTTATGCGATTATTTTATAAAAATTTCTACAAAGATAAACTTTTATAAAATAAAAATTTTTTATATATATGTTAAAAAAACTGCATAAAATACATATATTTTGGTGACTTTTAAAATCAATTTAGCAAAATAGCTCAGAAGAGATCTGACAACCCTGTACAAAGTCGCCAATCACTAACGATATTCACGACATTGATCTCGCGGTTTACAGTCTCACTTTCAACTTGGCGACAGCCGAATCATGCAGACAATTGTCTGCCAATTAATTTGTGCAAATTGTAAATTTTCTTCCATGAGTGAAACTTGCATTTCTAGTTATTGTTAGGCACTCGCGACATTATATCTGCACAAAATTTACAAAAATAGTTTAAAATTCCTGCTTCGTCACTCAAAAGCAAAAACACGGTTGCAAAGTACTTAAATTTTAAAAAATTTCTCACATACACTACACCGTCGAAAGCAAAATTGTATTCGATTGAAAATTCGTTGCTCAACGAAATAGTGCTGCCAGCTCATAATACGAATTTGAAATTCGATAGCCAGCGAAGATCGAACATCGAATGCAACTCATAATAAGGGCCCTAGTATTAAACATAAAGAAGCAATTTTAATTACACTTAAGGTTTTTTCCCGGGATTTCCCGGGAAATCCGCTTATTTTCCTTTCCCGCTTTCCCGGGAAATTTATCCGGGAATTCCCGGGATTAGAAATCAATTTACATACATAAAAAAGTACTGATTGTCGTTCATCGTGGAATAACATCTACTAGGATCCTGGCCGGTAGATGAAATTCGACCACTTGATCCGTAATAGGGTTTGTTTGTAACCGGTTTTGTAAAAGGTTTTCATAGGCAAAAAAATATATTGTGCATATCTAAAGAAAAATTTTAAACCATATATGTTTCATCAATTTTGGTGGAACAATAAGATGCTTAAAGAAATTGTGTGGCCTATTTGTATATAAGATGTAAGGGAAAATAAACTAAATGCTCATTTAGCCGACCGTAACGTTGATGTAGTTGCATGTGCTGATCGTTTCTGTCTCATAGCTTTTCAATGTGACAGAAATGATCAGCACATGCAACTACATCAACGTTACGGTCGGCTAAATGAGCCTTAACAAAGGCTCAAAGTGTATATTAAATTATTTTGTAATAAAAAACGAAGAGAAAGATAGTGTCTCTTTAATTAATTATTTAAAAGAACAAAATTTTTTTAGTAAAATCAACTGTAGTGTTTTTCAATATGCAGCAAAATGCACGGTAATTAGATATGCAGAAAATCTTTATCCACGTCTTTTATGCATTTTGTCACAAAGAAAATGGAAAATAGATATTACTTCAAATGACATTGATGTTTTAAAAAAGAAGACTTTCGAGGAAACTCTATTTTTGACCCTTTCAGCTTCAGATAAAGATCCTCTACCCAATCAAATTTCAAATTGTTTTATCGGCTTAGAAAAATCAATAATGTATTAAAAACTAATAATTCACGGGAAAGTTATAATGTAAACTATAAAATTAATCAAAAACCTATTCTGATTAGATACTGCTCTTGAACAAAATTTGTTTTGCAGCAATTATTTGATAATGGTATAATATTCCCGTTAATTTTTTTGCATAGATTTCACGTAATACATACATATTATTTATTAATAAGTCAAATTTTATTATGTAGTAGTTTGGGCAATAGTTTTTGATAGAACTCCCAAAAAGTATTGCTAAAATGTGAAACCTAATCAGATGAGCGGCAGCTTATGTTTGCTAACCTTTATTTTTAAAAATAAGACATAACTTTTTTACATTTTTCTTGTTATTAAAGTTGCCCCTTTTTTCTCAGAAATCCCCTTTTTGTGCCCCCTTTATTTTCAAAATCCCATTTTTGTGCCCCTTTTTGAAAATTGTCTACGATAACGTTGACGGTGGATGGCACAGGTAGAAATGAATCAAACGTCATAGTTGCAATTTTGGGTTCTGATGAAGGTTAGGTTGAACAGGCTGCCGGTTTCTAACAACCGGCCCACTAGAGTTCTTTGGTCCCTTTGTGATGCCTGAGATGGATAGTAGGGAAATTCAGAGAGGTGCCCCGCCTATCCCAGAGGTTGGGTCGGTGTTAAACCAACCCGAGTATCGTATGAATGCATTTATTCTCCTAATGTCGCATTCCCCCAGGTCTGCTAGTTCGGGTAGTGACGGATTTCCCAAGCATGACGCCCTATTTCTATATAGTGCTGGACATCGGCAGAGGAGGTGCTTGACAGTTTCTTCCTCCTCCTCGTTCTGACAACTTCTACAGAAATCGTTAAAAGGAAGATTTAATCTTCTGACATGGACACCAATGAGACAGTGCCCTGTTATGATCGCTACGAGTATACGCAGCTGTTGACGAAGGAGCCCCAGTATGGTTGCAGATCTTGGGTTCTGATGAAGAAACTGTAAAAAAAATTTATTAAACACCACAATCCTACATAAAACTATCCATTCGACAACCGCAACACTCTTTGATGATTCTATTAACATTTTGGATGTTCATTTTAACAAAGAATTGGTCTTACTTTTTTTGAACAGACCCGGCTCTCAATACATGCTGAAAGCTGCCAAAGCCATTAAAATATTTAGCCCAAAAATGACGCATGTAACATGTTTAGCCCATGGTCTTCACGGAGTTTGTGAAACTATAGGGATGATAATGTGGACAAAATAATTTTTAATGTTAAACAGATTTTTTCAAGTGCACCATATTTCAATAAATTTATCCGTAACTTCCTCTCCCTCCTTGAAAGTTTTGATAGTTTAAGCAATGATGATCAATCGATTAAAATTGGGAAAGAAGCTTCGTTAATCTAACACAGAAGCAGATTTAGTTTTTATTGCATCGAACTATGGATTTACTACCAACTATATCAATAATTTCAAACTGCTGGTATTTCCCTAAATGGGAAAGTAAAAATACTGAACGACGCACTTAAAAAGATCGATAATTTAACTGACAGCGATTCTAAGCATATCATTCAAAATAAATTAAAACGAATTATGGATAAGGGCCTATTCACATATTACGTAACGCTATTTTCGGAGGTTTTATACCCCCCCCCCCCCCCCTTCGTAACCCTTTTTACAAAACTTTCAGTATAAAGTATCTAATCCGAAACAAATCCTTTAACCTCCCCCCCCCCCCCCCCCCCCTGGAGCGTTACGTAATATGTGAATGGCCCCTAAAAACAAAATTCCTCTAGTGCGATTCTCTATTCAATTTTAACAATTGTATTCATTGCTAAAAAATTCAACAACCAAATTGTCGATTTTGCTACTCTGTAACATTTTTAACAATATTTGCTGTTGTTTAACTAACGACAATAATTTTTCTGTTGTCGATATATGTATAAGGTTTGTGCATCAGCCCATATGTTCGGTAATTACGCTTTCAAATTGTATGCAATTCGCCGTGTGTTTGTTTATGTTTACAAATTTGTGAATTGTTTTTTTCTGTTATGTTTGAAAACATTCTTAAAATATTAATTTTTGAGCTTTGAAATAAAATACATTTTTTCTTAAATTCGTGTAAGAAATTGTGAAAAAATAAATGGATAAAGTTAAACTTTAACTCCCATATTCATAGAATTTAAAATGAGTTTCACATGTATTTTATGTAAAATTTTTCAAAAAAAATTTTCTAAAAATAGATTTCAAATACATTTTATTTATTTATGAATATGGGGGTTACAATTTATAATTTCTGTGGATAAATAGTGTTGTGAAAAAATAAATAATAAAAACATTTAAAAATTAAAAGTTGTTGTCTTTGTTTTAAGAAGGAACAACCAGGAAATAGTGCATTTTTTGGTGTTCCCAAAGACAAAAGAGATAAGTGGAGTGTAATTGGCAAAAATAAACTTTGACCAACGTCGAGAATTCGTGCGGACCACTTTAACTCTTCGCAGATTGCAAAATGTGGTCGGAAAATGCGCTTATTGCCTAATGCGACACCATTGCACCAACATTCTTGCCGACAGACAAATCAATCGTCTTTGTTACGGTGAGTAATTTTTGTCGAGTTACGAGTTTTAAATTTAATATAATGGTGGTACAAACAGCAACATACCGGAACAGATTTTTACTTCAGACGCAAAATGAATGCAACAACAAACAAACTTCCGTCAACAATTTGATTTTCGCTCCGCAAAACGTAACCAACAACTCCGTTTTCACTTTAAGGATCGAGACCGAAACTTTTAATTCCGCGAAAAAAATGGGAACTATACAAGGAGCAGGAAACGCAGTCTGAGTAATATCGTTTAATTCGAAATAATAATAATTATGTTATTATTAATAACTATATGGTCTTAGTCTAGTAATTTTTGCAGCATACCAAGGTATATTAATTATATGAATATACCTTGGCAGCAGACTATGAAAATTACCGTGCTTTAATAAAGACACTGAAGGAGGAAAATAAGGAGCTAAAACGCAAAATTAGTCATTGGCTCATTGAACAGCTTTTCTATCGAATGCCAAATCAGAAAGCTAAATTCTCCTCGAAGAGTTGAGTGGACGTGAGGTGATATCTCCAATGAAATATGTTTGCACGCTGCTAGACCAAGAGCCTACAAACATATGTATAAGAAAGGATTTCCGCTGCCTCATATCTCAACTTTGCAGCGTTGATGTCAAAAGATTGATTTAAACCCAGGTTTGCTCAGACAATCTATTGAATTTATGTGGCAAATCACCTATATATCAATTAAAGAAAAGATTCGTCTGTTAATGTTTGACGAAATGTCTGTAGCGGAAACCTTCGAGTACCTACAGCTCACTGGACGATGTGGTTAGAAAACCAGCTAAAGACGTTCAAGTGGTTATGGCTTGTTATTAATACACATTTATTACATAGTATATACTTAACATATTATATACATATAAATATTTTAGTTTTAGCACGTAATACGGAGCATCTCAGCGGCAATGGCAATGTTGAGACAGATTCAACAGAGTGGTGGGAGCCTACAAGTTTCGGCTTAGATGTCGCAACGAATTTGATAGACAATGACGAAACGCTAACACAAAGCCCATGCTATCTTGAACAGTTTTTATCTGTGTGTCATAACAAAGAAGTGCTTTCAGGCTCAGATGAAACTAATTTAGAGGTACTCCCAGGCTCATTGGCATTCTTCAAGAGGATGCTTTAGAATATATATCTGGATATCCGGTTCGAAAGCTATATCTTGAAGAATATCAATGTCATGAAAATTCGGTCACATTAGTTGATCTGGTGTCGCAGAGCTCTCTTGTAAGACCATGAAATACATTTTTTTGCAAGATACAATTTTTGGAAGATATTTTCAAATTTCACACTGCCACAATCTTCGTCAACACCTGATCAAGGATAGCATAGATATTGATCTACCCGATAAATGTAGAATGCTTTTCCGCGTTCGGCACTTGAACAAGAGCCTCAGATTGATTAAATTCAAATTGTAAATCATTTTAAAAACTGAGGAAAATACATAAAATGTGGACATTACATACATATACAAAAAAAACCTTCTTTTCAGAACGCACAAAAAATTATGATAATGTAACAAATAGTTTTAATTTTGCATGTTTATTTTCAGTGTCCACAGTTTATTTTTATTCATCAATTTTATGTAGAATATAATAATATAACGTTTTTACTTCCAAAAAGAATTAGTATGTATGTTCTTTTTTTACTTTTTTTATGTTTGTACACGCATAACTCTGTCATTTGTGAACCGATTTAAAAAATTTTTTTTGTTGGAAAGGGTTTGCCTGCAGTTTGGTCCCATAATTTTTTTTTGTAGAAAATCGGAGGGGGAAATTTGCTCCCCCATGCACAACTCTGTCATTTGTGAACCGATTTTCAAAATTGTTGTTTTGTCTGAAAGGATTTTCCAGAAGTTGGTTCCATAATTTTGTTTCTGTATTCGGAGGGAAAGTTCTGCCTCCTCACCCCAATCCATAACTCTGTCATTTGTGAACCGATTTTCAAAATTCTTTTTTGTTTGAAAGGGTTTGCTAGCCGTTTGGCGCCATAATTCTTTTCGAAAATGGGAGGGGCAAATTTGATCCCCCCCCTTCCCCACAATCCATAACTATGTCACTTGTGAACCGATTTTCAAAATTCTTGTGTTGTTTGCAAGGGTTCGCTAATAGTTTGTCCCCACAATTCTTTTCGAAAATTCGAGGGAGAAACTTGCTCCCCCCCCCTCCCCCATGCATAACTTTGTCATTTGTGAACCGATTTTCAAAATTGTTTTTTTGTTTGAAAGGGTTTAACTACAGTTTTGTTCCATAGTTTTTTTCGAAAATCAGTTGGTAAATTTGCTGCAAGCCACTTTGCAGTTTGGCACTATAATTTTTCTCCAAAATCTGCGCGGGATTTCCTCTTCATTTGCTCCATTTATGGGCTGACTTCCAAAATTATTTCTCTGTTTGGAATGGTTTGCTTAGAGTTTGGTCGCATAATTTTTCTACGAAAATCGGTCGGGCAAGTCTTCAATGCCTCCACCCAAAATATTTATTAGAGCACAATTCCTCCATTTGCATACCGATTTTCAAAATTGTTTATATGAAAGGCTATCAAGTATGTATATTACTCTTTGTACTGAAGTCGGTTTTTTTCCAGAATTATTTAAAGTTCCCGTTATACAACACAAACAATGCTACCACCGTTAAAAAAACAGAAACATCTTTCTAATTTGCAACAACATTTATATTAGTAAAATTGGGTATATTTCTCTGTACCAAAACTCATGAAATCCGCTTCAGTGGTTTTTCCGTGAAGCTTGTTCGGACAGACAGACAGGCAGACAGACAAAAACTCCAAAATTTGGTTTTTTGTTCTCTACATCGCCACAATAAAAAGTTTCAAAAAATATTTCATGTACAGACACGCTCTTTTTACAGTTTTACTTTATGTATAGATTAGTTGTATTATTTATATTTATTCATAATAAAATAAAAGACAAATGTAATATCAAATTTTTTTCATCGTCAAAAAAGTAAATTACATAACTTTACAGGACAACCTAAAACCGTTGTTTATGTATTAGCCTAGAATTAAATGAGTGGTGTATAAAAAATTTATCATGATTAATAGTATGTTTCCACCGGCATGATTTCGACATATCATGGTGATTTGAGCAAATCAAGTTGATTTATACATGATTTACCATACATTTTGCATACGAGCAAATTACCTCAATGTAGGTGATTTATTTTAAATTATGTCGAAAGTACTATTTTTGGAACTGTATTTATCTATACAGCCCTGAGTTGCTTTTAAAATTACAAACTCCATCCCTGGGTCATCCATCAATTGTGATTGACAGTTTCGAAAAAAAGACATTAAAGAATATTTAATTAAATTTAAATGTCAAACCATATATGGAAAAAATTCAATTACAGCTGCTGCCCACACCTTATAAAGTAAGTGCATCATATGACTACGAAAGTTCAAACACCAAATCACTCACAAGCTCGGTGGAAACACTTCGAAGTAATTTATCAATATCTACGTAATTTAAAGTTGGTGGAAACATACTATAAAGGCCGTTTCACATTATAATACAAGTATTAGTGATGTTACGAATATCAATTTTTAATATTCGCGAATACGAATATCTGAAACAATATTCGCCGAATACGAATACGAGTATTCAATCTAAATAGTTAGTACCACTTAATATTTCTAATTTAATTGAAATTGAAAGCGTCTATAACAATAAATTGAGAAAAACTGTCACAATACTATTGATATTTAACATTATTATGATATTCCGATGACGGAATTTGAAATTATTAACTTACCACCTGAATGCCACTTTTTACATTTTTGGTGGAAAGTAAATAAGGGAAAATACGAGTTTCTTTTAACTATACCCAGGCAATATTTAGTGACACCAGCGGCGAGTTTTCGGAGCGTGCGAATGTTTAGTGATGCGGAGTTTATTTACACACCGCGCAATAGGCTTGACGGAGAAAAGACTTCAAAACTTTTATTTTTGAAGTTCATAAGTCCTCTACTAAGCTTTGAATATTACTTTAATATGATTAATAAATTAATTTAACAGGACTTTACTTTTTAAATACCATGTCGCTGTGAAATATATTTTGTTTCTTTTTTTCTTTACAAAAAGAAGATTATTGTTTTGCGTTATAGACACATTTTTTTAGTAAAAATTAATATTTTTGTTTAATTTTCAGTATTTTTTATGTATTATTTTTTGGAACGTATTCACAAAATATTCGTGAAATATTCACTTGATTTTGGCGAATACGACTACGATTATCATGAAAGAGGCGAATATTCGGCGATTCGAATACGAATACGAATATGCGTAACATCACTAACAAGTATTAATACATTTGAAGAAAGCTCCTCCCTGATTTAAAGGTAGGGGTACATGCCACGCGCTACGCGGCAACGCTTTTCTCACTTTTCGAACTTTTAAGAATGGCAAGTTACACACCACGCTCTTGATGCTCTTCTGCTTATACAATTTCAAGCCCTTGCCGGCTATATTTTGTCTTGCCTTTAAGTTTTATTTTTCTTTATATATTTAATGCGTGAAAGTTGAAGAATGTTCAACTTTTTGCGAGTTACGCGCGTCGCAAACTTCTCTTTGTATCTTGCCTTATGGAAACACACTATTTGAACTTTTTTGACTGAAGTCTGTAACGCATTAGCGTATTTAACGCATGCTATATACCTTCACCTTAATTGTTGTGTGAAATTAAAAAATAAACAATAACAATTTATTATGTCAGGGTTGTATTAGTATTTATCGGTTATATGTATTTCAAATTTTGCACGCCTTTCTTTGGGTGCTTATAAAGTATTAATACTTGTCAAAAATTCAAATCTTAAGTAAAAATCCAACAGTGTGAAAACAAATTGTTATGATTTGTCAAATAATACGTAAAGAAATTTGACAGTATTATGGTATTCGTAATTTTTAGGAAATTTTCTAAACAATCGCATTTTTCATTTTAACAGGGTTGTCTTTTGCACAAACAAGCATAGGAATAACAAAAACAATTGTGTATTTGTTTGCGAGCTTAAGTAAAGAAAAAGAAGTACGAAAAAATTTGCTTTATTGCAAATTATTTATGTTACGTTTTATTTGGAATGTGATAGTATAGAAACAAAATGTAATGAGAAAAGTTTCTTTAAGATTTTTTGACAGTCAGACTGATTTTGATTTGATTTTCGTCTTACAAAATCTAATAAAAATCTCAAAGCTTGTATTACAATCTGAAAGCGCCTTAAGTGATAAATGCATTTATAAAAACTCGCTTATATGCATCGGCAGTGCTTATAAAAAAACTCGCTTATATGGTTCAGTGGTGCATATATAAAAAACTACAATGAGTAAATAAAATCCAAAATTTTGTTTTCAAAGCCTCGTACGCAGTTCCGCCTAAATTTAAGGTTCGAAATTTTTCATTTACTTCTGCCACAACGCATTTAAATTTCTTAATTACAATATACAAAACACTAAAAATTATTTACAAGACGACACAAAATGTCAAAAATGCCTTTAAAAAATAATTATCTGAAATTAATCTTTGTTTCAGTTGACAGAAAAAATATTTTCGCTAACCCTTTGTCTCCTTGTATCAATTTTTAGTGCCGGCAATTGTCAAATTCTATAAGGAAAATTATACTATTTTGTTAGTTAGTATTTTCTAAATGAAGATTGACCATTTCAGCAATAAAAATTGATACGTGGAGACGTATGGTAATATATGCAAAATCGTTTCATAGCTCTCATGTCTCTGAGTAAAAACAATCTATGAATGCTCACAGGTTTCCTCACAGGCCATTGCAGACTGAGAAAACACCTCAACAGACTTGGCATTGAGAGTAACAACCTGTGCGGATTCTGCGATTGTGATAATGAAACTCCAGAGCATATTCTGATGGACTGTGAAGCGTTATGCCACAGAAGATATAGCTAATTGGGCCAGCACCTATTGGAGGATTGAGAACAGCCAACACTAGAACCACTGGCAATCTTGAGATTCCTCAGGAGAGTAGGTCTAGATGAGGTGCTCTAGCACCTGGCAAGGGATACAACAGATCTTCTTCAGTCGCAGTGTCCTGTGTTTTCCGTTTAATTTAAATTCATTCATTCATTCATGGTAATAGATATGATTTCCCTGTATTAGACAAAAATGTTTAGCGGCCCACCCACTTGCAAATAATTGTGCAATTTTTCGTATTGTACACTAATATCGCTAATATATACTGCGTCATATTTAGTCTTGTTATAGGCAATATTTAAAGTAAAATTATATTCGAAAATAAAAGCCGTATAAAATAGAGCTTATGAAAAAAGATTGATGTAAAGTAAACATTGGTAATTCAATAAAAAGTTGATAATAAAAATATATTAGCTAAAAAGTATTAATTATTCCAGGAATACAATCGCAATATCCTGATACGCACAATTATACCCAAAATGTTTGTGCACACAGAAAAAAATAGACAAGAATTATGTTCAATAAAATTATGTTGTTGAAAAAAATATTAATTTCAATAACATTTGTTATTTACTTGATACAATATTTATCAATATCGCACATTTTAAAGTATCACACACTAAAAAGTGTTTGACAAAAAAAGTTATTAAAATATTGCATATCTTTAATAAATAGAACCGTTAAATTAAATAATTCATTGTATTTCTTCCCATGCCTATTATTTCTTTTCATGTATACTACATATGTATGGATGTATGTATATGTATAAATATACTCATTCATACGCTAATTGAGTTGCCTTCATAATAATAAGAATCTTGTGCATAACAATAAGAGCAATTGTGAAAAAAAATGTTCTACCTAAAAGAAAATACCGTTTAACAATATGTATGTATGCCTGTTCGTTTGGATGCAAAAAAAAAGTTATTGATAGGGATGTGCAAATGTTGATTTTTTTGTGCCACGCATGAGTGCCGCGTGATTATCACTACATGCATAAATAATTACATGTGCGTAAACATGATTTAAAAATATAATGACGTACACGATTTTGGTAATTTGCAAATTGGTGGATTCTGAAACAAAATACTATTAGCAATAGCTTGGATACATCTTTTTAAGATAAAAATGTTAAATTAATTTTTATTTCAAAGCCAAAACAAAACTGTTTTAATAACTACATGTGAAAAAAACTCTCGACAAAAAAGCGCCAATTTAGCGCTTTATTAAAAAAAAGCGCTATAGAGAAAAAATTCGACTTTTGCTACATCAAATAGCTATGGGCTGCTTTAGTGATTTATCACTTCAACTGCGTACTACCAAATAGAAAATTGCTCAAAAAATGAATTTCAATTTGTTATTTTACTTTTACTTTTTGTTAAATTGAGAAAGAACTTTTTGTTTCCTGCTCATAAATTGGTGCACAAACTTTAATTTTTGGAAAATGTACTTAACATGTACCATGCATAAATTAGCATTTTTTAATACATTTTGAAAATATTTACATTACTTTACAGTGCATAAAAATGCAAATACAAAAAATATTTATGGTTTTTTTAATACCAATAGAAAATTACTCATGATAGGATGCATATAAACGTTAAATTTAAATAACCGACGTGCATATAAGCGATAAATACTGTAGTGTGAAACGGCCTCAATCAACACCAAGATTTTTTTATTTTCTTACAATACATTATTTTGTATTTTATATGACCACATATAGTTAGCTTTTATTACTTTCGAGTCATAAAATTCATACGAATTTACATATACATACATATGTACATATGCATATTAAAATGTTAAAAACCCCTGAAGAAAATGGAAGGCAGTTTCCAAATGGCTAGACCAAGGTCGATATATAAGGTCTGTGCATCAGCCCATATGTTCGGTAATTTTGCTGTCAAATCGTAGTGTATTTTACAAATCCACTCACATTTAATATTCGCTTGAGTTTTTCTCATACATTTTTTGACACCACAATTCCCAAAAAAAAAATGCTTTGTTGTATCAATTCGCAGATAAGTATACCTTATAGATCTACCTTGGGCTAGACCAACTTTTTTTTCAAACATGCCCAGCAAAAATAAATAAACGAGTTCAAAATGAATTAGAATTGGCTTTTAATGTGAACATTAGAGATTTAATCATCTTTAATCTTTGTTTTCTGTTTTTAATACGATAGTTAACTGCTTTGATTGGCCAGCTTAAGCGGCCAACGTTGGTGGTTTAAACTTACTGGAGTATGGTAGTACATACACATGTATGCCAAAAGCAGCTGTCAAAATTATAAATTATAATATAATTTTTCATTAGTTGAAAAACTTTGTGAGAAAGACATACAAAGTTGTAAGTTAAAAACTTGAATTATTTTATAAAATTTTAATTTTTAAACTTTCTGTGAATTGCAGTGAATAAACGTTTGTAAACAATTTAAAAAACTGTTTATTCAATAAACGTCTGGTTTTTCAACAATTTTATTCAAATTAAAAAAATATACATACATATATTTGGTTTCTCGCTTTGCCTTTTTAGAACTGTGAACTGGATTTATTAGAATATTGATGACCTCCTTTCAACTTTATTGGAGAAAAAGTTGAAGACTACAAGGACTTCATCCCATAATGCCAACAATAGGATCTCCTACTACAACATCAGCAAGTCCTACTGAAAATCAACCGGAATCAATTTTATATTCTACTACAGGAAGCATAACTAATAACTGAGAGAGTACAGAAAAGGTAACAAATGAATGACATCAATGCAGTCCTTAATGGAGATATATAATCTCCATACCCAGAATACAATTGCCACCATAAGAGAAGATTTACGAACCGTGTAGTTAAATGTATCCTGAAATAGAGGGCAACGAAACATGTTGAAATACTAATGTAATATACAGACACTTATATATAGACAATTTTAATTTTCAAAGTTAGTGTTAATTGGTGTAGTCTGTAGAATGGACTACACCAATTAACACTGATATTTAAAACAATAAAAACTAAAGGGTGTTCTATCAGTTAATGTAATTTTACAATATAATTTATACAATAGCTGTGTCTTGGAAACCATAAGAGGTAAACTCTTGAAATTTTCAGAAACGCTAAAACTTAATATATATCAAACGAAAAATCGCAAAAACGAAAAAAGTGCTTAAAGGAAAAAGCACCAAAATTAAAAAATCGCTAAAACGCAAAATATTACCAACACTAAAACGGTCGCCAAAAAACTAAAAAAAGAACGCCAAAAACCAAAAAAAGATCCGTGAAAACGAAAAAAGCACTACAACATACAAAAATCGTTAAAACTAAAAATATCATCAAAAAACGAAAAAATCGCCAAAAATTAAAAAAATCACCAAAACGAAACAAAAGCGCCAAAACAAAAAGCACCAAAACTAAAAAAATCGCCAAAAACCAAAAATGTTGAAATAAATAATAAAATAATGTTAAGCTTTCAGATAAAACTTAAGGTCAGATTAACTGAGAGTTAGTAACCGTTAAATAAAATTGATATAACTGAGCTTTGTGTTACTAGGGATTAGTCCTTTATCTAGGGTCCAAATCTCTCAACATATGTATGTACGATAAAAATATTTTTGAAAAAGTAATTTAAATTTTTTTATATAGTTTTTCTTTTTTTAAGCAAGCACAACTCGCGAAGCGGTTATCTTGTCTGCGGAAAAGACACAGGGTCTATAGCGGCAATGGAACCACGACCCCTGGACTGACAGGCTAGCATCGCTACCACTCAGCCACGGGGCAACGGAGATAAACTTTTAAGGACTTTCCTAAAAAAAAATTCAAAGTATTTTTTAAATAACCTCAATGAAAGCCCCAAGTGAAAATGTTCATCTTTTTTTGTGATGAAAATTCCCATAATTTGGGGTCCGAGCCCCTAGTCTGGAAGACCTGTTAGCTGGTGTCATCTTCATTAATCACTTTTTGATCATCTAGGGAATCTTAAAAGACTCAGTTTGGTGATTTTTGCTAAAAACAATATTCCAAATGCTAAGTGGGGAAAAAAAGATAAAACACACACCTAATTTACTTGCATGTGTGATAAAAAAGAAATAAATTAAATAAAGTGCGACGTTGGCTCGCACACGAAGGGTTCCGTACGAATACACATAAGTATATCCCTTTTCGTTTTTGGCCCTATTTTTCATTTTGGCAGTTTTTTCGTTGTACTATTTTCTTTAATTTTATTTTTTTATTCATAAAGTATTTTTCGTTGTTTTTGGCGATTTCTTTTGTTTTATGCGCTTTTTAACGTTTTTTCACTTAGTTTTAGCGATTTATTATAGTTGTGGCGATTTTTTCAGTTTTCCGACATACACATTTTCAGTTCAAATAATAATTACGTACAAATATTAAAATTGGCGACGGCAGCCGCAAAAATGTTAAATACATGTGTGGTCTCTGCGGTCTAATTTAAAACTGAAAATCAGAATCCAAATTATGACATAAAGAAACCTATTTAAAACATGTACAACAACAAATAGCTTGAAGCATGGTAGAATAATACAGGTAGTGGTGAAGCGTTAACGAACTTTTTTTTTTGGGTTCGACTCTGTCAAAAGTTGTTTATGTTATACCAACACACACCCACACTACTGAAAAAAACATGGCGAAGTAAACACACACATGTGAACATATAAATTTTTTTTAAAATTTTCTTTTGTGCTTTTTGACAACCTCGAACATAAACAACAATAAAAAGCCGTGTTGTTTTTGCTGTTGTTGGGTTGTTGTAGCTTCGCTACTACCTGTAGTATAATTCTACCATGGCTTGAAGTTTGATTTTGCATAAGCTAATGAGGCCTAACGTACTTTATGTTAATAAAAATGCAGTTTTTTATTACATATTTTCCCAACGTTTCCTGAATTTTTTGTTCACTTTCTCAAGGGATTCGTCTATTTTTAATTTAGTGATAATTAACAAAGTTTTAAAAAATTAACTTACATTGTAAGTAATTACTACGTCATCTGTGGAAAAATATACTTAAAATTATTTTAAAATTACTTAAAAAAATTTTTTAAACACACAAAACTATAAAACTAGTATCACAGGTTGTATTTTAATTTTATGTTATTGCCACTCTATAATTCGCGCTCATTAGGCCTCATTAGCTTATGCAAAATCAAACTTCACACATAATTGACTTGGCCAAAAAATATTACCAATATAACAAATAGCTTTATTTATCGTGGGCGGAGCTTACGTACAAGCAAAACCAAAAATAAAAATAAGAGTTGGAAAAATTGGAATAAAGAATCAGAAGGTTAAATTTGTTCGGCTCACCATATTAATAAAAGGAATAGGACTCATATTCTATTTCCTCATAAGATTTGGTTAAATAGCTGATGTTTCATTAATACTAGTATCCACGATCAAACGTGGTAAAAGCGAACAAAGTATGCGTAGCGGCTGTCGAAATTAGTAGTGCTAATCCGTTCTGCTAGTCTGATTAGATATTCTAATATTTCCACTCTTAAAAATAATTTGAATTTACACTAATTCAATTATTGTGAACTTAAGCCGAATAATAATAATTTCCGACTTATACACATTTTCAGTTCAAATAATAATTACGTACAAATATAAGAAAAATATATTTGAAAAAATTCTATTTATTGTGAGTTAAGTCAGTTTATATGTCTGCATTTCGTTGGATCTGATGGCAACTCATCACAAGACCTTCAACCATCATGTTTGAAGGTTTTAACACTCGTATGAAACATACATAATGGTTGTTAACTTCAAATTCGACATTTTCCAAATCAAATTTAGGTTTTTAAGAAAGTAATTCATATTTTTTCATAAAAGATTTACGGCCAATTTTTAACTTGGATTTTCAAAGTTATATATGTTTAAATTCGTTTTAAACACAAAATTCTGTTCTGCATTAAACACTTAAATCAAAATTAATTCACCAATCTTGGGCATTTAAATTCGATTTAAGTTTTATACATTACCATATGATTTTCACTGTTTGTTCTTCTTGTACAAACAAAAAATTTGTGGCCGCAGGCAAATCAACTTTTATTGGCGTGAAATTTGGGCTTTATTTGTCTATATTTCGTTTTCTATCATTTTGTAAGCTGTTTTTATTCTATTAAAACATTGCAGCAACCCTTCATTATGATTATTTCCTAAATGGAGAAAAATATATTTCTTGGAATTTTTCTTTGTTTATGTTGAACAGCTGCTTTTTTTGGGACATTTATGGGAAATTTATAATATTTTATGGTGCTACCATATTTTTGACACAATTAAATACGAAGAACTAACTACGACTGAAAAATGGAGGTTGTATTTAATTACAATTTAAATTTATATGAAAATTAACAAAATAAATATTTAATTACTCAAGTCAAAAACTGGCGGTTAGTATTTTACAAATCAAATTTAGCATTTTTCAAACCAAATTCGGCATTTTTAAAATAAGAACAATGTGTTGTTTCCACAATGCAAAGAAGCACAACTTGTCTAAAATTTACATGAAAAACACTCAGTTTTTTTGAGTGATTTCCATACAAATTTTAGACAAGCAGTGCTTGTTTGCATTGTGGAAACAGCACCTAATACTTTTTGAGTCAATTTTCAGTTTTATACCGATTTTGGTTTAAAAAATGCCGAATTTGATTTATAAAAGACTCAATTTGATTTGGAAAACTCTGAATTTATTTTTTAAAAACCTAAATTTATGTGCTGTTTCCACAATGCAAACACGCACTGCTTGTCTAAAATTTGTATGCAAATCACTCAAAAAAATTAGTGCTTTTCATATAGATTTTAGACAAGCAGTGCTTGTTTGCATTGTGGAAACAACAGATTAATTAGGAAAAGGCTGAATATGAAGTCAAAAATCTATATAATGTTTGTTCTGTTTTTAAACTTTTTATGTCTTTGTAGACGAAATTCACATTTCCTTTTTGAGAGTTTTTATATAAGTATACGAATTTGAAAACCTTTAAAACATTATGGTTACAGATAAACTGATGAGTTGGCATTAGTAACCACGAAATGCGGGCATACAGACTAGCTTAACTCACAACAAATAAAAAATAAAATAATTAATAGAAATATATAAAAACTAAAGCTAAGGTCTTATACATATAGTACATATTTACATATTGTTATGTAAAAATATCAAACTGGATACTTTGATTGGTTGCAACAGAGTGCGTCTTTCATTGATGATTTGCCCGGTAGCCGAAAAAATACGCTCACATGGCACTGATGTAGCCACGAGGCAGTCTTTTTAGGACGTATGAGTAGACTTTTGGGTACAAATGCTCCCTTTCTTTCCACCATAAGAGAGGATCGCTTCGTCTATCTAATGCATTAAACTCATTCGCCACAGCAGGCTACCGACTACAACCTGTCAAGAATAGTATACATGTGTGTATATGAAAATGATTATTTTCACGACTGCACGGCTACACGACTGCAGGTTGTTGTCCATGCTACTTCTGTGGTGTAGTCAAATTAAACTAATTTCTATTTTTGTTGGCTACAAAACAAAAACAGTGTTAACAATATATCAAAATATGTAAAGCAAATTAGTGATTAGAATAGAAAAGAAAATTAAAAAATTTCAATGTTATAATATATATGCATCAAGAATTTTTAAATAAATAAATTTATTTCTTTTGTTGTTATATAGAATATTGACTTAAGTCTTAAATACCAACATTATTGAAAATTAAAAAAATCACAGGGTAATAGCCCCTTTTAACCTAAAACTTTTAGTGTAATTTTTTCCGGCGCTCTCTTGATTCCGGATCTACGGGGTTCGAAACTTAAATATATTATTGATCATAAGTCCTACAATAGAGAACGGATATAAACGATATATACTACGTTTATACGCACGGGTTATTTGCAAATAAAACTGTAAATTGTTCCCATATAATTGTTTTATTGCGACTTATTAACTCACGAAAACTATTCACGATTAACGCACTATTTGCAAATGAAATGTTTGGTGCTGCCACGCTTTGTTATTAAAAAACAATAAATAGAAAAACATTAATAGAAGAAAATTATGACAATTAAAACAAATAATTAATTGTTCTTTTATACATTTCAACTTTTTTTTTTAATGCAAAAGTCTTCTATAGAAGTGCTACCAAGGTTTTGTATTTTGCTATGCCATATAAACAATGAATTAACTTATTTGCGAATAGTCCCCGTGTAAACGTAGTAATAGTTATCATTTCAAAATGCTCTAAAATACCTTTGTACTGGTATATACAATTTTGAAATCCATTAACCCATTGCGAGCAAAATGGAATTTAAATCATTTTTTATCTGACTTCTCACGTAAAACTACCGTTATCTTAAAAAATGGCCGTTGCTACGGCACTTAAACATGTATTTAGTTTAATAGAGAACATTTTAAGCTTTCATTTGATGTATACTTGAAAGCTATCATCGATGAAATTCGTAAGTTATGGCACTTTGAAAATGAGATTTCGTAATTAAACTAATTCAATTACCTCTTAAACTCATCTTTAAAGTACCATAACTTACGTATTTCATAGGTGACAGTTTTCAACTATACACAAACAAAAGCATGAAAAGTTCTCTATAAAACTGTACACATGCATATGTACCGTTGTATCGACCACTTTTTACGATAACGGAGTCTCTGCGTGAAAAGTCAGGTAAAAAAATTAATTGTTTTAAGAAATTTGTATACCAGTAGAAAGGCATTTTAGAGAAGTTTAAAGTGATATCCATATGGCATATATCCGTTCTATATTCTAGGAAGTTTTGGGTGATAAAAAATAAAAGTTTTGAACCCCGTAACTCTGGATCCAAAAGAGACCAAACAAAATCACACTAAAATTTTAAGGTTAAAAAAAGCTACTTCCTCATGAGTTTTTTTTAATTTTCAACGATGCTGCTATTATTGACTTAAGTGAATATTCTATTTTATTAAACAGAAAAAACATCAAAAAATTTAAGTATGAAAAGTGCCATAACAATCAAAAGGTTTTAAAGAAATGAATTGATTTGTTTTTACATTTTGCGAGATGTAAGAACATTTTGAATAAGCGATTTTTTTATACAAGTAAAACTTTTGAAGTGGCACCACTGAAATATGTACTCCAACAACAACATGTCAGCTGGTTACGAAGTAGCTGCCGTGTTCAAAATAATTAAGTAGCTGACTACACGACGACGATTGCTGCCAACATCATTTGTAGTCGTGTAGCCTGCTGTGGCGAATCTGTTTATAGCATAAATACTATTCGCTTAGAAACTTATCAAACTCCCTTATTACAGCGGCAACGTTACTTTCAAGCCTCACGGTTCTCCTGAAATATATATCATAGTCCTCGCAAATATTATAACCGGTCGCATTGTTAATGGTACTTTCTTGTGGAGAGCATTCATCACTTGGACCAGATGTACCAATTTCGGAACTATTTGGTAGTCTTTTCAAACTAATTCTGTTCCTAAAGGCCCTTTCACATTGTAATACAAGCTTTGAGATTTTATTAGATTTTGTAAGACGAAAATAAAATCAAAATCAGTCTGACTGTCAAAAAATCTTAAAGAAAAATTTCTCATTACATTTTGTTTCTACACTATCACATTCCAAATAAAACGTAACATAAATAACTTGCAATAAAGCAAATTTTTTCGTTCTTCTTTTTCTTTATTTATGCCGACAAACAAGTACACAACTTTTTTTGTTATTCCTATGCTTGTTTGTGCAAAAGACAACCCTGATAAAATGAAAAATGTGATTGTTTAGAAAATTTCCTAAAAATGACGAATACCATAATACTGTTAAATTTCTTTACGTATTATTTGACAAATCAGAACATTTTGTTTTCACACTGTTGGATTTTTACTTAAGATTTGAGTTTTTGACAAGTATTAATACTAAATCTAATAGTATGTAGGCCGGTTAAGTATTTTTACCTCATTGTCGTAGGCTGCATCATTTTTGAAACACTTTCTCTTAAACCTCGGGTCAAGAATTGTACTCTCAGCGTACAAAGAGTTTCTTTCCAGCTCCCTAAATCGAAATATTAGGTCCCTTTGAAGTACTTCCAACATTTCATTTATTTCAGCTTTGGGAAGGGTAGTGCTATGCCGCTCATCCACTCGGAGACCCAGTTGGATCCATTGTGATCCTTTCAGCTTTATTAGAACTAAATTTCGAAATCGCTGATTCTAATAAGGTCGCCAACACTGTAGCCTTTGAAAGCGTAACGTTTTTTTCGGCAGAAACTTCTTTTGTCGCCGCGTAAAATGGTTTTAAAATTGGCACCATTTCATTTACAAGCTCCCACTCATTTAAAGGTAGTGACAAGTCTGGCCAAGTTAAGGAAAGCGTGGTAATTACTGCTTCTTTTATAGTAAGAATTTTATCAAGCATTTCGTATGTACAGTTCCAGCGGGTACTGGCGTCTTGTTTAAGCTTTAGTTCGGGAAGCTGCAGTTGTTTTTGCGTTTCCAGTAATTTTCGCAGACCTTGAGAGCCCTTATGGAAATACTCTACGATTCTCTTAATCTTTGCCACTGTGTCACTTAAGTGTACCAGTGCAGCTCGGACAATCAGGTTTAAAGTGTGGGCAAAACAACCGATAGCCCTCCATTCTCCTTGCTGAATAGCTGCGGTGATGCTTGGAGCGTTGTCGCTCACAACTGCAGTTATTTTGTTTATTATGTTAAAATCGAACATTACTTTTTTAAAAAAATGTGCAAAATTTTCAGCGGTATGCCTCTCACCAAATTCGTCGCATGCAATTAAATGAGACTGTAGCTCAGTCTGTTGCAGTGCTGGCCATCGAGAGAAATTAGTTTTTAATTTAGTATTGGTGCTTATGAGTATGTGTTAGTAGTATAACACTGTGTGCATAATAAAAAGAAAAGCAACAACGTAAAAAACAAGAACCTTTCATACAACTGAATGAAGTTGTTGTTTATTTTTTACTCTTTAGTGAGTACATTAGTTTTTATTCGGCTGTATACATATACGAGCCGAATAATGTTCAGAACTCTGGTGCCAATATGAATAACTATGGTCTGTTGTTAGACACACTGCGGAAGCTACCAACAGTTTTTTTTCACATCATTTAAGATATCGCTGTAAACTCTTGGCAAAATGTTGTTGGTTAACGTTTTCCTTGTTGGTAGAGTATAACCTGGGCAATAAGATACGTCTTCAATAAGCCTTTTAAATGAAGGTTCCTCTACAATTCTTAGCGCGCTGTGTCATTTTGCTACAAACTCCAGCACTCTATCATCTATCCGCTCTACTTTACGCACTGGAGGCGGCCTACGAAAAAATTGTGTAATTGGCTGTTGCCTTATAATTTGTTAGGTAGTGGCCTGCTCCTCATTATTTGTTCCTAAAACGCTTACTGCTGCATCAGGTACTTTCGTTTGTCTGTGCAAACTATTTGTTGAAGTGGGTGCTTTGCCTTTAAATGACGAGACAAATTGCCATGAGATCCTCCAGCGATACTTAGTAAGGACTTGCAATATTTGCATTTTGCCCTGCTATCATTATCTTCCGTAAAATGTAAACATACTTCACTATGTTTTATTTTTCCAGACATCTATGTTAAAATTGGTCAAAACACAAAATTATACGAAAACTTCGTTTGAAATTATTTAACAGAAAAATTCTATTAAGTTAAAAATTATATCTGACAACAAGAAAGATTATTGTTTAAATTAGTAATTTGTTGTTTTTGCTGCATTTGGACTCAGAATACTACTGTCTATAAAATAATAAGAATAATAATAGCTTAATGAAATAAGTAAAAAAAAATTACTTATATGGTTTTATTGTAATGAAACATAATAGTGATGCAGATAATACACTAAAAGCTAACAAATAGTTACGTAGTGCCAGGTACTACCTACCACACCACTCTCCTTACCAAGAGAGTGGTGTGGTAGGTGGTGATCAGAATGAAATTAAATTCGTGGGGCGTTGTTGACTATAGATAGGGTTGGCATTTCCATTTTTAGAAAAAGAGGACGCCAACCACAAAAAACGAGGATATTAGGCTAAAAAAAGAGGACAATATTTTTATAAATAAATTCATTTAACAAACAACGACACTATAGCGCTCTTAACAATTCAACGATTTCAATGGAAGATTGAATTTACACGATGAAATATTTCATGAAATTAATTGCAAGAAAAGGAAGAAAAGGAACAGCAACGTTTCCAAATTGGGGATTTATTTTCGTGGTTGTGCATTAAAATTCGAGTTGGGGATGAGGGAATTTGTCAACTTTGTTGAGCTTATGCACGATTTTGATTAAAACGAAGTTCGGATAAATGAAACCCGTTTCAGTTAAACGAATTCATTACTTCAGCACTTTTAAAATCGGTCTAGAAAACGAAGATATGGATGGCATTCGAAATAAAACAAATGTGAGTTGACTTTAACTTTAGGCTTATTTTACAAACGAGTCGGCGCTACAAGATATTTCGTCGTCGGTAAATTAATAACTTTTTTCTTTTCTACGGTGCTTATCCGAATTCCACTGTACATATTATTTTTATTACATTTTAAACGGACCACAAAATATAGGGATTATTGCTAATAATTTCATAATTTGAAATGTGAACTTCAAAATATAAAAACCAATTTAGCAATTCAGAACTGGATATAGGTCAAGGTAGTATATTCCAATTTCTAGTGTCTAGTTCTGATAACTTTATGTGTGACAATCCTGATTAAAAGGGACCTTATCTTCCGGATGAGGATATTGAGTTAGCTATATTTCTTAAAACTAGGAAAGGAATACCGTTTTTACCGCGAAATTCCAAAAATTTGCCGAGATTATTAGAATATTAAGTGTATAATTATAGTTCTGTGTAAATGACCTTTAAAAAATAAGCATAGTAGGCTTTGAAACTTATACAAAACCCAGCAAATAATTTTCTATTCGATATGAATCTATTTTATTTTTATACACCTTCATACGAATAAACAATTATTTGCTGGGTTTTGTATAAGTTTCAAAGCCTACTATGCTTACTTTTTGAAAATCATTTATATATTTATAATTCTCAAATGGTTCTTAAAAGTTTGTACATAAGATAAAGAGTTTGTAACTGCTTAAAATTGTGTTTGAAGTCTACTGATGAGTTGGTAAATCACCAACGAAATGCTGCATATAGACAATTGCTTAAACTCCAGCAAATAAATTTCATTTAAAGAAAAAATTTTACTTCCAAGAAACTTTTGTTCAAAAATAGTTTCTTTTAACGTACAAACTAGGGTTTTTTGCCGGGATTTCACGTCCCGGGAATTCCCGGGAAAATAGCTTATTTTCGTTTTTTTGGCTCCCAAAAAATCGTTTTTTTTTTCTTTAAATTGTTATCGTTGAAAATTAAATAATATCTATGTAAGAAGAAAGAAACTAACGATAGCTCAAAGTGTGCAATTGTTTCGATTTAACTGCCTTTTTTAAGCGCGCTTTTGACTTAACTCCAAAATTACTAATTTGTGTCACTATTCTTTAAAATTCCATACAATTTCGTGTTTCGTTCTATACCTGCAATTGTATGATATATGCCTTTAATATTTGGCACTAACACTATTTTCATACAAAAATTCAATCTTAGCTGTATTTTGACTTAACTGCACAAAATATTTGTTTTCTGTGGTTGTTCTTCAAAATCCATTTTTCAGTGCACTACTTTGTATACCTGCACCTCTAACATATTTTTTGGCAGCTTTAATTATTTTCATATAAAAATCAAAGTTAGCTGCACACACTAAATAATTGTGCGTACTTTCATATTAAGGCAGATAAGTACATTTCACATAACATCATTTTTGACTTATCTGCACAAAAATCGTGAAAAGTTGATTGTGCAGCTAGGCCAAAATAGCTTTATATTAAATTATTTTGTATTGAAGAACGAAGAGAAAAAATGTTGTCTCTTCAATTAATTATTTAAAGGAACCACCCTTTTTTAGTAAAAGTAACTACATTGTTTTCAATATGCACCAAAATGCACGGCAATTAAATATTCAGAAATTCTCTATGCACGTTTTTTGATGCATTTAATGACGAATACAATGGGGAAACAGATATTACTTCAGATGACGGTGATGCAAGATAGGACTTTCGAGCAAACTTTAAACGCTGCTATTAACAAAGCAGCTGAAATTATTTGGAGACAGCGGAAAAAGGACGAAAAATATTGATAATTTATTTATACAACGTCCTCTTAAATGTCCGGGCAACTTCTGTAGAGGACAAAATGCTTTTCTTAAAAACAGAAAAGTGTGTTACTTGAATAAGAAACCGATTGTGAGATGAACTAATTAATATATTAGCGGAGTTCATTATATGATGCAAATGGTCTAGCGAAAGTGCAAATGCAATATACTGTAGCTTTTTTATGAAATTCAACAACAAAAGAAATCAAATTTCATAAAAAGGCTATAATATTTTGCATTTGCACTTTCGCAAGATCACTTGCATCAAACACTGAAAGCCGCTATTAACAAAGAATATAAAAATACAAATTTCCTATGGGCAGAGAATTTGCAATGCATACCAAGAAGTAAAGGACTGATTTAATATTCTAAGACTGCAACATTTACCTTAGATAACTTTTTAATCGCTCTTTTGATCACTTCCGCCCTCTGAGAGCCACGTGTTAAAATCATTGATGAATGATCAGAAATAAAACTACTTTGATTTAAGTTCATCATCAGTTCATCGGTCTAAAAATAGTTTTTAAATACGAAGTTTCCTTAAAATGTCAATGAAAGTATTGTTCTTTTTTACCTAATTTATTTTAAATCTTTTTGTTTTCCTGATTTGTTAAGTTTTTTGCTTTTTTATCTAATTTCCTTAGAAACTGTTTTGTGTGTGAAATACTTTAAAAATAAAGCTCAGTTTAAAATAAAGAATAATTCAATGATTCATTTCGCTCATATAAACATCAATGGATTTTGGAAATTAAGATTTTTGGTAAATATTTTATTACGTTGTTCAATTCCCGGAATCCCGGAAATTTATTTTTTATTTCCCGCTCTCCCGGGAAACAAAAAAGTCCGGGAATAAAAAAACCCTAGTACAAACAGACGATGAAATACGTACTTTAAAAGAGAAAGGAAGAATTTTTCATGAAAAAAAAAATAAATTTAGTTTAATGAAAAAATATCTAGAGAAAGTTCTAAAAAGTAGGACAACCTCGGACAATTGCTAAAAAAAAGAAGTAGGACTACCCCGGACGCCCTAAAAAGAGAACAGTATCCGCGGACAGACCCTAACTATAGATAATGGAAATTTGACGGGGTCCATGGTTTTATTTTAGTCTGATCAATTCGCTATGTTGGTGAGAAGAGTGGTGTGGTAGCTATTACGGTAAACGGAACTGACACAAAACAAGTCACGTGACCGATCCCCAGGTGATAGGGACCAGTCCGAGTTCTAACACTTCCTATAAAGCGGACCAGCCACTTTTACATGGGGCTGGACTAGGATGGGGTTAATTGATACTTTGTATGCACCTTGTAACTTGTCTCTGAACTATCTTATGGAGTCCTAATCGGTGTAGAATAATATAGACTATATATAAATATTATTCCAAAATTCAGCTGTAATTATCGATTAATTTATTTTTTTATTGTTACAAATCCAAGTAGAAATTGTATTTTATTTTTAAGCGGTGGATAGGACTCGAACCTACAACCTCCGGCATGACAGGATAGTACACTACCCACTCGACCACAGGGGAACTTATATTTCAATGTTATAAATACCAGTTAAGCTGGAGTTAATATCTGAATATAGTTACGGAACAGGTTCCTGAGTCTCATTGAAGGGAGGCAATTAATATTATATAGATACTGTGTGATAGCCCTTAGGTCCATGTGCATCGAATTTGTTCAGTGCCGTTTACTACAATACTAGCCGGAGTACCAACTAAATTGACTGAAAATGGTTAATATGTGACCATTTACACAATATGTCTTTTTCCACCATTCACTACTTCTTATTTTTGGTACCAGTCTCATTTTCTCAAGTCATAGGACGAGTACTTTTGGATCAATTGTCACCAACTTTTCCGCAGGGTTATTAGCTTTTAGTGTATTATCTGCATCATTATTATGTTTCATTACAATAAAACCATTAAACTTAAATTTTTTTTTTCTTATTTCACTTTTACTTTTTGTCCTATCTAGTCTGTATGATCTGTACGTTAGGTTTTGACCTTTTTTCGTGGTGTACTGCATTATAGTAGCCAAGTGCGTTCATTTAATACCACTATTGAGGGGGCTGATAATATATACATATGCATGAATATAGCACCCGATGTTTTGCTGACCGCAATTTTGGAACTGGAAGTTTTCCATTGCGTACTGTATTCTACTAGTCAAACCATTTCATTTGATATCCTTATTTAGATGTTTATAGACAAATAACTAATTCAATTCACCATTTTGTGGCGGCGGTCATCTATGATTTACAATAATACTGAATAAACATAATTGTAAAGTCATCAGATCAATCGGTCATGAAAATTAAATGTTTTCACCAAATTTCAGATCAATCGGTCAACAGGAAGGGGGTAAGCTAAATATTAATTTTATGGGCGTGGCACTGCCCATTTTTTTCGCACTAAATTGTATTGCCATAAAAGGTAAAGTTGTTTACCAAATTGCAGATCAATCGCTCAAAAGGAAGGGGCTAAAAATCAATTTTACTTTTTATGGTCGTGGCGAAGCCCACTTTTCTAATCTCAAAATTGTGTAGTAATCAAAAGTAAAGGCGTGAACCGATTTCGGTCAACAGGAAGGCTTTTTATAGGTATGGCGCCGCCCACTTTTGTAATTACAAAATTTTATAGTTACCGTTAGTAAAGGTGTCCAACAAATCTCAGATCAATCGGTTAACAGGAAGGGGCTAAAACTAAATATTACTTTTTGCGGGCGTGGAGCCACTCACTTTTCAATAACAAAATTCTATAATCAGCGCGAGAAAGGGTGTCCACCGAATCTCAGATCAGTCAGTTAACAGGAGGGTGCCAAAACTATGTATTATTGTTTATGGCCGTGGTGCCGCCCACTTCTTTAATTACAAAATTGTATTGTCTTACCTACTTACTTTATCAGCTTTCCAGTCCGGGGTGGACCATTCCTTGTGCTACAAGCCTTCTCCAACGATCTGTCTGCTGCTCTAAATGTCCAATTTGTTGCATTAAATTTTTCTAGGTCACTTAATACACCTGTCTTCCATCTCTTTCTAGGTCTTCCTCTTTTGCGTGTACCTTCTGGTGTTTGTCTATATATTTTCTTCGCTATTTTATCATCATACATTATAATAACGTGTTCTAGCCATCGAATTCTTTGGGCTTTTATAAACCTTACTATGTATGCTTTGGTTTTAATTAAGTGTGTCTAATTCATTATTAAAACAAATTCGGTAATTGTCATCATCTATTCTAATAGGCCTAAAGATCTTTCTCAATATTCTCCTTTTAAAACATAGCAACTGGTTCACTTCTGCTGTTTTTAGTGTCCATATTTCACATCCGTATGTCAGAACCGATCTTATTATAGATCTATACAAAGTAAATTTTGTTGCACGTGATAGTAGCTTTGATTTGAATAAACTTAATTTTAAAAATCATGTTTTATTTGTTGCCTGTATTCGATCTTGAACTGCTGACGGAATCTTCATGAGAGCTTAAGGCCATGCCTAGGTATTTAAACTCATGTAAGACACTGAATGAAGTTTTCAACTGTAAGATTTGTTGCACGCATATAGTTAGAAGATCTGTACATATATTTTGCTTTGTATACGTTGACTTCTAGACCAATAATACGAGCTGTGTTTCAATTTTTTAAATGTATCTGATAGGATGGATTTGCTTCTTGATATAATTAAGATATCATCCGCGTATGCACACATTTGGGTGGTTTTGTTAAATGTTGTACCATCTTGATTAATATCCTGTACTATGGAGTGCAAAAGAAAATTGAATACGAAGGAGGATAGAGCATCTCCATGTTTAACATCAGAGATGACATGAAAATGTTCAACAATTCGCCTTTTATCACCACTTTTGCAATTGTACTGGTAAGTGTCATTTGATTAAATTTATTAAATTACCTGGAATTCCAAGTCTAAGTAATCGAATACCAATTTGTTGCCTATTTAGGCTATCAAACGCTTGTTTAAAGTCAATAAATAGACAATGTAAATCTATATTGTATTTATAAAACTTTTCAAAGATCTGTGTGATGATGAAGCCTTGGTCAATTGTTGATCGATCTTTCCGAAAACCACATTGGTAATCACCGATAATGTCTTTTGCATATGCGTTGAGTCGTTCATATAAGATTTTGGTGAATATTTTGTAGTTGTTACAGTCGGTATTGTCACCTTTTTTTGTGGATTGGTGTTATTAAGCTTCTCTGCCATTCACCAGGTAAGGTTTCGTTCCTCCATATGTTCACATTTAGTCGGTGAAGGTATTCATGACATTTGGTTCCTCCATATTTTAATAATTCGGATACAACACCATTTTCCCCGCTACCTTTGTGGTTTTTTAGTTTGTTTCATGCCGTTATTATTTCTTCTAAATTAGGTTCATCAATGTAGTTTTCTGCTGTAAAATATTCTTCTTCAGTCGTATTAGTACCGACGTGTCTGTATAGTCATTTTAAGTAAAAGTGTTCACCAAATCTCAGATCAATTGGTTATCAGAAAGGAGCTAAAATTACTTATTATGGGCGTGGCGCAGCCCACTTTTCTAATCACAATACATATTAAATTGTCACCAAAATTAAAGGCGGTTATAAAATTTCAGATCAATCGGTCAACAGGAAGCGGGTACATTTTGAATTATTATACAAACTCCACAATCACGGTAAGCTAAATAAAACCATTTAAAAAGGATATTAACCCATTTGTGCCTTTAGGATGTGGAAAATAAACTAAAATTTCGAGCAAACATTTAAATAGTTCGTTTTATTTTGAACTAATTTTTTATTTTAATTAAAAACTTTGTTCCTTGTATCCTTGTATCACTTTGTGTATGCTGTGTAATTTTTTGTGAAAATTTTTGAGATAAAAAATTTTTTTGAGATTAAGACTAAAATAGTTAAATTTCAACATCCTTGAAATTTCAGACAGATAACCCCGAAAAAACTTCCGGGACTATTGTACTCAAAAGAAACATGCATATGCTTGCGTAGACTAGTTTGTTGCAAAAAAAAAGTTCTCATTTTAATGTCTAACACTCAAAATTTAGATGAAAAACTCCAAAAACTAGGGTATAATAATGTGAATAAAAAAACCGCGATATTTCGAAAATGCGAGCTGACTGGAAAAAAAGAACTAGTATAACATAGTATTGAGGAATCATCAACACGTACGAAAATTAAGTAAAATTTCGGGGACCAAAAAGTGTGTTCCGCTGTGTAATCAATTAAATCGTGTTGGATTAAAATTAAATTCATGTTACCTATAATAGTATTTATTTAGTGTATATCTAAAGCAGGAACCGGCAAAGCATATCACATGGGGTTTTTTACTCTTTCACTCTCACACGTAAATAAAATCAATCAATGTGGCATAAACATTCTAACAAGCAGCTTGTGTTATCCTTGTTTCTTGCTATTGCTTAACTGGGGGTCTACATTAGCCATGAACTTGGTATGAACATCATGTCGGACATCGCATATGGCTAATGTAGACCGCTCATGTCCATGTTTCGTCCATGTTCTGACATCGATGCCCGAACATATGGCTGAGCATCAATGTTCGCCATGAGATTCGCCGTCAACAACCATTTTCAATAGAAAAAAAAAGAGACAGAACAAAATTGGTAAATAATCTATTTCTATTGCACTACCACAAAACACATTGATAAAGCAGAACATGGACATCGCACGTATTCACCACAACAAAGAAGTTGATGAATTTTTACAGTCGCTCTGCCGGTGTCATGTTAATGTCATGTGCAAGTCGATGGCTCGTGAAGACGTAGGTTGATATACACTAACAAAAACTTTGTAAAAGCGAGAGTTGCAAAACAAAACCCATAAAAGCAAAATGTATTAGCATCTGTTTGCCGATTCCTGATCTAAACTAAAGTTTGAAGCTGTTGTCACTGCAGTGGGTAGCTCGTTGAATACCAACCAAGTGGCAAGAGTTCAAATCTTGGCTGGGGCAGCCAACTATAAGACAACATTTTTTTGATGCCTATTATAAGCGCCATCAAGTAAAAGTAAAATAATTAACAAAAAAGCTACATTAAAGTCATGTTGTTTCCACTTGATATAATTTTAATCAAATAGGATGCTTCGTGTTGTTTCAATATCAAATTCATGTTATTTAAAGTTGAAATAACTTTTGATTCAACATGATTCTTCGTGTTGCTTCGATATCAAATTCACGCTGTTTCAACTTGAAATAACTTTGATTCAACATGATTCTTCATATTATTTCAGTATCAACTTAATTTTGATTTATTTCTACTGGAATATAGAATTAAAGTGAAATATAGTTATTTTAAAAGGAAAAATGTTCTTGAAGCACCTATGAAGCAAAATCACTATGTACCGACAAATTTTAAACTAACCTGCTTTTCGACGATTTCAAGATGAAATTTTCCTGTGTGTAGAGCTGCTAGAAAAAAGACTAATGATGCCATCGTAATCAGCAGATGAAAATACATAAGAATCAGCTATTTTAATACCAAAAAATTTTAAAAATCAATATTTTGTTGTGCTGTGTAATTATTAAAAAAATATGTACAAAAAATATAAAATTTTGCCTATGCGCTTAATCGACGAAATTACCCGATTTAGCCCTTAATGGAAAACAGCCAATTTTAAATTAATCGAACAAGTAATCGGGTAGCAGTTAATCGTTTGTCCTTTCAAAAAAGTGCAGTTTTTACAAAATACTCTTCCTAAAAAATTCATTTTGCAATTTCTATATCCGTGCCTTTTCACTATAGCTCTACTTTCTTTCAGTTAAATTTTCTGTCCAAAATGATTTATAAATGGTCACATTATTCTTGGTAACCATTCAAATATTTAACTTACATACAACTATGATCATTTAAAAGCTTGTTGGTGCATACACAAGTTGTGAATAATAACCAGAATATTATGTGGCAGGTAATGTTGCATGCATAGCACAAAAAGTTTCGCTTTTCATTTTAATGCAAATTATTGTAATCCACTACAGAAATTGGCAAGATAAAAAATCGAAGAACTGGAAATGAAGTAAATGATTGAAGATGACCCTTTTCTTTCCTGGAAAAGAAATGCCAATGGCCACTTACACACTAATTTCCCACGAAACCTCCCTCCCTTGTTTTACAGAAATGCATTCTTTAACCATTTTTGGCTGTTTAGCCGATGGATGAATGACCGACCGGCTGGTTGGTTAGTTGGTTGTGTGTATTTTGTGTAAGCCATCATCAAGAGCCATCTCCTCAAGTACTTTAAATTTTATTTTGCCAAGTTGTTTTCCTCTTCTTTTCATTATAATTTTTATTTTGGCTTTTGGTATTTGTCAAGTGAAAGTTGTGTTGTGTCTGGGATAATAAACGACAGTACAAAAATTTCACTTGTGTTTCTTATCAACATCAGCATACATATGATCGCGGTGGAAACCTGTTCCTTTTTGTTCTTAAATAAATATTGTAAGTTTCGGTTTTTTTACTTTCCGCCAAAAATTATAATTGCATTGTATTAGTATGCAGGTTAGCTGCTTGACTGATTAAAAAAAACATTTTTTTTGCTGTTTCTCAAACAGGATGTGTAGATGGGTTTCTTTTGTGTTTGAATTGGTTAAAATTTTTTACATACACACAATACTTAAACTTACATGCTGATCATTACTGGTGAATGTAAAATAACTACGCATACAGGCATATTCCGGTAATTCTTCCGTTGAGGCATAATACTGCACCACATACCAACAGCCCATCATGGCTTCCAGATCAAAATTGCGTAGAGCACGTACCTGAAAGATAAAAGGCATTTATATGTAGCTATGTATGTTAGGGCCAGTGTTGTCAGAAAAGTTTTGCCTCATTTGCTCTAATTAAAGAATGATGTCCCCAAACATCCCCATTTCAAAAGTAAAAATCCCCAATTTCGCCCCCAATTTTTTTATAATAAGCACTATTATTCAATAAAAATAATTTTGTACTCATATATTTATTTTATTCCGTCTAATATTGCATTTACATCGGTAATTTTCAAACTAGTTTATGATAATAAGCTACTTTCATAAACTATACCGTTTAATCAGCATTTTAGACAGTTAAGTTATTTATCTTTGATTCATAAACAGCTGTTTTAAGACTTCAATACCAACAAATGTAATAGTGTGTTTGACATTTATACTTACATGACATGGACTTACCTGGTTTTATTATACCATGGGAATACTGTCAAATATGATTAGCGCTGTCAGACAAATGTACACAAATAGAGTTGAATTACCAAAAATGGGTTGTTTATAACTAGTTTATCTCAAAAGCTAGTTACAAACTTGCTTATGATTTGTATGGACAAATAAGTTTCTCAAACTTATAAATAAGTTTCTCAAACTGATTTATCCCCATTAACATTTTTCACTTCTAATTATTAACAAATTGTCGGTATAATATAAAATTATTTGCAAATTGTCGGTATTTTATTCCACTGTATAGTAAAATTAGCAACTTTTAATACTTTGAGAAATATTATTTTTAGGCCCCTATTATGATTCACAACTCAACTAGGTTGCGTTGTCAATGCTACGACCCAACTCAACCATTTTTTTGTATTATGATTGACAAATAATTTTAGTCGTCTTCGAAAAATTTTTCGAAAAAAGGTTCTTATCTATACTCTCTGTTTTTTGAAACCATAGTAGCCATCACAAAATATTTTAAATATTTTTAGATTTGGTCTCACTATTTTTTCTTGAGATTTTATGTTTTATGGATATGGCAACAATATGGGTCGACAAATGGCGCCTAAAAGTACCATTTTAAAAGTAATTAAAAGTAACACAATAGTCGAAATAAAAACCAAAACACAACAGAAAAAACTGAGACAACTGCTTTGATGAAGTTGTATTCCATGATATGAATTTGACAACTACGACTCAACTATCAATTTAGTTGTGAATCATAATAGGGGCCTAAAAATGTTCAAATAGTGAGAAGTTGCGAAGAAAAAGTACCTAAACGATGTAAATAGTATTTAAACTGTATTTGGTGTAGGTACATAAAAATATATCTATATTATACTTATATTTATAACATATAAATATGTATCTATGTATACATACATATCGTTAAATAAAACGCAAAAAACCCTAACTAACAAAAAAATCGAATCGGCTTTTTAAAAAATTCCAATGTATTTCACCAACATAATACATAGCGAAGTACATATGTAAGAAATGAAATTATTTTTTATATATGCACACACAAAAAAGGTTTGAAACCATTTTAATCCTTTTATCTATATCACATTTATATTTAACGTGCATATATAGTCATATAAAATGCAAAAGGGCATATGGTCCTCTTAAATAATTTTTCAGGATAGATAAAAAACTTAATAAAAAAAACTATTGTCTGAATTAATGATACTATGCTGAAATTTTTTTTTATCACAACAGTTCCATTTTTATTAAGTTTTTTATCTCTCCTGAAAAATTATTAAGTCAAAAACTGGTGGTTAGCACCTGAATGCCTTTTTTAATTTTTGGTGGAAAGTAAATGAGGGAAAATACAAGCTTCTTTTACCTATACCCAGGCAATATTTAGTGACACCAGCGGCGAGTGTTACGAGCGAGAATGTTTATTGGTGCGGAGCTTATTTACACGCCGCACAATAGGCTTGATGGAGAAAAGACTTCAAAACTTTTATTTTTGAAGTTCAACATTCCTCTACTGATCTTTGAGTATTACTTTAACATGATTAATAAATTAATTTAACAGGACTTTACTTTTTAAATACCATATCGTTGTGAAATATATTTTGTTTCTTTTTTCTTTACTAACTTGGAGCTTACACGTTCAAGTTTTGTTTCAATTTTTGTTTCAAGTTTCAATACATTCACACTTTTTTACTAACACACTCACATAATTGGAAATTGACTACCAACTTGATTTCAATTTTGCTTTCAAGATTTGTTTCAATTTTTCGTTCAATTTAAACAGCTGATCTCTATTATTGTAAGTAAATTACAGAAAGACTCGGCTATAACAAACTTTGTGCAAACAGCAAAAAAAACCGCTCTATGACAAGTTCGTAATAAGCGTAGTTCGATACAAACGAGGACTCGTTAACTACGAATTCGCTATTACGAATTATTTTTGTATGAAAATGGCAACCGAAACGTCGGCACTTTAGACTTAGATCGTTACAACCGAGAATTCGTTATAACCGGGTTTTACTGTTTCGTTCTTGATTCCTTGACGACGGCATCTTGAAAACAAAATTGACTATCAAGTTTCTTACAGCCTACGTCATAGCGTCAATTTAAAGTAGTTTTAACAAGCAATACGTGTGATCAACTTGAAAGCAATTTCTTGAACGTGTAACTGCAGAGTAAAAGAGGGTTATTGTTTTGCGTTATAGACAAATTTTTTTTTGGTAAAAATTAATATTTTTGTTCAATTTTCAGTATTTTTATGTATTATTTTTTGGAACGTATTCACAAAATATTCGTGAAATATTCGCTTGAATTTGGCGAATACGAATATCATGAAAGAGGCGAATATTCGGCGATTCGAATACGAATATTCGTAACATCACTAGTCTGTACAAAAGATAAAGGACTTGTAACTTTGCAATATTGTGTTTGAAGTCTACTGACAATTTGGTAAAGCACCAATGAAATGTTGCATATAGAGAATGCTTAAAAACCAGCAAATAAATTTCATTTAAAATAAAAATTATAACAATATGTCAAATAAATTTCATAAAGGTTTAACTTGGGATTTTATTTTTCATTTTGCCTTCTAAGTACTTTTATTGTTATCCGATGGATTTCTAATTGTATAGAGGTGTAGAAAAATAAAATGGATTCATATCGAATAAAAAATTATTTGCTGGGTTTTTTATAATTTTCAAAGCCTACTTTGCTTATTTTTGAAAATCATTTACATATTTGTGAATTCTCAAATGGTTTTTGAAAGTCTGTACATAAGATAAAGGATTTGTAACTTTGCAAAATTGTGTTTGAAGTCTACTGACGATTTGGTAAAGCGCCAATGTAATGTTGCATATAGACAATGCTTAAACTAGAGTTGGGCAAAATTGTTCCTTTTGCGGAATCGTTCCGACCGGTCCTAGAGATTAAAGGAACTGGATCGTTCCTTTCCTTCATCGTTCCGGTTTTGTACTTTGATCAGTGAATGAACGAGGAACGAGAAAACTTTTCGTTCGGTCCTATAAACGTCAGCAAGCATTTGTTATTGTTTCCTTTAATTTTTTGGTAAATAAAGAAGTGTTCGTAAAATTTTTGGAAAAAGTGCCTTTCAAAAGAAATTGTAAATATTATAATATAGAAATTGTAAATACAATAATATGTACTATAAAAGAAGTGTTTTCGCAAAATTTTTGTAAAAACGAACTTATTGAAAAGAATATGTAAGTATTTTTAAGAACTTAAATTATGTGTTTCGTAAACTTATATGTCCTGCTTTAATCTACACGTACCGTTACTGTTGGTCTTAAAAAGATATACGCAGCTTGGAAACTGTTTTTATCTGCATATATAATGGTAGTGTCTACGGCAGAGGATGGTGCCCGTATAGCAATTTTAACTCAAGCCTCCATGTATCACGAAGAAAAGAATTTGCCCTTGACGGACGTACAGCGTTGGGAGGAATATTGCAATCGAGAAAATTGAAATCATAGGATTTCATAGGGGTAAGTACAGGAAATATTATACATCATTCAATAATTTATTATGACTGCTAGACTCAAGCCTTACTTTGGTGGGCTATTACTCTCACTTGTTCCCAGCAGGGAACAATACCTCGCATCCCTCAACCCTGATGGAGCGATCAAAGTCTTTACGGATGGCTCCAAAAGGGACAACAGAACTGGCGGAGGTTTCTATGTCGAAAACTTCAACGTAAAGGTCCCATTTAGGCTGCAGGACGGTTGTAGCGTCTTGTAAGCTGAAATCTCCGCTATCACTAGGGCGGCAAGATGGCTTAGGTACTATAGGATATCGGAAAATATCTATATATTTACCGACAGCAAAGCGGCCATCGCCGCTATAAATTCTGTATACACCACTTCTTTGGCGGTTGTCGAATGCCGGGTATCTCTAAACGAGATAGTGAGACATTCGAGAGTAACACTGGGTTGGGTTCCGCGATACTCAGATTGTCCCGGGAACGATATTGCGGACGGAATTGCCAAACAGGGCGTGACATTGAGCAACTCGATGATATGCTACTTTGTTGGCATCCCTCTATCACATTGTAAATTACTGATACAGCTTGAATCATTCAGGCTGGCACAATATAGGTGGGAACGCGAAGGCACCTGCCGCGTGGCTAGGTCCACGTGGCCCCACTACGACCTCAGCAGGACACGAGATCTGCTCAGGCTCGGTAAAGGTCGAACGAAACTATTAGTAACAGTGCTCACAGGGCACTGTAATATTGGGACCCATGCCAGAAGGACGGGTCTAAATCAGCTCTAGCCAGCTTAAAGACGAGAATCTTGGGCGCTAGCATATTTCCAGACTTAGAGAGTCTGGCTAATGTAGGGCTAGTCAGGCTATCCTCCTACTTAGTTCAATCGAGATGGTTTGAGACGGCGGCAGGGCAGTCGTGATTTCTATGCCCTGTCTGCTCTAGGGTAACACAAAGGGTCCGAATCAACGGACCCAAGTGCGTCACTTCTACAGTCGTTACTGCCCTCCTTACCTAACCTAACCTAACCTAACCTAGGAATATTATATTATTGCTTGTTATTTTCGTGATTACTTAATCGAATTATAAATTCTCATAGTATAGTTAGTACTTGTAATATTTTTTATTGGCCTTGAGGCCACATGTATTACATTGAATAAATAAATTGTAATTGAAAATAAAATTCTTTTTAATAAAGATTTCAAAATTGCTTCGTTTTCGAAATACATTTCCATCACATACCTGAATAAATTAATTTCAAATATGACATTTTAAACTCTAAACAATAATAAACTACAAAAAAAAATTTTCACTAGTAAATTACATTTTTCTAAATCGAGTCGTTTCAAATTGATTCGATTTACAGAACAGGAAAGTAATTAAAAAAATAAACTTATTAAAGAAAGCTACTGTACGTATTTGAGTTAATAAATTGTGTTTTTTGTTATGAATTAATGGCGAAAATAGTTTACTTTATATTTTTTTAGTAGATGCTGTTTTTCGGGAAAAATTCAAATTTAATTTTGTATTTCCCATCGCTAATTAGGTGTAATATTGAAGACTTTTTGTTAATATTAAAAAAAATACTTAACATTAACAGAATATTCGTGCCAGTCATGACTTTCACATCCGTGTGAAAGTGAATCTCTTCAGAACGTTTTGGCGTCCTAACATTCACTTCCGAAAAAAAATTTCGTTTTACTTCCGAACGTATAAAGCTAGTGAATGCAAATAGAATTTGCTTTTTTACCAATAAAAAATTCATTTAATTAAAAAAACTATTTTTAGTTCGAGTTTGATATCTTATCTATTTAGCTTGAAATTTTAAGCAAATATTTATTTAAAATTAATAGAGAAACCGAGATATAAAAAGCATTTCTATATTAATTACCAATCTTGCAAAAACATGCAAAAGTACCATGCAGCTATTCGGAACACACTTTTTATGCGTGGGAAATAAAACGAAACATTGTAGGATGTTAAAATGAAACATACAGGCATGTTCTGAAAATCATGAATGGTCCTGCAAACGTTTTTAAAATCATACACTATAATTTTCATTCAGAAATGATATTTGACTCTATACAATAGAAAAATTCAAAAAAGAGTGAAAAAATATTTGCATGACCATTATTGATTTTAGAATCACTTAAAGCCATGTGATTTTCAGGACATGTCTGAAATATTTTATTTTTCAAAAAATAAAAAATAAAACTATGTGGTTTGGTGACACTATCTCAGATTCGAAAATTTTCACTCTAATTTAATTATTTCGAAAGTCATGATAGACACAATTATTATAAATTAAACCTTTAAGAAATTTATTATTTGACATATTGTCATAATTTTATTTTAAATGAAGTTTATTTGGTGATTTTTTTGTAACTGTTCAAAGTTGTGGTTGAAGTCTACTGACGATTTGGTAAAGCTCCAATGAAATGCATATAGACAATGCTTAACTATCAGCAAATAAACTTCATTTATTATAAATTAAAGAAATAATTAAAAAGCAGCTAATCAAACGATATTATTATATTATACATATTAACAAACTGTATTAGAGTTTCTAAACTATTTTGTTTTTGATTATGCTGCCTGTTCTGTAAATCGAGTCGCTTTAAAAATGCTCGGTTTAGCGAAATTAAATCCGCTAATAGAAAAAATTTTCAGATTTTCAGTTTCATATTTTTTAGAGCTTAAGATATCATATCTGATATTAATTTATTATATATGATTTAAAATCATCAAAGGGGGCATTATTTATATTTGGAAATGATAAATTTACTCGGATTCGGTTTGCAGAACAGGGCCGAATATGAGTAATTAATTCAATTACGAAATAATTTTTAATTTTTGATTTTTTCTGTTCATTTCCAATAAATAGCAAAAAAGAAAATAAAATCAAATAAATAAATAAAATAAGCAAAAAAATTAGTTTAGTTCAGTCTTTTAAAATTGTACTTTTAAATAAATATGTATTGTTTTACATATTCTGATGTAAAAATACCAGGATAGAAACTTTCTTTGAGTTCAGAAGAGTTCTTCTGTCATTAATAATTTGTCCGGTGGCAGAAAAAATGCGTTCACAAGGAACAGATGTGGCGACGAGACACAAACGTTTTAGAGCATAGGTGTATACTCTAGGGTCATTTCTCCTGTGTAAATATTCCTCATTAATATATTTATCCAGTTCTCTAATGGCAGCGGCGGCATTATTATCCGGTCTTACTGTGCTAGAGAAGTCCCGGTCGTAAACATTCCATACACTTTTTCTAAGAACAGAAGGTGGTATAGGCGTAGGTGTGTTGTTTTCATTACTGTTAGTAGCGTTTGGCAATTTTATATTGCAAATACGGGTTCTAATGTTTGAAGAGCGTGATTATATGAAGAGTAATTTTTGAAGCCTTTCCTTTTAAAACGTGGGTCCAGCAATGTACTCTCTGCATATAAGTTGTTCCGCTCCAAACATATAAGTTGTTCCGCTCCAAACATATAAGTTGTTCCGCTCCAAACATATAAGTTGTTCCGCTCCAAATTTGAAAAACCACTTGCAGAATTTTTATAAATGTTATAACTTTTTGATTTTGAGAGCTAAACTTGCTATACATCCCTCCAAGAGATTACTCAGCACTATCACTTTGGAAAGTGTAAAATTTTTTTCGGCTGAAATTTCATTCGTACTTTCATAAAAAGGCTCAAGCACTGGTATAACTTCTGTTATCATGACCCATTCTTCCAGTGAAATACTTAAATCTGGACGAGTGAGAGAGAGTGTAGCTATCGCGGCATCTTTTATTTGGGATATCCGATCCAGCATCTCATACGTGGAGTTCCAGCGAGTGACTACATCCTGTTTTAGTTTCAACTCTGGAAGACCCATTTGCGTTTGTGTATCCTGCAAACGCTTTAAACTATGTGAGCTTTTGCGAAAATGTTCCACAACACGTTTTACTTTACCAACAACTTCGCCAATTTCACCAATAGCTGCTTGCACAACCAAATTAAGAGAATGAGGGAAACATCCAATTCCACGCCAACCACCTTGGCGAATAGCTGCGGTAATATTGGCGGCGTTATCGCTGACAATGGCAGTTATTTTATTTTCAATGTCTAAATCTGTTGTAACCTTCCTGATGTATTCCATCAAATTTTCACTTGTGTGCCTTTCGCTGTACTCCTCGCATGCCAGCAAATACAACCGGAGAACTGTTTTTTCGTCAATGAAATGCGCTGTTATAGCCAAATAACTGACATTCGTCCTTGACGTCCAGCCATCAGTTGTAAGGCAAACAGCAGATGATTGCAGTACTTGTTGTTGCACGTTTTCTAATATTTCCGCATATACTGTGGGCAAGAGGTTATTGGATAATGTTTTTCTGGTAGGCAGATTATAACCCGGACAATTCGAAACCGCTTCCACAAATTTTTTTAAGCTTGGATCTTCTACCATTCTCAATGCATGGTGCCCTTTAGCAGCCGCGGATCCAGCTTAAGCTCTTGGGGGGGGGGGGGGGGGGTTGGGGGGGGTAGAATATCCCCTTTCACCCCTTGTATCCGCGCCTACCTTTAGCAATCATTACTAGAGCAAGCTTATCACATTGTTGCACTTTATATGTAGGTGGAGGCCTGCGGAAGAACTGGGTAATACCTGGCTGTTGACGCGCTTGTTGGAGATGCGAAGTACTAGTCGATGGTTGATCGCTGCTTTCAACATTACATTCATCAATAACGCTAATAACTGATGTCGCCTGTCTTTCCAAAACAATGTTAGTTGTTGGGTGCTTTCGCTTAAGGTGCCGCTTCAAATTGCTGTGGGAACCGCCAACAATGCTGAGGGTTGTTTTACAATACTTGCATTTTGCCCGCATTTCCCCTTCATCGTCGAAATGTAACCACATTTCACTATGTTTTTTTTATTCATGGACATTTGAATATATATCTTAACAAAGTACTAGCAAACTTTTTGTTTTTTATTTGAGGTATTTAGAACTTTATTTGGTTTTATTTCAAACTAGTTTCAAGTGTAAATTATTACAATATATATCGTTTGAGAAATGCACTTTCCTTTTTTTATTTTAGGTATTAATAGCTTTATTTGGTTTTCTTCCAAAACAATTGGACAATATTCAGCAAACGACTACTTTTTAATATTAGCTTTACGGAATATGAGCTCATATATTTAAAATTTAACAGTTTTTAACAAGTGCTGCCACTAAAAAATTTTCTAGAAAATATGCACAAAAAAATGCTAACATACTAAAGAACACCTAAATTGCTTAATGTTGCCGCTCTGGTCTAATGACCCTAGGTCACGTAGCAATTTTTTTTGCGGCAATTGCCAAGCTTCATATAGAAAATACAACCTAAAAAAAAGTAATTTAATTTTCAATATGGAATTCAACAAATGTGGCAATAAAAATTGCTACGCGGAGACGAGCAAAGTACTAAAACATGGAAAAACTTCTATCATATTTTGAAAATACATAGTGCCAAAGTCAGAGAAGATCTTTAAAAATAGTTTAAACTCCAATTTTTATGTCACGGCGGTAATTTTGCGTAAGCGGCCCATACATTACACAATTTTATTTCTATCTTGTTGTTTATATTATGTTTGTTTTGCCCTATACTATTCAATAAGAGGCATAATAGTTTAAAATTGCACACATATCCCACTTTTCTTAGTTCTGCAACAAAAATCAAAAGTTCTTTGATATTTTTCAATATATTGTGCCACCTTCCAATATCACATACACATTCGTGATATTATTACACAATTGCTTAATTCACAAAACCTCTTGTATCCTTGTATCATTATATTGTAATATTAAATAAAATAGGGTAAAATTATTTTTGTTCTCTTGCACAGAGTCTATACCTGAAAATTGTTCATCATGATAAATGGCAAACCGTTAAGTGACCCACTTATTTGCAATATTATTGTGCAATTTTTCGCATTTGACAATAATATCGCCAATGTGTATGGGTGAATTCGGAAATGCAGTAAATGTGTGCAGCCAGTATGCAAACTATTGCAACAGTAATAAAAATGTTGACGTAGTTGCAGCAATCTGCGGCAACATCGTCAATGGCTACTGTAAAGAAACTTTTTACAAAAAAAAGTATTGCCAAATGATGGGTTTCGAGCGTAGGACTTTGATTATTGCACAATTACTGAATTTAGGAATATAGCCTATGTCACATTCGAAGGTTTCACAATATATTGGCAAAACTCAAAAGACTTTTGATTGTGTACGTTCCATAAAATATGTGCAGTGGTCCCACAAGGAAATTTTTTTTCTATTAACATTTTCCTTCATATCTACCATAACAATTGTTTTATTACATTACCTTTTATTGTATGTACTAAATATCCCCAATCTACTATGGCATATGCAATTCATGTACTGGCATTGCTTTTATTATGCCATTCACAGCATCCTTTAAACAAATTTTTATTTCATTGTTAAAAATTCTTTTAGAAAGATTTTAACGTGAGTCCTTATGAACTCACTGTTCACAAAAGCATTTATTTAAATAATTCAAATATATAAATAACTTTGCAGTTTTCTTTGATGACGACACATATAGTACGTATTTTGTATATATACGTCGTTATCAAAAAAATCGCAGAAATGAAGTTATATAATTACACAAAAATATAATGATGCGAGAATAGCCCAGGAAAATTCATTTTGTCCCATTTTTGGATAAATATATATAAGTCGGCAGCTCTTATGCAAAAAATCAACCTTGTGTGTAAAAATCAATGAACGAAACAAATGCACCACATCGTCTTGATGAGCCAACGATTTTTCCCAATGTGTCAAACATCATATATAAAAAATAATATGAAACTGCTGTTGACTGTTCATATCGTTCTTGACGTTTGTCAAAGCAAATTAATGACTCGTCAAGACGGTTTGCAATTGCGGAGCAAGGAACGATAAAAAATTATCTTTTGGAAAAGTCCGCCCGTTCCATTTAGGAAATCGTTCCTTGCAACTAGGTCGTTCCGGAACGACACAACTCTTGCTTAAACACCAGCAAATAAATTTCATTTAAAATAAAAATTATGACAATATGTGAAATAAATTTCATAAAGGCTTAACTTGGATTTTATTTTTCATTTTGACTTCTAAGTTCTTTTATTGTTATCCGATGGATTTCTAATTGTATAGAGGTGTAGAAAAATAAAATGGATTCATATCGAATAAAAAATTATTTGCTGGGTTTTGTATAATTTTCAAAGCCTACTTTGCTTATTTTTGAAAATCATTTACATATTTGTGCATTCTCCAATGGTTTTTGAAAGTCTGTACATAAGATAAAGGATATGTAACTTTGCAAAATTGTGTTTGAAGTCTACTGACGATTTGGTAAAGCACCAATGAAATGTTGCATATAGAGAATGCTTAAAAACCAGCAAATAAATTTCATTTAAAATAAAAATTATAACAATATGTCAAATAAATTTCATAAAGGTTTAACTTGGGATTTTATTTTTCATTTTGCCTTCTAAGTACTTTTATTGTTATCCGATGGATTTCTAATTGTATAGAGGTGTAGAAAAATAAAATGGATTCATATCGAATAAAAAATTATTTGCTGGGTTTTTTATAATTTTCAAAGCCTACTTTGCTTATTTTTTAAAATCATTTACATATTTGTGAATTCTCAAATGGTTTTTGAAACTCTGTACATAAGGTAAAGGATTTGTAACTTTGCAAAATTGTGTTTGAAATCTACTGACGATTTGGTAAAGCACCAATGAAATGTTGCATATGTAGTAGCTGGGTGTCGAAGAGAACACGAAAGTGTTGGAGTGTGGCTAGATTTTTGGCGGCGCTGGCATGCTGGCGTATTGCTCCGGCTGAAGCTCACCGTCTTGGGGGTGATCTTGCCAACCTGTCTGGTTACGACTAACAAAAATTCCATGCCAGCTAACTCGCAGATGTAATGCGAGCAGAACATTGAAAAAAAAGGAGAAGGCCGAAAGTAAATTACAGAAAAAAGCAAATAGCCTATACACCATACTTACTGCTGTTTGCTTATCAATATTTTGAATTTAGGGTAGCTGATGTCCTGCTAACCCTTGGCATGGCCCACCCTACGGAATCTCTTCGAGATTCAACATTCGGTAACTTTTTGCCTCTAGTTTTAAGTTACCCCCTAATTCGAACCTAACGATCGCTGTACATCACCATCCTATATATATTTTATTCAAAATAAGATCACATTATTTTGCTTTTAAATATCAAAGATTAATTACAATAATTTTATTTATATAACATATTTCTTAAAATTTTGACACCTAAAAATTATTTTGTTAATGGAATGAGCAAAAATAATGTGTGTTTGCTTTACTAACGGATATGCTTATCTAACTTTACAATATTTATCCTGCCAGTGGACTTACTAACTGCCGTCAGTACGTGGCGTGTTTTCGGATCTATTTCTAGTGTATACATGTCTTCAACCAAAATATTTGCTATATATATTTATCTTCTTAACCTTATTTTTAAGGTAAACAGCTAATTATCGCGGGAAATTAACCCTTAACAAAACGGAAACGAACAAGCCCTAGGCTTGAGCTCAACCCTAAAAGTGAACGCGCAGCCTTTCCTTAAATAATAAAAAGGCGGATGAAATGTAAAAAATAGGTGTTTTTCCCTAAAACTTATAAATAAGAAAAATATATATTTTTTATTTACTAACGTACGTTTTGTCGTCAGTCGTAACGTCCGAGGTCTATGGCAGAATACCTGGCACTATGTAGAAATGATGGCGACTGATGCTGACTGTTGATGCTGGAGTGGCTGATGACTTCGGGAGTTGTTGTTGATCCCACGTTGGGTGTGATACGGAGGCGGTGATTGCTAGGTGATATGAAATTATTTCAGCGTCTTTATGTTTTATCATTTGTAAAATCAAATTATGCAGCGCTTAAGCTAAGTAGCTGCTTTAAGTTGTGTAGCAGACTTTTCGTAGATTTTTTTTGTTTTAAACCATTAATATTTAACTTAAGTTTTCCAAACTTAAAGTTTTTCATTCACAGTTTTCGTATTTACTTAGACACTTTTCCTTCGACAAATGGTATTTTTTTTATGGCGGTGATATCTTTATTTTTTTTATTTTTCAATATTTACTGCAAATACTTTTTGCACACGACCGCCTTTCACACCATCACTCAAAATCAAGAAGGGTTTAACTTGAATTTTAGTTTTCATTTTGCCTTCTAAGACTTTTATTGTTATCCGATGGATTTCTAATTGTATAGAGGTGTAGAAAAATAAAATGGATTCATATCGAATAAAAAATTATTTGCTGGGGTTTGTATAATTTTCAAAGCCTACTTTGCTTATTTTTGAAAATCATTTACATATTTGTCTTTATTCTTCATAACTACCCAGTCGCCTACGTCAAATATCACAGGAGCCCTATGATGTTTATCAAAATACTTTTTATTATAAATCTGAGACTTTTGAATCGCTACCGCCGCGGCTGCCCGTACTGTACCAAGATCTACTCTCTCCCTTTTAGACCTCGCACACAAATGTTCAGTGATCTCATCCAAAATCTTTCCCCGTTGCTCAACCCCAAATAGCATCACACTCGGAGTTTGCCCTCTCGTACAATGAGGAGAATTATTCATGGCGAACTCCACCCGAGTTAATTTCGATACCCAGTCCGAATGATCAACTTTCTCTGTCAACTTAGCTAACATAGCTCTCAAATCTCGGTTAACCCGTTCAACCTGTCCGTTTGACTGTGGCGAAGCCACTGATACCTTTATATGAGAAACATTACGTTCCGTCAGAAAACTAGCAAACTCATTCGATGTAAAACAGGTACCCCGATCAGAAATTATACGCCTACGTCTACTATAGTTTTCAAAATATTTGGCCAGGGCACAACAAGCTTCCTTGGTCCCTGGGGAATTGACCGCATACAGCTTTACAAATTTCGTAAAAGAATCTATAACCACTAGTACGTGCTTACGCTTCGAATTAATGACAGGCAACGGACCAAAGTGGTCGATGTGTAAAGTGTCAAAGGGGACCGGTTTCTTTTCAATATTGTATAAGTTGCGCCTACTGATGATATTCGGCTCGGAGTAATAGATACACTTCAAGCAATTCCTCGTAAATTTATTCAACTTCTCCCTCATATTAGTAAACCAGTAATGCTTTTTTATCTGATTCTGACATTTATCAATTCCTACATGCCCGAATTTCTCGTGCACTAATCTCATTATGTTCTCTTCCATTTCAGCAAGTACACACAACTGGCTCTGACCCTGCAGACCACGCCTAAATACCAAACCGTTATCCAGAAAATAGCCCTCTACATCCCTCTTCCCCAGTTCGTCGCGCATGGTCCGTTTAGTTTCGTCCCGACCCTGAAAAACCTGAATACTCAAGTCAACATCCGACTCATCAACAATTACAGCGACAGGCACTCAAAGCGTCTACATGGGCCATCATCTCACCTTTTCTGTGCCGTATGTCGTAATCGTAGTTCTCTAGCTCTAGGACCCATCTCGCAATACGGTTGTTTATAACTTTCTTACCCAGAGTGAGGGCCAATGAGTTACAATCGGTAACTATAGTAAAGTTGATGACCTCTAAAAACATCCTGAACCTCCTTAATGCATATACAATGGCTACAGTCTCCAACTCGAAACTATTATACCTCGACTCAGCATCGGAAGCTGTTTTTGAATGATAAGCTACGGGGTGAAACTTCTCATCCTCCTGCTTCTGCAAAAGTACCGACCCAAAACCACGCGAGCTGGCATCGGTATGTAGCTCAGTCTGCCGGAAAGGACTAAACACTGATAGTATGGGAGACCTAGTTAGCATGTCTCTTAAATTATAAAACGCTTCTGTACAAGAGTCCGTCCATTCGAAAGTCCTATCCTTATTAGTAAGGTCGGTGAGTGGCCTGGCTATTCTTGAAAAATTCTGTACGAAGCGCCGAAAATAAGAGAATAACCCCAAACCCCGCTGTATCTCTTTGTTATTTGTAGGAATCGGGTAGTCCTGAATAGTCTTTATGTGATCGTTATTCGGTTGAATCCCCTTCTCGTTCACACGATAACCCAAATAATCAAGTTCCATATACCCAAATTTGCATTTCGCTAGATTCAATTCCAGCCCATCCTTTCCTAATAATAGTTAAACCTCACGCAAGATCTTCATATGTTCGTCCAGAGTTTTAGTTGCTATCATGATGTCATTCATATAAACTACAATCCTATCGGTATCCACCAACTCTCTCAGCACAAGACCTATAAATCTTCGAAATACTGCAGGGGCGTTTTTCAACCCAAACGGCATGTAACAATATTCATATTGACCAAAAGGTGTTACAAATGCCGTATACGGTACTGACTTCTCATGAACCCGCACCTGATGAAAGCCGTCCTTAAGATCTAGTGTAGTAAAATACCGCTTATCTCCCAAATATTCCAGACAATCCTCGATTACCGGCAACGGAAAATTATCCCTCAATGTAATCTTATTCAAAGCGCGATAATCTATACACATACGCAACGCTCCATTCCTTTTCTTCGCCAATACTATAGGTGAAGCATAAGGAGACTCGCTGGGTCTTATTATGCCTCTCCGTAATAGGTCAGCAAGCGTTCCCTTTACTTCAATGCGCTCCCGGTAAGACAATCGGCGAGGGCCACTAAATATAGGTGTATCATTATTTAGCCGTATTTTCATACAGTCTCCATTTCCACTTGAGTACCACTCTTTGTTCACAGATAACATTTGTGTCATGAAATAAATCTATATCAACATCTATTTCACTATCGTTTACCACATCTGACATACAAACTAACCCCAATAATCCCTCCGTCATAAAATCCACCCCTTGGGTCAGTGAACCATTCGGGGTGTCAACATTAATACTTTCCCTGTGTGATAATTTATTCAAATCTCTATGTAGGTTACCCTGAAAATAGTGGGATAAACCTACTATGCTATATCTATCAGAGATGACTGGAATCCGAGGAGTCCTAAAAAGTTTAAAAGACATAAGTTTATCTAAAGCATGTTTATTAAATCCATCTTCTCTTTCATTATTTAAATTCAAAATTGTAGTTTTGTCATATATTTTTTTGATTTTGCAAAGCTTTATATTAAATTTAGCCAATAAGTCCCTACCAACCGGAACAACCGCCTCTTCATCGGGCAATACTAGGAAGTTATTCATCACTTCCCGTTCACAAAATCGCACCTTACAATTCACAAAACCAAATGCATTAATTTTATTTTTCCCTACTCCACGAAATGATGACACGGTCTTTTCACCATTGATAGCAAAGGGCACCAAAGATTTCCGTACACAACTAAGTGGGCTACCGGTATCGAAAAGAGAAATATAGGACTTTAGCTCAGTACACTTATGTCTGCAGCAATGCGATTCCTCTTCGGGCAACTTTGGCGGCAATGGCCCACTTCACCACAGTAGAAACTGGATTTCACCAGTCGAGTTGGTTTTGGGCACTTGCTCTGGTAATGGCCCATTTTCGAACAATTGTAGCATCGCACCATGTCTTCAGTCAATTTTGCAGCAGAGTTTTGATTGGCGACATCAGTCCTCACTTTTGCAGCTTGCTTATAACCAACGCTAGATGTATGTGATGTTTCAGCGACATACCAACGGTGCTGTTCAAAACGATCCAACCTGCTAATGAGATCGTCCATTGAATTAGCACCATATAACATTGTAGAATGGTGTCCAACTTCTGAAAGCCCGTCAATAATCAAGTCCACTAATTCTAGTTCCTCAATAGTAGACTTGTTTGCGATCGTCTGTATTGCAATTAAATAAGTCAGGGAAGATTCAGTTGACTGTAGTTTCCGTGTTTGAAGCTGACGATATACCTCCCGTCGAGTTATTGTTCGCTTAAATAATTTCAACAAACTCGCTTTCATGATCCTATATTCCATTGAACCCAAATTAAATATATGGCTCTTTGCCGTTCCTATGAGGCGGCAACGTAAGCCAAGACACTTCTCTTTGTCTGTATAATTGCACAATTCAGCATAATCTTCGAATTGCATGAACCACTTATCGATATCATAATAGTCATCACCGCTGAATGATGGCACTACTGCATCAATCTCAGTTAAATCAATGTGGCGATACGTTATTTTCTTATCACTCGAATTCGCCTCCATTATTCGGATTTCCTCCTGAGTTCGCAGCAGCGGCAGACGCAGCTGTTGGATCCTTAGCTCTGATTCTATCGTATTAATAGAGCTAACGCTGGTATAAGTTGTGCCTGCATTGTATGGAATAAAACTTCCCGCACCAGTTGAGGTTGAACTAGAAGTGTGAACTACAGGAGTAACATGATACATTGTAGTTGCTACAGATTGCCCTGAACAAACAGCAGATTCATCCAATATACGTGGCAGCATATTCACCGCGCCAAGATTATGCATCAGAGGAGATGCACCATAAATACTTTCCATATTAAACGTCTGGGCGCAGATATCTGAGATAAAGGCATTGAAGTGGTAGGTTTACCTGTTACAGCCGGTAGTAGAGCAGCAGTTCTAATATCCAACGGTATTGAGACACCCGATACTGCAGAATTGTTTCCGGACATAGTTAGCGGTGTACAAACAGTAGAATCAGTTGCGGCAATTCGGCCTGTTGCAGCTGGTTTTCACACCTGGAGGAGGCATTGCACCAGCTAATTCACCATAATCGTATTCAGGCAAAGACAGCTGTGCGCTATCAGAGACGTCCGTGATAGTCATAGCTGCATCAGGAACTCCCCTCTTAGATATTTTATCTGTATGCTGATTGATATATAATTGCTCATGAATCGTGCGTAGTTGCGCTATCGTGGCTGATGGTGGAAACTCCACACCTTTTTCAAGAAGATCGTCTACGATCTGTTGTCTTGTTAGCCGCATGTCCATTTCCTCTAAAATTTATACCGCTCCAGAGATATAATGTGTACACCCCACACCTGAATTATAAACGACGACTAATATTGTTTTTTCCAAAAATGAATTTAGTTATATATTTTAGACGTATATTGCCTTTCAATATTCAAACAACAATCCCCTATATTTTATATAGTTTTCGGATGGATTGAACTTAAACTTATTATAAATACCCAGATTGCTATATCCAAAATATTACAGTATATTATATTTTTTGGCTTAATTTTCCACGAAAACTAATATTTTGGTACAAAAGTTTTTATAATAAAATTATATTCAATATTCATAAGTATTATTTGTAAATAATACGATTTTTTTTTTTAATTTGTGTTCATATTATTATGTATAGGGCATAAGCACCCCGAGCCAAAATATCTCTTGTGCAGCCCAGATGTGTACTGAAGCAGATTAAGGCTACGCTAAGGCCAACTATTCTGTTCGGTGAAAGGTTATATACCTCACTTTGAGCCATCAGGATTCCTCCGAGAAAGTTCATTTTGTGAGCCATTGCAGCCGGACAATCGCGGAGGTTCCGGCGCCTCTTCTTGAGTTTCATAGAGTCTCAGGCTAGTAATTAATTTTTACAGCTTTTCAGTTGAAAAAATTACATAGGCATGTAAATTTTCACACTCCTTTTGCTTATTAATAATATTTAGATTTATTTGGATTAATTTTCAAACCGTTAGCTGACGCCCAAATGAAGATTTTATTCAGATCAAAATTCAGATCAATGGCGTATAAGGTATAAAGTAATAGTCCAAGAGTCGAACACTGCGGTACCCCTCTAGTTGCAGTTAATGCACAGGAAGTTAGTCCGACAAAGTTCAAATTTAGTACAATTTAACAAAATTAAGCTCAATTTGCATCAAACGATCTTTCATTATATATATATATATATATATATATATATATATATATATATATATATATATATATATATATATATATATATATGTATATATGTATATATATATATATATATATATATATATATATATATATATATATATATATATATATATATATATATATATATATATATATATATATATATATATATATATATATATATATATATATATATATATATATATATATATATATATATATATATATATATATATATATATATATATATATATATATATATATATATATATATATATATATATATATATATATATATATATATATATATATATATATATATATATATATATATATATATATATATATATATATATATATATATATATAAGTAACGGGTGATCGCATTGGTCACAAATCAAATCTTGTGAAATTTATAAAAATTACACAAAAAAAGACAAGAATTATATTCAATAAAACCATGTTATTGAAAAAAATATGCATTTGTCATTAACTTAAACTACATATGTACAGACAGTTGTCAGATCTTAAAATATTGTCTGCTAAAAATTTCTTACAATCGTGTGAACTGACCATTTTTGTCCGAAAACGTTGCCAGAAAAAGCATTGGCAGTCGACTTCAATACCCTGAAGAAACCCAGGGGCCAAGTGTCTCCAAGTCACCACTTTTGTCGACAAATTTAGTGACTTTTTGGTGACGTTGTCAACGAATCGTCTACACTTTTTATTTTAGCTTTAATGAGAAGATACGTTTTTAACAGCTAGAAAACGATTTTTTATATTCTCATTTTCATGTGTTGAAAATATATGCGGCTGAACGGAAAACTAAAAATTTTCATAAAAAATCTAATTTATTTGTCTTAGCTGGTAAAAAGTTTTATATGTGTTGACTAGAATCATTGAAATGCACTAGTGAATCTCTAGTACCAGTGCCTCCATATGGTCCCATAAGAACCACTTAGTCTATCGTAAGTCAACAGTTCCGATGTCAGTAGTGGAATCTCAATGACAAGCACATGTTAAATGTCTATAGCACAGAACATTGCCTGGGTACAATTAGTCAGTAGTACTGGTGACAATGTCAATAGTGAATCAGTACAATTTTACTATCGACATTTCCTGCAGGGATACTACTGCTGACAAAAAATTGTCAGACATCTGACATCGTGTGAACACATTGCGTTGCTGTATCTGACAATGGCGTCATTGTCAGAGACTTCTTTCTATTGGCAGCACTGCACTTTTTAGGGAAAAAGGAAAATAAAAGGAACTAGATATACAGCGAAAATAGTTAGAACTGCTTATACTAATTTATACTTTCACTTAATTTTAAAGTTAACACAGTTGATAAATAACACCGCACAACAAAATAAAGGGTTTTGTGTGTTGTTTAAATAAAAATAGCTAATTCTTATTTATTTGTATCTCCTGAAGTTATATATGAACCATATATAGACTGGCATATATGGTTTGGATCCGAAAATTTAGGGTATATGGACATATGTATGTGGTCATGCATGACCATATATATTGGGTGTTTTTTATTGAGGTATAGAACTTTAAGTTGGCATCAGTTTTTTAACTGGCGGCCATTTTGTCAGCTGTCAAGTGATTAATATTTAGTTTGGTTTGCCATTTCATCATGAACAGGTTGACAAAAGAACAACGCTTGCAAATCGTGCCAATTTATTTCGAAAATAATGGTTCAGTTCGCGAAGTTTACCGCAAGCAAAATCGCAAAATTTTGTTCAGTGATGAGGCTCATTTTTGGTTGAATGGCTACGTCAACAAGCAAAATTGCCGCATTTGGAGTGAAGAGAATCCACATGAGACCCTTGAGACGCCATTACATCCACAAAAACTGACTGTTTGGTGTGCTCTATGGGCTGGTGGAGTCATTGGGCCATACTTCTTCCGAAATAATGCTGGAGAGTCAGTTACCGTTAATGGAGACCGGTATAGAGCCATGATAACCGACTATTTTGTTCCCGAATTGGATGGCATGAATGTGGATGAGTTGTGGTTCCAACAAAACGGCGCTACATGCCACACAGCGCACGTCACAATCGATTTATTGAAGGAAACATTCGATGAGCGCATAATTTCGCGGAATGGACCTGTCAATTGGCCACCAAGATCGTGTGATTTGACACCATTTGATTATTTTCTTTGGGGATATGTGAAGTCGCTCGTCTACGCCAACAAACCAGAAACGTTAGGGGACTTGGAAGCCAACATTCGTGGCGTTATTGCCAACATACGTCCCCATATGCTCGAAAAAGTGGTTGAAAATTGGACCTGTAGAATTGGCTTTATTCGAGCCAGCCGCGGCGGCCACATGTCCGAAATCATATTTAAACATTAATGGCATAAAATTATCCTTCCAATAAAGCCAAATTGATGAACATTAAAACGATTTTCTTGTGTTTTATTTCAATTCGAAGTTCTATACCTCTAAAAAAAACACCCGTTACATACATGTATATATTTATCCATGTATGATTATTTTACTTCATACATACATTCATATGTATGTAAACATATGAACTTTATTTACTCCACATATAAAAAATATACATATGTACATATCGCACCCTAAATACAAAAGGGTCACAACTCAAAACTGACTTTTTTCCATAAATTAATTCAGAGTACACATCTCTAACTACTGCAAAAATTTCTTTCACATCACTATCTTCTTTAACTGGAAAAAAACAATTATGTCTATTTTTATGTTAGTGTGTTGCTTCTGCACGATGAACTAAAGAGAATTATTTTGAGTTGTGTTAATGTGCTCAAGAGCAACTGATTACTTTTATTACACATAAAGCGTTTTATTTTGAGTTCTGCCTCTATTACTGTAAAAAGTGATAAATTTCGTGGTATATTATTTTGCATTGTGCTTCTTTACTTGGAAAAAGTGAGTTCAATTATCAGTTGAAGAGGCACAACCTGAGATAATATCACTAGTTAATCGAAAAATTTCAGTTAAAGAGTGATAAATCAAAATTTTATTTTCGCAAACATAATATAAAATTTAAAAAAGTATAGCAGAACCTTCTTCAATATTGAATTTTTTCATAATGGAAAAATATTTTCTTTAAATATTACAATCATTTTTACATAAACTGTTTTTTGTCTCTCCTGAAAATTTTAGTATTTTGAGTTGTGACCCTTTTGTATTTAGGGTGCGATATGTATAGATGTACATATATTTTGTGTATTTAAGCTGTGTTCTCAGTATGTGTATTTGTCTTATGGAATGTCACTTTTTTATACACATGTGATTTCATGTGTATGTCAAAATTTGCGGTTTACATAAGGTTTGTAATTTTTGTGTTCACCTGTTGGTATGTTACGTACATTTGACATAACCTATAAAGCAAAACAATCATAAAACAGCCGAGTGGTTATACTTATTTTATTGTTATATATACTTCTTTTATTTAATTTTACACTTGTTTTATTTAATTTAATACTTTATTAATTTAATAATTATATTATCTCATTTTCCCGTTCGCAAACAATTGCTTTATTAAAAACCAGCTGATGTCAGATGCTTTGTCACTTCAAAATAGAGCTCGTTCTAAATCATGTGTACTGTACACAGAGAAATAACACAGGCTATTGTTTGAAGGCGTTCAGACTATATGTACAAATTTACCATGTGAAAATGTGACATTCCATATGGCAAATACACATAGTGAGAACACAGCTTTAGCATTAGTATTCGTTTGGCTCTCGTGCATGTATACTTGAGTGCGTAGTTGTATATGATGAAAAAAGAACACTATAAAACTCTAAAATATCCCAGTGGGAAAACTCAGAAACCCTTCTCAATTCAGCCCGTATTAAAGGCCTGCTTAGACAGTTTTTTAATTCACTTACCTTTCTTATCTAGCTGCTAAAGAAGGCCTCGGCTCTTCCGTATAAAAGATAAGATACACATTCCACATTCGCTTCTATGAGAAGCGAGAAGAGAAGGAGTAGCATATTTTGTTTTTTTTTTGCCAAAGTAAACGAAATTCGTTTTGTTCAGCGTTGTCAACTTTTCAATTTCAAAAAGCACTGAAACAATTAAAATGATATAAAAACGATATAAAAAATAACATTAATTAAATTCAAAGAATCCGCTATAAAAATACAAAAATACCGAGATTTAAAAAATTTACTTTTTAACAGACCTTCTTAGAAACCCTTCCAAATTTCCTTTTTAGAAGGTCTTTTGTCAGGCCTTCTAGAACTGGCAAACGGAAGACCTACCCCGCAATGACAACGTGTGAAAAAAAGATATGAGTATGGAATTGAGCGAGCAGTCCTTGTTTATGTAAAAGAAGGAGTACAAAGGCCTTCTAGAAGGCATCCGTACCCCTTCTATTTCCCGCTTGGATAATGTATGTAGTACGCAACCACTACAATTGTACTGTTTTTTCACAAAAAACAAAACACTACATAATGTTTGTTACTTGCATTAAAAAATCGTTATGTGTTGTGTTCGGGTTGTGTAAATATACACAAACACTAAAAAAATAGATATCGTTTCTGCTTGTGTATACAGTACACAAAATAACGTTCGGTTTATTTTCGAACACTGGTTTCAGTCCCTGTTTATAAGTTTAAGGAAATTTTATTGTAAGAACTAGACAATTTCGTTTTAGTCTAAAAAATAAGGTTTAGAAAATGATTTATGGTTCATACAATGATGATTAGTTCATACAATTTTACTAACTTAAAAATTGTAAAAAGCTATCCTGAATTTAAGTTTATACTTCTTCTTAATATTAAGAAATTTTCCTAGAATTTAAGAAAAAAGTTTCTAAAAATTATTTTTAGTTAATAAATAGCTTACAAATTTTCAGGGAAAGTTGCCATAAACCTAGTTCAGATAAAACTCGTATATGCGTAAATTAAATAGTTCTGTCCGTAGCGCGTGTGATTGTGAACGTTCTGAAAATTAATGTGCGCGTGAAAGATATTCAGCCGGTTTATAGAATCCAGCACAATCCCTCTCTGGTCGATACACCAATAAATCGGACTACGCATTGCAGAGAAAATTCGTTCTTTGGCCGAACAGTTCGTATGTGGAATAAGCTTCCTGCAGAAGTCTTTCCCGCCACTTTCAATATTGGAAGGTTCAAATCGAATGTCCATAAACACTACTCCCTTTATCCTACTTCCCATAACCAATTTTCCCAATTCCGGCACAATGCGTTGCATGAGTAGGGGCATACCCTGAACCGCAGTTTAAATTTAAAAAAATTTACATTCAAGAATTTGTTTGATCCCAAATACTAAATTTGTTACTTACACTCTTGTTGGCAACGATAGAACGTCGCTCTTATATCGCATTTGTTTCCTAATACGTACCAAACATTGTTCATCTTCTGACTCCGACGAAGATAAATATAAAAGCATCAATATTTGTTCATCCATTTTCTATAAAATGCAAACTTTTAATTAAAATAACAAAAATTCTAGTTTTTACTTATATTACTTGTATTTTGTTTATATTTCATGTAAACATGTGTTGCCACTCTGTTACAAATTTAATAAAGTCTTTTACAATTACTATGAAAACTCGATTCGATAGCGATCGAATGCCATCATGAGGCAGCTCGATAGGTATCGAGTCTTATTTTTGCTCGATAGTTCATTCAATACCGAAAGCGGTAATTAGACCCCAGGCAAAGATCAAACGAAGGTGGAATCCTATAGGCCTATAAGCATATTGTCTAACATCCATTTTAGTATTTTTTCAGCCATTTTCGAATTTTTTTTACAGTTTTCTTATATTTTCTTACTGTTATTATATTTATTACTGAAAAATTTATTAAAAATTAAGTTAGTGATAAAACATGTCGTTACAGGTTGATAAATATAGTATATACAAATATGATTTTCGAACAAAAAATATTCGAATATCGAAAATTCGATATTTGAATATAAAATATTCAAAAACGACCCAGACAAAAATATCTGAAACGGTTATTTGATTAAGAGGTGATTATTTATTTTGCAATTAAGATGATTAGGAGCAAAGACATCATTTAGAAAACAAGTGGTCAAATATTAAAAGAATAACGTCGAAATTAGCTAAAAAAAATAATAAAATGGATATTAAATTTTGTATTGTATATTATATAATGCAAACATAAATATATAACCGCTTTCTGTATACATAATTTGCATATAAGATCGATTTTTAACGAATAATAGAGTATGTACAGAAAAAAATTAAAATACTAATATCTCGAAAACTCGAACCAATCTGAAAAAACGATAAACGCTATTCGATTCCTTGCCCAAAGTTATATAAGATCAAATATCAGAACCTTTGCCCGAAAAATAAAGTTCGAAAGCCAAAAAGAATTGTATAAACTTCTAAAAGTTATTGTATAAAATATATAGGCCTCAAAAGACCAGTGATATATGTATAAGCATCCATTGCGAGCTTCGAATGGAGACTAGGAAAGAACTGATGCTGAAAAAGGTGCTCTGTTTGTAAACCACTTGCAGAAAGTATTTACTCCAAATACGTCTGATACTATAGTTGAGCTGCCACCAGTCCTCGCTATACTATATGTTACCTTGAGGTTCAATATTCGTGAGATTGAACACTGTATTGCGGGCTTGAATTTAAAAAAAGCTCCAGGCGCTGATAAAATAAGCAATAAAATGCTTTTAGAGCTACCTCATACTGCAAAAAGGATAATTCTATTCATTTTCAACGGTATTTTGCGCCTCATATGCTATCTCGCAGAATGGAAGGTTTCATTTACTACGCTTATACGCAGTGCTTATTTGCAAATAAGAACGTAAAATGCTGCCAAATACTTATTTGTTGTCATTTATTAAATCACCGAATATTTATCTATCTATTAATATATTTATCTATTTATTATTTTTTATTAACAACCAAGGCGGCACGTCAAACTTCTTATTGGCAAATAGTGCGTTAATCAGAAATTGTTTTCGTGAGTTAGTAAGTTACAATAAAAAACATACTTGGTAGCACAACGTGTTTATTTGCAAATAAGAAATGCTTGTAAACGAGGTAATTGCACTACAAGAAATGTATGACCGAAACTAGTACACACACACAATGTTTTTACTAATACATTTGCATATACGAAATTCACTGCTGATGGAGATATCAATCATCGTTGACGAATATTTGTTGCAGAGCTTCATTTTTGGAATTTTTGTCGTTAAAAATTAATATTAATGTGAATTGATAATAAAAGTTTATGAAATTAACAAAATTAAATTAAAATCAATAAAAACAGACAATGAAATGGACAACAGTGAATGAAAAAAATCCCAATTATATAGGAAATAATGAAATTTGCGTGGGCACACAAAGCTGCTCCTTTAAAAGTAAGTTTCTCATAACCACTACATCTTAAAATATATAAATTACTTAGGAATTGTTTTTTCTTTATTCCTTCTAGGAATTACACCTGCCTATAAGCACCAACCATATCTGAAAAAAAAAACAAAAAAATTTTGCGGAATTAAATAAAGAATCGCGCATGTACTTTGGCATTTGCCAACGAAAATAACTCGGAAATATTAATAGGAAGCCACCAAAATATTGTGCAAGTACATTCAGTGCGCATCGACCAAAAGCAATTTCCTGCAGATTTTCAACATGCTCCTATAGTGGGTATTGTCCGTTACGACAACAGTTTGAAGGCTGGCTTTGCCAATGGTCAGGTACAATGTTTGATGTCAGCATATCAGCGCCACCAACAGTCTGGACACACCTGACAAATTTGCGTATTTTAGTTTTCTTTTTTAGACAACAGCTGCTACTAAAATGGGGTAGGTTGAATTCCATTCCCGAACGGAATTGAACTCTGTGACATGGCCGATTATATATTTTTCATTTGTATGTATTGAATATACTATTCAATATAAAGAATTGAATTGGAATAAATCGTGTTTTATTTCAACTGGTATGTCCGTCAACAGTGACGAATATATCCATCAGGTATGATAAGTCAACAATGACCAGTATATTCATCAAGTTTGATTAGTCAACTATGATGAATATATCCATCAAGTTTGATTAGTTAAGTGTGACTGGCTTATTCATCAACTTTGATTAGTCAACTGTGATTGGTATATCTATCAACGCAGACTAGCAAACAACATTAGAGTAAGCAGTTTGGTTATATGTTCTATGGACGAAAAAATTCATAAGTTAGAGAAGGATGTAAAATCACACGTACACAAACGTTTCCATCATATTTTTCATATTGCCCTTTATAATGTGATAGAAACTTTGTTCTACGCAATGATGGATATTTCTATCAACAATGCCAGTCATATGAAGGGTAAAGTGAGTGTCACCACTTTCGATATCGTCGATCGAAAATTTTTGTTTTGGAATTATGGCATTCGACATCGAACAAAAATAAATGAAATTTGAGATGATGGCTTTCGATAGCGAGTCATCGATCGAGTGTTTTCTTTGCAAACATTGTTCGATACCAAAATGTTAATCGTAAACAAATAAATCGTTTTCTTAATTTTAAATGATGAAACAGAACAAGTCTGCAACTTCAGGCTAGACGATTTTTCCATACAAATTGATAGTAATCATACGCCGTAAAATGCAGTCATGAGATAGAATCTATTTTATTTTGAGAACGATTTTTCTCATGCTCTCAATTTTAGCCACTCATTATCTCAACAATGTTGCCGTGTTTTAATAAAATTTCATATATTTTTCATACGAAATATAAGAAGAAAATAAAATAAACAATAACATGAGAGAATTTTGAAGCTACTGCCGTCGATTTTGTTTTTGGCCTGTTTATTTTTGCAGCGTTTTTGCCTTAAGTTGCAGACTTGTTGTTGCAAACAATAAATTGTGAAAAAAGTAAGTTTTATTTATTTTTTGAGTTAAACAGTTGTAATTATGATGTACGTTTCAGGACAAGTGTGAAAAATATAAATTTAAAGCAAAAAGAAATACTGGCAGAGTTTATGTCCGAACACCCGAAATTAGCAAAAAAAAAAACATGATGAATGGAGCCAGTAGCAGTTGGTGGCACTGCCGTTGACATGTGCCCAGAAAAATTTAATTGCGATAAGACATAATTGAATACCTCCTTCGACAATCTGAACCGCAGTTTAAATTTAAAAAAATTTACATTCAAGAATTTTTTTGATCCAAAATACTAAATTTGTTACTTACACTCTTGTTGGCAACGATAGAACGTCGCTCTTATATCGCATTTGTTTCCTAATACGTACCAAACATTGTTCATCTTCTGACTCCGACGAAGATAAATATAAAAGCATCAATATTTGTTCATCCATTTTCTAAAAAATGCAAACTTTTAATTAAAATAACAAAAATTCTAGTTTTTACTTATATTACTTGTATTTTGTTTATATTTCATGTAAACATGTGTTGCCACTCTGTTACAAATTTAATAAAGTCTTTTACAATTACTATGAAAACTCGATTCGATAGCGATCGAATGCCATCATGAGGCAGCTCGATAGGTATCGAGTCTTATTTTTGCTCGATAGTTCATTCAGTATCGAAAGCGGTAATTAGACCCCAGGCAAAGATCAAACGAAGGTGGAATCCTATAGGCCTATAAGCATATTGTCTAACATGTCGAAAGTATTTGAAAAGCTACTTATGAGTAAGGTAACACCCATACTGAATGGTACTGGGTGCATTCCAGACCATCGATTCGGTTTTAGGAGACAATATAGCACGATTGAACAAACACAAATGTATACTCGTGAACGTGTTTAGAAAAACCTTCGAATAAAAGAAATATAGTTCTGCGGTCTTCATCGATGTTTCTCAGGTATTTGATAAAGTATCGCACGAAGGTTTAATACATAAACTAAAACAAACCCTACTTATAGCATCCTTTTTGAAAGCTACTTAAATGAGCGAAAATTTGTTGTTAAAAAGGCAATTTTCTAAGCCATCCGCAGCCGATTGAAGCCGAAGTTCCTCAAGGCAACATCCTCGGTCCTATATTATATCTGATATATGCCTCTGACTTGCCGGTAAGCAGTAACATACACATATCAATACTCGCTGATGATACAGGTTTTCTAAGTGTTTACAAAAGCCATCAAGAAGCTTCCCGCAAACTACAAGAGTATATACCCCAGTGGGAAAATGGCTAACAAGAGCGGATAAAAATTGACGAACAAAAATATCTTCACATTACTTTTACATTGTGCAGAGAATAATAACACCATAAAATAAGCTTAAAGCCAGGAAACATAGAGCTTTAATTGGTCTTTGTACTTTTCAATTCCCACATGCTTTGAAAAATTATTTCTCAATAAAAAATTATTTAATTGTAAAAATTTAAATTGAACGAACTAAAGCCTGAATTTCTTTGGATTTTTAATAATTATTAAAAACTGTTGCTTGTTCAAATTCCAGAATAATAATAATTTTATTAATGAAAAATTATAATCAAATCCAAAAAACAATCAGACTAATATTTTTATTTACAGAGGGCACACTCGGTTGAGAAGGAGGGGCATTATCGCTCTCAGCCGAACACGAGAGACGTAGACAACCAAAGAACCAACCGCTGAAACAAATATTTTTGTCTGGCACTGGCCGGACTTAAAAATTAAAATATTGGAGTTAAGATTTGATAACTTATGTTAGTTCAATTTTAGCTTTACCGAGTTACAGAATAAGGGAGCAGGACAACAAAAGTTGATTGGTCTTTTAAATAAGTACAATCATAACTATAACTATCGAATATGAAATTTTGCTGTGTCCGCTGCGAAACCACCAAACTTTTAAATGGGATTGCCTTTTCCATAATAGTTGATTTAATAGCGTATATATTTCCGTTGCTGTTGAAGCTTGACATTCTTCGAAATAGAAAAATGCATGTTGTAATTTAGAATAGTTGTCATCAAAATAAATGACAAAAAATGCAATGCTTTCTTACACTTTTAATTTTTCATATAAATGATGAAAAAGAACTACGGTGCAACGTATTTTTCCATAAAAATTGACATTTCAGTGGAGTCAACAAAAAGGCAAAATTTTGATAAAAGTAATGAAAAATGTTTCGCTTCGGTCGTCGTTATTGTGGGCTTTGTTTTGCTCTAAATAATTTTTGGTCGACCTTACATCACTAAATCCATATGAAACACTGCCCTGATACATTACTCATAATCGCTGTCGCCTTAGTTTTATGCACGTTTTTTAATATTTCCGAATCTCTAAAAACTACTTTAAAGTCGAAAAAAATTTTTTAAAGGCAGAGAAATGGAAAGATTAGCAGCAGTACTGCCAAACGTAAATAATAAAGTAGGTTTTAAAAAGGTATCTTTTCAAACAAAAGTTTATGATACGTTCAGAAAATTTTGCTGTTTTATTCCTAATATTTTTATATTTTAGCGATTAGTTAACCCTGGAAAGTCATACTTATTTTTATGGCGTAAAGGTTATACTTCGCCGAATCGACGACGGTGTTATTAAAAGTGGCAGTAAAAATGACCCACTTGCAAAAAAATTTATGTTGAGTTTTTTTAAATATTTGTTTTTATATCATCGAAGTATAACAAAATATTACTTAATTTTTAATGTTTATTTAATCATAAATTATGTTTTTACCGTAGTACATTACTCGGGATATTTTGTAAAACAGAGCTTAAAAATGATCGAAAATAAAAAATTTAAAAGCATATAGACGATAAAATGTATTTAAATACTAAAATTGATATAGTTATTAAACAAGATCGGTACAGGTTGCAAAACCATCAGTCGTTATTTTATGTAAGAGGCATTAAAGTCTTTTCGGGGCTCCCCATACCGGCTTTTATCACATTTTTTTATTTCCAACCGCAGTTTACAAGAAAGCCAAACAGCAAATTACTGCCGCGTTTGGTATTTTGACCCTAGTGGCATCGTTTTATTATTTTCTTCTTATTCGGCGATTTATTTTTAATATTCTCGCGTATCAATGTTTTTAATGTTGGTACCTCAAGGCTATCAATCACCTGATTCTAAATGTTGACAAAATTCCACTTTTGGTGAATTTGTATTGACTTATAATCTTTGCCTTTATTTGAAATAAGTTATAGGCGTAAATAATGTAAATATGTAGTCATTAGTCGTATTAAGTATACTATAAAATTGACAGATTGCCCATCTGATGCCTATCCTGGAATATCAATTGCAATACAATATTGGTTAATTAGCTTTAAGATTTTTTCAAGTTTGTTTCTCTCTTAAAATGTTTAAAAATAAATCGTCCTGAACTATTCCGGTGATATCTTTTACTTAAGATCCAATTTCTGATGAACTTTTGTACTCTTCTTACTCTATGTCATATATGCCGTTATCATCAATGTCCAACTCATACTGCCCGTCATACATCTAAAAAAAACTTTCAAACTCTTTGTCGATCAAGTTTACTTCCCTTTTTTTATTATAGACTTAAAAACTAAGAGCTAACTACTCAAACAACCACCAACGAAACACTGGAAACACACATCGGAAAGTTCTAAAAGTTAAACAAGCTTCATACTTCGTCGTTTCGACGACGCAAATAAAAAAAAAACAACTTTCTCAAAGCAGAGCAAGCTAAAAATTGGCACACACCTAAAGGACGACAACCTAAAGTCCTGTACGAAAAATGGACATAAAACAAGTATATTTACCAGAAAAAAACTGAAAAATTCTAACATGCGTCGTCGATTCGACGAAGTATGACCTTCTAGGGTTAAATAAGTAGTACAAAAATTTCATGGTACAAAAATAGTACAAAAAATTTTCAATAATATAGGTTTTAAACTATAGTACAGAAAGTGACAACGCTGCAGTGCGCTTGTGTCCTCATTTAATTGTGAATAAATTAAATCGATTTGACTAAAACAGGTTTTGTTTTGTAGTGCACTTTTAAGAATATCTTTTGGCTCAGTGAACGTTTAAACTAAACTAAGATTTAAATGTAGTTTAAACTCAACAGATGTAAATCATTTCCCCATGTATTATCTCTAGTTTAAGTAATAATAATGTGGCAGCACCACGATAAATGTAAAAAACAGCTGGTTTTGTGGTGGGATATCGATGAAAAACATATGGTTTGTATTGGTAGTTTAAACTAGTGGTCTGAAACTATCGATAGCATGCGATAGTTTTTGAAAAACCATCGATAACTATCGATAGTTTTCGTTTGGTTTTACAGCATATTTACAGAACCCAATACGCCTATAATACGCCTAAAAATATTGACGACAATCATGTTTGCGGTGCTATATCGAGAATGTCATTGCCCATTTGTAAAAAAACGTAACACCTGTGATTTTTTTCTTTTGGTATCTAGAAGACGGAAAGTGGCGTCATTGACGCCAAAAACAGGAAAACTACCATTATTTGAACTAAACAACTTTATTTCATTTATTTGTGTTGAGCTATATACCATATACATAATTGTATTTATATGCAAAATGAAAATCTTTCTCTAAAATCTATTTCTTTTATTAGTTCTGTTTCTTTACGGGTCCGAAGTTACCCAATCTTACCGAAACCTTTTTGCAATACAAATTTTGTATTGAAAAGAGCTTTCGGTTAAGTTTGTGTAACTTTGTGCACGTACGGGAACATACAATTTGTTTACAAGCAAAAGCTTTTAGTAGTGTGCGCCATTAAAAGGGTTACACAAAAAGGGTTAAACAAATAAAATTTATTGTAGATGGGCAACTCTATATGCACGAAACTACGTAAGTCGAGACGAAAAGTAAGGAACGTCTTCCATAGACGCAAATGGTTACGTAATCGTTCATATGCCACTCGCGCACGTTTTGATTACAACGCGTTCTATCAACATGCTGTTATTTGACTTCAGTACATAGGGCGAAGTCCTGCAGCTTCGAGTCGGCTCACAGCCGCCGCCGAAGCTAGCGCTGAAGCGTCAGGCTTATGTCGGCTTAAATGTTCAGGTTTCAAATATTACTTTTAATAAGAATTTACTTTACTAAACTTCATACAAAAACATCAGAAAAATGTTAGTGCTATTTTTTCGTATCGAGTTTAACTTTAGCCAAGAAAAATCAATGCCTCGAAAAGACGCTAAGTTAAAACTAATAACGAAAATAATTTGCTTGAAAAGCAAAACGAAAATATATAAACAAGTCCAATTGTGGATAATCTAGCGGTCATACACTAGAAAAATATTACGCACATGATGTCGATTTTGTTGTGACATCACATGGAATGTTTATTTTGCATTTAAGTCTGCAACATTGTTGTCAGTCTGGAATAAAAGTATTTCATTCAATTATTTTGTTTATCTTGCTGGCAGTCGACTGTAAGCCGGCTTTCAAGCTGCCCCCATTTTCTTGCCAAGCCGCCGCACACTGTGACTTTTTCCAGTTTTAGCTGGCCAAAATTAATAACTCTGGTGTTAAGAGATATCGGATTAAAATTCTGTACATGTAGTGCCGACACATAAGAGGTGATGTATGAAAAAAATGGGCGGTATTCGCCCACTTTTTCTGCCGGGAGAAATAAAATATCAAATATTTGTGAAACAGAATTGTAAAACTAGCAAAGAGTTTTAATTTAAAATTTTTTATTATTTAATATTTATGTAGTATTTTAAATTATTTTTGCATAATAAAATACGTAAAAAATTAAGCAAAAAAACTAACTGAAAAAATAAGTTAATTAATTTTTTTAAATTATTTCAAATATTATTTATAATACATTAAAATAAATTTAAAAAGAAAATAAATAAAATTAATCCATTATATTCGGGTCAAGGCCTTCTTCCGTTAATGGCTCCAACAGCAAGGATTGCATCTCTGGATTTAATGTTTTTCTTCTTATTGTCGGAAGTTTTCGCAAACTACATATATAGGGGTCTGATGAAATTAGCAGTCTGTGTAAAAGATCCGTATTCATATCTATTCTGGAAGTTTTCCTGGTTTAGAATTCACGATAGTTTCTAGCATCTTTGTTTCTCGATTCCTGAGATTCTTCAGATAGTTGACAGGATTCGATTATATCTTTGCCATGAAATAAAATTTTGTGTACACTTACTGGCATACTGTACCAAGAATATTTAGACAAGTAAAGTTCTGTTGTTTCTTTTGCATAATTTTCAAAGGCAATAGGATTTATTTGGTTCCCGGATCCTATGCAAGACAGAATTACATGAAATCTTTTTAACAAGTTTATATCTATTCCTGTAATGTCAGATGTTTTTTCAGAATTCTCAAAGAATCGTCTCAAGGTATTTCCGTCGTTAGTGTTACCTTTATTTTGCTTAGGCATATCAATTAACAGACCAACTTCTTTTCTGAATCTTGACTGAATATACTCTTTTCTTTTTCTGACTTTGTCTTTGTTTTCTTCTCCTCTTACTGACCACACTTTTATTTCCAACCGCTATGTGCAACATGCATTCCATGCAACGAATCCATGAATGAAGTGGGGAAATTCCAAAATTAAGCATTAAACCATCAGCACTTTTTTTGGCAAGAGCTTGTAAGTCGTTCATATCACTTGGTTTAGCGCCGCATATATAGCAAATCTGTAAGATGATAGTGCATTACACACTTTTCCATCAATCATACATAAAACAAGAGTACTCTTAATATAGATATTAAGTTTTTCATTTTTAATTTGCGTTGGTTGTAATTTTGAAATTTGGTTGTTAATGATTTCTACCTCCATTGAAATAAGTTCACGTGTTTCCTTGGCAAATAATAATTTAATAGGTCGACAATATCGGGTTGAATTTGCAGTAGGGTTTTTCCATATTATTTTTTCTTTTCCTTCAATATATGAACTTATCTGCAAAAGTACAATTGATATAGAAAACAGACTGCCGTCGGACTCATTTTCTGCAGAAAATTTTTGTTTAAAATTGGCTTGGTCAGCCCCGTCGCAACCCCATTTAAAAACTGCGTTGAATTCACTTAATTGTGTAGATTCAAATACATCTAATGGGGACTGAGTAGCACATAGTCGAGTTAAGGTGTGATCAATTAGTGACTGAAGTTCAATTTCTGCCTTGTTTTCCGATATTGAAATTTTTTCAGGATAACACTTAAGTTTTGAAGTTTTAATACAGTTATATGAGGGATACATTTTTGGGTTAATATTTGCAGTGTGCTGTTTAAGTAAATTATATTGATTAGTCGATATGCCAGTATCTATAATAAGTGCAAGCGCTTGGTCTGAAGACAAACTTTTTGAAATTTTTGGGGAAATTTGTGTTTTTTTAAGAGCTGTACCTCTTGAGGGGGAGGCCGTAGACAATTGATGAACAATGTTTGCTGAGTTTCTTTTCCCCGATGATCTTAATTTCATTTCGGCAGCCATTAGCAAATGGTCAGAATCAGTAACACTCAAAAGCTCTTTATCTCTTCGCCTTTTTGTGCGATGAGACTATTCGTTAAAATCTTTTGCAGGTCTTCCTGCAGCTCTGTTACAGTCTTGGGTAGTACTAGGTTCAACATCAAGAAGGCAAAATGTAAAATCCTGACTTTTTGATAACCTTCCTTCTTTAAAAAGCGAGTTTTTATTCGGCAGGATGAAGCCCATTTTTCATTAAAACGGGAACACAAGGTCTTTACAGAACTGTTTAGTTTTGGGTAGTCAACGTCCTTTCCAATCAGGTTTGTTATACAATTTAGAAGTGCACATTTTCCGAGGTTATTTTTATTTTCTAGCCAAACCTCAAAAAGTGCACTTCGTGGAATCGCCATTATTATCTGTCTAAAAAGCCGAATGCAGCAGGTTGTAGCAGCTAATTTTTTTTTTTTTTTTTTTGAAACTAAGTACTTAAATTGTTATTCCCAGAAAGTAACTCAGCTTCACCTTGCCGGACAATTTTTATGCACTCTTTTAAATTGTTTGCTTATTATTTTCACTCTTCACTTTTTAGAGATTTTTTCTTTAACTTATTTCTTTATCAATTATATGATATATTGCATTAAAACTAACCAATATTATTTAAAACACATCTAGTATCGAGAATTTATAATTATATTATATATTATTTCCACACAAAAACTTTTACAACAGCAACAATTTCACTAAAATTGCAAATCTACAAAACATATTATTTAATATTTTCTTATACAGAACTTTTGAGAACCGTTATACTCATTATTACTGTTTTTTGCTGTTTTTATCAACACATTTTTAAATCAGACATACTCTTGCCTATCACATACCAAAAAATCATCAAGATCAGAGAACTTAACTTTTTCGAATTTTGGCCACCTATAAGTGAAGAAAGTCACACTGTGCGCCGCCACCGGAAATTTTAACTCGACTTCGCCCTCTGCTTCAGTAGCTTATTTTTTGTACACGTCGTATATTTTACCGCCCAATGGTACTAGAATTTCACGGGAATTCCCGGTAATTCCGCTAAATTTTCAAACCCAATTTCACGGGAAATTAGTGCGGGAGTTTCTGGGAATTTTTCGCCTTAATATATCATACTTCAATAAACAGGATTTACAAAAAATATTCTTCTAAGCAGTTGTTGTCTGTGAAGTTTCCAACAGCTTTTACCTACCCACTTTTTTCAAATCGCATATGTAACAAAATAAACAGCAATATCGCAAAAAGCACATAACAATTAAAATTTTAAAATGCTTACACCAATTTACAAGTTTCGGTAAATTTTGTCGTTCCCTGTGTTTAGTGAGCGAACCATCTTGGTTCATTGTGAATCTACCTGCGAACCTCAAAAATCTTTACAACTTTTAAATGATAATATATGAATTCAAATAAGCCCCTTTGTGTTTAATGTACATATACGTATGTATATGGCTTCCCCGCAGCTAAATGTACAACTAGTTACGTTTAGGGACAGTCATATTACTAGTTGTAACGTTACTAGTCAACAAACGACTGTCATATTACTAGTTGTAATGAGGCTAGTAACGATACTAGTCAAACAACAACGTTTTGGAACAGTCATACAACTAGTTGTAATGATACTACTAATTTAAATTATTTTTTTATAAATTTACATATTTTCAGGTGTAAATACATAAAACAAAATTTTAGCTCTAAATATAATAAGTAGAAAGTGGCTCAGTGGATAGAGTGCATGCCTTGAAATATCAGGACTGTGTGTTCATACCCCGGTTGAGCCAAATGTTTTTTAATACTAAAAAAACTATAAATAAAGAAACTAGTAAGCGCACTAGCCTATAACTACTATTTCAACTTGCATATAGCTATGTACAAATGAACTAGTTGGGCTCCTATGACAACCTAATGTTAAAATCGAAAGTTCGATATGTGGTAAAAGGACAGTTAGGCAACTAGTCTGAATAAAAAAGCAACTAGTATATTTCTAACCACATACTAGTAATTTTGTCTGCAGGGTTACGCTAAATTTACACATGAAAGTACTTTCATGAAATTTTTGTATACGTATACCCAGCAGTTAAAGTTACAACTAGTAACGCTTTGGGACAGACATATTACTAGTTGTAATGGTAGTAGTCAAAAAACGACAGTCATATTACTAGTTGTAACCAGAGTAGTATAACGTTAGTGGTCAAAAAAGAACAATCACATTACTAGTTGTATCGAGACTAGTAACGATACTAGTTAAAAAAGCACAATCATATTAGGAGTTGTATCGAGACTAGTAACGATACTAGTCAAAAAATGACAAAATTTTCAGGTATACGATTTTATATAATCCAATTGTTAGCTATTAAAAAAATAAGTAGAATGTGGCTCAGTGGGTAGAGTACTTGCCTTAAAGTATGAAGAATGCGTGTTCGTACCCTGGTTGAGCCAAAGTTTTTTTAAGAGTTACAAAACTCTTAAAAAAAAAACCAAAAAACCTAAAGCTTATTGAGCCATAACCACGAAAAACCTTAACCACCAAAAATTTAATTTTACGGAAGAAGTATTTTTTAATTATCCTTACTTTAAATCGAAGTAGAGACTTAGTATTGACTACATAGGATTGTAGTGGACTGATGATATATGTAATGTTAATAGTTTTACTAAATTTCCTACAAGTCAACGAGGGTAAAGATATTTTTGCTGTGACTTAATCACTCAGTTGTTGTGTAATTTTGTAGAACCTTTTATTTAATTAATTTTTAGAAAAGATTTTAGTTCAGCTTGAGGTCCGTTTAATAAATTGAAAAAAGCTCCTGATTTTCATTTCATTTCATTTTATTTATTTTAATTTTATTTTCCCGATATTTCGATCAACTTCGTTGATCATCTTCAGGGAAATCTAAAAATATATACAAAAACATAAGTGAAAAAACAACACAAAATATAATAAAATATAATTACAAAAAGGTAAGTTGGAATTAATTGTATTGTAAAATTTACATTTTTGAAAAATAAATAAATAAACTTTTAAGTAAAAAGCGTTGTTTAGGCTTTACTTTTTTTGTAATTATATTTTATTATATTTTGTGTTGTTTTTTCACTTGTGTTTTTGTATATATTTTTAGATTCCCCTGAAGATGATCAACGAAGTTGATCGAAATATCGGGAAAATAAAATTAAAATAAATAAAATAAAAATCAGGAGTTTTTTCAATTTACTAAATGGACCTCAAGCTGAACTAAAATCTTTTCTAAAAATTAATCACTTAGTTTAATCAAATTATTTTAAAACCAGCAATTATAGCCCGTAGGAAACTGTTCTTTAACTGTTTAAGTTAGCTCTACTTGAAAAATAAAATTTTAGCCCAACCGAACTGTGCAGTTACAAAGAGATGCAAACATACAAGCATATGTATAAAAATATAAAGGCAAAATGCGCTTAAGATAAAATTGTTTTTGCTCTATTTCCGTAACGATACTTCACATGACTTTGTTACTTTTACACGGTCCAAATTGTCGTAAATAATTGATTTTCGTCGAAAACATAGTTCGAAAAGCAAGTCGGTTAAGCTTTTTTGCGGTTATGGTTCGATATGACAAAATCTCAATTAGATTTTAGTTTTCGGGTCGTCAAATACTTCTAGCATTGCATTTAAGAGACTTTTGAAGGATCTTTTAAAGCTTCTAGTCTTAAGAAGCGTCGAAGAGGTTTATACTTTTTAAAACGGGAATGATACATGAATGAATTGAAAGCCATATAGTAATACTATTTTTGATACTATTCTGTGCACATCAGCTTTGAAGCACTTTTGAAATTCTAGTAGGTTTTTTTGACAAATATAGCTTCTATTAAAGTAAGACTCCAAGTTTCGCAATAAATGCTCTGAATAGGTGGCTAATTCGGTTGCATCGTGTTGAGCAAAAGAAAAGATTTTAGCTGTAAAATATGTATGTATGCTTGAAAATCCAATAAAGAAAAAATTTAATATTTTGTTTCGACAAATTTGGAAACATCAGAATATGTCTTAATGATGTATGAGCATCTTAAGCTTAAGCCCAGCAAAAATATCCGTCTACCGGAAGCAGGTTTGTAATGGAGAGATTTCGGTAGTCTCCCTTAAGCGGCCTTCAGACTATTAGATTTAGTATTAATACTTGTGAAAAACTCAAATCTTAAGTAAAAATCCAACAGTGTGAAAACAAATTGTTATAATTTGTCAAATAATACGTAAAGAAATTTGACAGTATTATGGTATTCGCCATTTTTAGGAAATTTTTTAAACAATCACATTTTTCATTTTATCAGGGTTGTCTTTTGCACACACAAACATAGGAATATCATAGACAGTTGTATATTTGTTTGCCGACTTAAATAAAGAAAAAGAAGTACGAATAAATTTGCTTTATTGCAAATTATTTATGTTACGTTTTATTTGGAATGCGATAGTGTAGAAACAAAATGTAATGAGAAAATTTTCTTTACAATTTTTTGACAGTCAGACTGATTTTCGTCTTACAAAATCTAATAAAAATCTCAAAGCTTGTATTACAATGTGAAAGGGCCTTTACCAACCTGCTTTCGTATTACATGATTTTTGTATGGGATGTCCCACTTGGTAGGTCTGGAGGCATGAGCTTCTTTTTGCGCCTCTTAGATGCATTAACATCATGTCTTTTTTATATGTATATAATTAAAAAAAATTTTGCTCTTTATATCACAATTTCACCTACACTTGGATAAATTTTTTATTTGAAATTATTTTATGTTGTTTTTATATTTATTTATGTATTAAGTGATACAAACACAATTGGAAACTATATTACACTACTATTAACTTTTATTAAATACTTTTTGCTCGCGTATTGAATCAGGAATCGATCCCACGATCTCCGCATGATAGGCTAGAACACTAACCACTAAGCTACCGAGGCAGATTTATTATCATACACAATTCAATGGAAGAATAAAAAATCACATTACGAAGTAAAAATAACACTCGCATCCATATTTGTATCCACGTAAGCGAGAGAGGATGCACTATAAAAAAGTTTGAGTTGAAAGAAAAAAACTTCGGGTTTAAAAAACATGAAAAAAACATAAATAGCCGACAACTTTCTCGTGTGTGCGTTTCTTCATTCGCTTACGTTATTGCAACCTCGTAAGGAAGAGGTGATGCACTATGTGCTTTTGCGCAACTCCGAAGCCCTTCTATTTAATCTTAATGCATCCTTGTACCAAGTTTATTTTTGCTGGGAAGTTCTGTACATAAACCAATATCCAACTTGGCACTATTGTTTGAAAAGCGACGCTTGAAAAATGTAATTAATTTAATTATGAAAGATAAAATTCAAGAAGCTGTTCGTCGAAATGATGAAAAATATTAATTGGTAGCGAACGACTAATTTTTTCTCCAAAAATCGTCAAATTTGGGAAGTAAAATCGTCATGATTTTCGAAAAATTTCGTCAAAAAATCGTCACACTACAAATCAACTGTTTTATAGAAAACCCACCACTGCTTTATAAAAATAAAACAATAATTTCTATAGAAAGTAACATTTCAGCTGTTTTATTAAAAAATAAAAACTTATACACAAAACAGCAAAGTTAAGAAACAGAAGTTTAATGCCAATATATCCATATAGATACAAACACATTTCAGTACATTTTATGCACAATAAACTTTACTTTCTAATTTTATTGTTTTATTTTAATATAATCTTCAGATTTTGATAGAAGTTTACAGAATGTTCCATATATGTATACAACTTTTTCGTGAAAATTAAATACGAAAATTAAATCACTTTCAAGTTGATATTAAAATGCAATTTCCCAGTGCTGCCATTGGTTTATTTTTCTTCATTCCCATTTTTCTAAATTTTTGTTCTACTTAAGATAACCTTTTTTGGTTTGGTTTTATACTTAAGTATATATGAACATGTAAAAATGTGAAAAGCCCAAGCCAGTAGCTAATTGTTTATTAATATGATTATTTCGAAGGTATTTGGTTGTGAATTCAGAAAGAAATGGACATGATTAATATTCGAAGGAACAAGGGAAAAATTAACATCAACTTAATTTTTCTACGTACACAGCAGAACAGAGTAGCGCTATTTTCGGAAGCCGCTACACTTCCATCGTCAGTGCTCACGTGTATTTTGCTTATCACCCCTTGTCAGGTGGCTCTGTTGAATGTGATTTCAATAATGTAAAAAAAAAATTATGTATGTTCAATGTATGTACATATGAAAAAAAATTAAATCGTTTGAAAGATCTTTTCAAGCTGCATCCAATGGTGCATTAAACTTTATCATTCATACCATCAGCATTGCGTTATTCCATAAAAAGGCGATTTTTAAGCGTTTTTATTGCAGGTGCTACTTACATTAAAATAAATTTGACTTATTTTTAGTATTATATAATTTGAGGCATTGGGTAGTATGAATAAAAAAAAAGTATTTGCTTTTTATTTAAAAAATTTTTTAAAACACAAAATGTCGGAAATTATTCAATATAAAATTAAGAATTTTTTTGGTTTTACTAAAAAAATTTTAAGTAAAAAGCAAATACTTTTTTTATTCATACTACCCATTGTTTATTTATTTCTGTCAGATATGGCGATTTCTTGCCAAACGTGGCGATTTTTCAAATTGTTTGGCGCTTTGCTATATACAAAGCTCTTAAAATATGAACGCCCTTTAAAAACTGTTCCATGTAGTCACCTTCTGCAGCTAGTATTTGTTCCCGTATTAAATTTTTCCTATAGTGAGATTTAAATGACTGAATGATTCCTGAAACAAATCGAAAAGTACAGGCGTTTAAACAAAGTACATAGTGTTAAAAATACATTTCGCTAAACTTACCTTGGTCCAGCGGTTGAATAATGCTAGTTGTGCAAGGCGGTAGGAATATTATTTTAATACTTTCTGGTAAAAAGTCAAGTTTGTGACACGAAGCGTTATCGATTAGAAGTAATATTTCCTGTCCTCTTTTTTTTTAATTTTCATATAATTCCCTAATAATTTCGTTCCATATGGTGCTGGTCATTCAAGCCTTTTTATTATATTTGTATGAAATCGGAACTTTTTTTCTACGGAAGCATCTTGGTTGTTTATACTTTCCTATAGAATATACATACTTATCGGTACCCGTCGCATTGGTTATGAAGAGTAATGTTATCCTGTCTTTTGGTGACTTAGGTCCACTCTGTTGACTTCTCCCGTATCCATAAGTTCCGTCCGGCAGGGCTTTATAAAAGAGACCCGTTTCATCTGCATTATAAATTTCATTTAATGCGTATTTTTCTAATAATGCAGGCAACACATTTCTTTTGGAGCTTTCAGCTGAATCTGTATCAGCAGAAGCAGATTCACCATTAAGTTTTTTAAAATATATATTTTGGCTTTTCTTCCAACGTTGAAGCCATCCAACATTTGCTTTAAAATTAGGAATATCCAATTGTATGGCAAACTGCTCAGCCTTTTCCATAACAATGGGTCCAGTCACAACGGTTCCCTTTTGAATCATTTGGTCAAACCACAATGACATAGCTTTATTAAGATTTTCATATTTTGGTTTTCTGTCTCTTTTTTTTTAACATTTCTAACTTTTAAATAATTATTTTCTATGTCTTTTGAGTTTCTCACTATTTTAGATAACGTTGAAAGTCCAATATGATATTTTTGCAATTTCGCTTCTTTTTATACCGTTTTGTATTTCTTTTAAAATTTGAACTTTTGTTTTTATTGGTAATGTATTTCTTTTTTTTTACATCCATCTTTCACAGATAAAATGAATGGACGAGTTAATAATTGAACGAGCTAATTATTCATTTGTTTACGAGGCAAAAAACACAAAGCTTCTCATGAGTACTAGCTCGCTCATCTAAAACTAAAAGTAAATAAAACTTTGTTCTTGTTGTAAAACTGTCACAAAACAGAGTTGTCCATGCAAACTACATAAATTCTGTGTTGCCGTTGGAAGTTTCTTATATAAATTCTTTTTCTATACATTTGTGGTTTTGGTGTTTAAGAAAAATTTTCTTTTATCAGTTTTTTTCTTATAAGCGTTTTTCTTATATGAAACCTTTTTTGTTAGAAAAATCACTAAAGAGACATGGTGTTTTTGAAAATGTTTCTTATAAGCGTTTTGTTCTTATATGAGATGTTCTTATATCCGATAAATACTGTACTACAAATTTTAAGTAAAAAGCAAATACTTTTTTTTATTCATACTACCCATTGTTTATTTATTTTTGTTTCTAGTTATTGCAAAAGTTCGTAAATTTCTAAGAACAGAAGCAAATAACCAATTCCTCAAATCAAATAATTACAAAAAAATCAAATTTATTTTAATACAAGTAGGACCTGCAATAAAAACGATTAAAAAAATCATGTTTTTAATGGAATACCGCATTGCTGATGGTATGAACAGGGCTGTCAGATATGGCGATTTCTCGCCAAACGTGTAGATTTTTCAACTTGTTTGGCGTCTAAATTTTTGATTTGGCGACATGGCGATTTTTCTGGCGATAAATAAATTTGCTAGCGATTTTTATGGCTAATTTTTTAACCAAATTGAACTTAAAATTTTTATAATTCGGAAAATTACTTTATTGAAAGAGTATTTTAAAAAATAAATCCCACTAAAACTTGTCTGCATGAAATTAAAACAATGTGATTTTGATGATTTTTCTTATATTAATTATAGTCATTAATGTGTTTTGAGTTTTTATGAGAAAAATTTACAAGAAACCATTTTTGGCGATTTTATTTATAATATTGGCGATTTTCTACTAAATTTATATAGGATTATTTTATAAAAATTTATATTAAAAAAACAAATTTATTATCAAATATATATTAAGAAAATGTTCATAAAATTGATTTTGGCGACTTTTTGCGGTTTTTCAAATCAATTTGCCGAAATTGATCGGAAAAAATCCGACAACCCTAAGTATGAATGGTAATGTTTAATGCTAGACCCCAGAAATGTTTTCCTCATCCGCATTAAAAAGACCGGTCTTTAATTTGAGAGGGGTAACAAAAACCATCTTTCATCTTCATACATGTCGAGTCGGCTTGATGTACATATATCAACTCCAAAAAATATGTATATATTTTTATCACATCTAGCGTTTTATATGAAATATTAAGAAACAAGTTGTGAACTCAACAAATCGTCAAAGTATATGGTGTACTGAACAAAAAATCGTCAATCGTCATTTTAGTAAATTTGATCTAAAAAAATCGTCAAAATGACGAAAAATCGTCACGTTTAACACCACTAGACCAAGGCAGAAGCATTGTTTGGAACAACTTTATATGTCTTCGAATACAAAAAAAGATTTATTGTTATTGGATTTGATTTCGTGCGTGTCGTGTTTGGAAAATTTTTGGCGTGCGCATTTCGTATTCGTACATCTTGGTATTCGTGTTCGGGTCGTGTCATGTTAGAAAAATTCGACACGCGCCCATATCTATTGTGAACATTGACATATATGAATGTTTTATATTGTGGTTTTAAATGGCTTGAAGAAAATCACCAACATCATCATCATCATCGTCATGATGATAAAGAAAGTTTTTGTATATTTACGAATTGATTTATTAGAGAAATATTTTTTGTTCAATCTAAAAACATAAATTGAGAACACTTAAAAATTGTACACACACTTTCTATTTTCAATAGCAAACTATTTTTAAATTCTTTTTTTCACACAACACTTTAAGAATTGCTAATGGAATTTTTTGTATTTTGTTTCTTTTGTTGCAAAATAAAGACACTTACATTAGGACATCTCTTTTTCAAATCGGTACGTTTTTTTGCCGTAAAGCTGTTGAATTTCATCCAAGAATATGTGAAATCTAAATAAAATATTATCATTGATAAAATCACAAAAATCGTAAAAATTCGAAGCCCCATCTTGTGCAATATATTATTTATATTTTTAACTTCCGGTTTCCGTTTTAGATTTCGATTTGCTAATTATTTTGCTTATATGTTTTTTAATTAAATCTTATTCTAATGAAAACGTCATGTCACTCAGAGTATCAAATGCAAACTACAAGTATGTAATTTGAATTTTAAGTTTTGCGTTTCTTAAAAAAGTTTTATGTAGGATTTGCTTTCGTATTTGCTGCTGTTGTTTCAGAATAAATTCACCGATAAAAATCCGTGCGTGTAGTCACCATATTATTTCTTTTGGTTTTTCTTTGTATGTTTTGTTTTTGTGTTGATAATAATGTGTAGGAGAAATTAAAAAAATCTTGGTTCTTTACGATAATTGTAAAATGTTTGGTTTTTTATTTGCTTTTATTATTATTATTTTTTAAGTTTTAATCTTTATTAAATTTAAATTACAAGAAACGAGTCCATACAGTGCAGTGCGTACACAGAAAACACCCGCGTTTGGATATGTTTTTAAATTTTATTATTTTTTGGTTGGTTTTCAAATATTCCAGTATAATATTGTAATAGAAAAAAGTTGTTTTTTTTTCTTATTAAGTATTTACGAATTTTAGTTTTCTTTTAGTTTTACGAATTCTGTGGTACGTCCTATTTCCGTAGAAAAAAATATTGGAATTCATAAATTCAGTAATAGAATACGAATTAAAGTTTTTTCTGTGTGTTATTAATGTATGCCGAATTAATGTTTCGTATAAATTTCATACCCAATTCACAAAATTTTTGTATTTATGAATAGCAAATGTCAAAAAAGTGTTTTTAAACTTCAAGACTTACACAGCGTCTTCACGAGCCATTAACTTTGAGATAAAATGAGCGAAAACGTCGGCAGAATACTAAAAACAAAATGTCGAATTTTCTCTTTATCTCATACTAGGGGAAGACGTAATTTTACTTTTCCGATAAGATTTCATTTTATGCAAATGCTCATCGAGTTAACATGTACCACTTTTGCATAATTAGTTGTTTTGTTTTTAATTTTTTACACAAATCTAAATTTATAAATCAACTAAACACATTTATTCATTTATTTAACACAGAAATTTTATCAAAAACATCGCTTTTCATTTATTTTAATAAACACTCACACATGCACACTATTTTATTTTTATGTACATGTGTTTTTTGACAGTACATCTCATAAGATTTTTGTTATAAGAATTCTTATAACAACGCTCTCATAAAAATTCCTATAACATTGAGATAGCACTAATTTGAAGTCTACACGTAACATAATTCTCTCTGCGATTGAATTTGACAATCTCATCTTACATATTATGTTACGTGTAAACCTCAAGTTACATACGCAAGTACTTTTATTGTTTTGGGGACATATTGGGCTACCACAAGTGCCAGATGTAGTGGCCCTGATTTTCTCGGTATGTGAAATACACGGTGTTTTTCCATCGGATTGAGGGGGCTAAAAACAAAGGGGTACAAGTACCAAAACTGGGGAAATTGAGTTGCAACACAAAATCAACACATAATACTAATATCTATCACTATAAAAAAGTCAGACGTGTAGGATGACCTCAAAAAACGCTATGTATTAGGAACCAAAAATTAGGCATGAAATGCATAGGAACAAAAAACTTTGAAGCTTAATTAGTCAGAATTTTGTGTTTTGCATATGTATCCTTTTGCTTTTAAGCCCCTCATTTAATAGTATACCCGTTTTTGTTTTTGATAAGTAATTGGGCTTGTTATCTTCTAATATAAATAAAAACTTGGTCGGTACAATCAGAGAAAACAAATTGTACAGCGGATAACCTAAAAATCCAAAATTTTTTTCTTTTATATTTAAAATGGCACAAAAACGGCTAAACATTGGGCGCCAAATTTCACATACTAGTAAAAAATATTCATATCTACACCCAGAGAAAAAACAGTACCAACGTGTACGAACCATTTTGGCAACCGAAACGAATAACAGTATTTTAATTATATCGAATTCGGTATACAAGGCTACCGAAACTCTGCTACCGGTATACTACCGGTATTATAATTTAGTATATGAAATCAAACAAAATGTTTAAGAAGTAATAAAATACTTTAAAAAACTATCTTTTCTAGTAGATTTAAGTACGCCAAGTCCGAATTGACAGTTTTTGAGATATATTAGGATATAATTTAATGATATTTAACCAACTATTGGATTTTTAGGAAATCGTAATATATGAAAATATCATGTCGATGTGTTCCTTCACGCTAATCTCCGGAACCTCTTTACATATTTCAATGAAATTTTTTAATAGTGTATAATTGATTCTAGATTGCGAGATAATATTATTTTGTAACCTTACGAAGTACTTTCTCTTTTAATAAGGAAATAATGTTTTGCGAAGTTAAAAATATACAAGAAAGCTCTCGTATTTTAAGAGATGCAGGCTCGAAAAATATACAAAAAAGCTATGCAGATATAATCGCAAATGGAAAAACTGAAAATTGGAATTAAGACTCAGCTAAATTGAAGCTGAGTCCTAATTCCAAATAAGTAAATTTTTTCAAGTATTGTAACTGTTTTTGTTTTATAGGCTCGTTAATTTTATTATAGTCTTGTAAAATTTTGTTAAAGTAAAATTCAGATGATTTTATTTATTGTAGAATTCATTATTTTCGTCCTATGCTGGATATAGAGCACATGATAGAGTATGCAAAAACCGGAATTTTCTAAGAAACCAATTTTCGAATTATTCGAAAAATTTCTTTTTTAAGAAACCCGGTTTGGAAACCGTTTTTGTACAAATAAGCCGGTTAACCGGTTTTTATAAAATGTATGTGCATATTTATTTTTTTTTCATTTTTTGCCAAAAATATTTATAATGCTATACATATTCCTTGAAATAAGTTATTTTCAAAGTAATTTAATTACACAGGCCGACAGTGAAATCACTTTTTGGAACAAGGTTACATTTCTAAGCAGTTTAATGCGCTAAAAAATAGTTTTCTCAGTTTTTCCTATCAGCTACAAATTATTTAATCAGCATGTTTAATATTTCGATCAACAAATTACCGAAAGATGCATGACACAATTATTTGGAAACTATCCTAATGTAGTTTTATGATTTTCTCAACTTTTTCTTTGTAGAAACTCATAAAAAGTTTAAAACGTCAAACACTTCACCTATTAATTATTGCTGTTCAGGACAGTCTCTTACGAACAAAATAAGCCATATATCATGGAAATCGATAGACAAATCGCGAAGTCAGTCTTGTTTTGGCCCACCGATCATTTAAAAAAATTGAGTTAAGTATGGGGTATATATATTTTGAATGCCCTCTTTCAGAATCCAAAAACTGTTTCGCGAAATTGTTCCTGGTTTCTGAGATATCAAGCATTCATTGTGCTCGATATCATAAATTTTTAGTAAAAAAAAAATTTTTTTTTTTTAAATAAAAAAATAAAAATCAGAAATCAAATAAAATACCAAGTTTCATCAATATTAACTTTTTATTCCATGTAAATATCTTTTTTAATAACATTTATACGCTTATTTTCAACAAAAAGTAGAAAATTTCATCTCAATAACAAGTTGCTGAATACACAGCAGTTAGTATACATATGGAGCAACAAAAGCTACTTTTTACAAATAAAATAACAAAAGTGGTTACTGTAGCACAAAACAAGATATTTTACTTTCAGTAAAAAGATATTAATTTCTAAACGGATTGATGAAAATCCACAAAAATTTACATTTTTCTTCCAAACATATGACGGAAGCAGTAGCGAGAATACAAAAAATTCTATCGGATATATTTTGAGAAACTTAATGTAATTGTTCTTTGTTGTTTTTCTCTATTCCGACTTTTTGGCATATGGGCTAACCAATACTAAGGTCGCGATATGTATGTAGACGTCCGCAAGTAGGAGTTAATGTGTACTACTATGGCTACTGTATATAATAAAACCATCGCTATATGCATAATAAAAAAAATTTTAAGTGTGGTTGATTGTTTCTTTAGTTGTTTCTTTTTTTACGCCTTAACGGCTAAACCGATATATAAACCGAATTCAAACTGAATGTCATATTGTCCATTTTGTTAAGACGCTCTTTTATGCAGAGACTCCTCGGTTTTATACTTGGAATATCGCTCAAAGACAATGGAAACGTAGAAAAGTTGGTAAAATAGTCGAAAACTGGCCAGCAGTTAGATCAGGAGACACTATCGGTCGTGCATATACCGTGCATGTTAGCAATATGGAAAGCTATTGTCTACATAAAGGGACCAACATGTTTTTCTGATCTCAAAACTATTGATGGCTATGAATGCCATACTTTTTGAGAAGCATGCGAGGTATTGGGACTAATGAAAAACGACAGTCAACGGGTCTGCTTTATGTTCTTCTCCAAGCAAAATGAGGGACCTATTTGCTATTTTGATTGCAATGTGTGGATTATCAAAACCTTTCGATCTTTGGGAGCGATATAAAAATGATTTATCCGAGGATATTCTGCGCCGAAAGTAGATAAACAATGCAGAACTTTGTTTTGACGAAACGATATATAATGAGGCTCTCATAATTATTGATCACAAGGTGATTGCTATGGTAGGAAAACATGTAAGTAACTTTGGTATTACACGACCAAATCGATTGGAAAGTCTGCCTGATGAGTTGTCAAGAGAACTTAACTGCAATACTTCTGCGTTAAATGCTCAAATTGAGGAGATGTTGCCAAAATTAATACCTGAACAAAAAAGAGTTTTTGATCATGTTCTAAGCGAAGTCAATAAAGGAGATGGAGCTTTATTATTTTTAGATGCACCGGGAGGCACTGGTAAAACATTCGTCTTAAATCTTTTGTTGGCACAAATTCGTAAAGATTCCAATATAGCTCTAGCAGTAGCTTCTTCGGGTATATCTGCAACTATTCTTAATGGTGGTCGGACGAGGCATTCCGCTTTTAAATTACCAACAGAGTTAGCAGAAATTGAATCTCCAACGTGCAATATAATCAAAAATAGCTCCAAAGATATAAATTATTGGTATGAGATGAATGTACTATGTCCCATAGACATGCAGGATAGGCATTAAACCGTATTCTTCCTGGGGACTTTCGACAAACTTTACCCGTAGTCCCAAGAGCAACTCCAGCTGATGAAATTAAAGCCTGCTTAAAAGATTCACCCTTATGGAACAAGGTTTCAAAAATTAGTTTGACAACTAATATGCGAGTAGCTCTTTTTAAAGACCATGAAGCTGGAGCTCATGCCACTGAACTGCTTAAGATTGGAAATGGCCAAGTTTCGAGAGATGTAAACGAGAGGTTTAGTTTCCAAAGGGATTTTGTAAGTTAGTTTCTTCAGGAGAAGAGCTAATATCCAAAGTTTATCCAGAAATTAACAATAATAAGGAAAACGGAAATTAGTTGGGCGAAAGAGCTATACTAGCATCGAAAAACAATTGTGTAGCACAAATTAACCATCAAGTTTTGGAAAAAATTTCAGGTATTTCTACAATATATATCTCAGTTGATAGTGTAGTGAACGAATATCATTCTACTTCGTATCCAATTGAGTTTCTGAACTCTATCGAGATATCTGGAGTTCCACAACATAAAATTGAGTTGAAAATTGGTGTCCCTATTATATTTATGAGAAACATTAGCGCACCAAAACTATGCAATGGAACAAGACTTCGAGTGTCGCATCTTAGTCGCAATATAATTGGAGCAACAATTTTCACAGGCTCATCAAAAGGTGAAGATGTTTTTATTCCCTGTATACCAATATTATCAAAAAGTCTGCCATTTCAATTTAAACGTTTGCAGTTTCCAGTAAAACTGGCATTCGCTATAACAATATACAAATCGCAGGGTCAGACACTAAATTTGGCAGGTCTAAACTTCTCATGGGCAATTATACGTAGCCTTCTCACGTGTCCCAAGTGCTAAAAATTTTTTCATTTTTACACCAAACGGAAGAACACCGAATATTGTGTAATGTCTTATCACCTCTACAGTAGTTATATTTGAATAATTGAATAACAATATTTTTAAGAATATATATTAATACATAAATTTAATGGTTACGCTTTTATAATACGAAACAGAAGTTATACTTCAAACATTAGTTTTAAAAATAGAGACTGTTTATTTATTTTATTGATAAGAATAAAAACGATATTTTACTATTGCTATATAAGTAGAGACGCCTAGCCAATTTTATATCATTAAAGGTCGTATTAAAAACATAATTCATATATATTTTTTATATCTAAGTCCTGTAGGTATCTCCACAACTCTCCATCGCAACATATTATCCCGTGCATCGCCGGGTCAAAAAAAGCTAGTTCAATATAAAATTAAGATTTTTTTTGGTTTAGCAGTATTTATCGGATATAAGAAATCTAAAAAATTCACGAAAAAAGTTTCTTATAACCGTTTCTTTCTTATATACAATTATTTTATATAAGAAACTTATTTCTTATATAAGTAGCTATGGCCATAAGACATTTGTTTCTTATATGAATATAAGAGATTTTTTATCTTTTTATGTATATACGTATATATGTAAATAAAAAAATAAAACAAATCATGATTGGTAGTTAATTTTTATTTTATTAACCCCTTTAGTAAATAAATATAAAAAAATAAACCACTTCTATTTGAAAAAAATAATATGTATGTAATAAATACATGTAATTCATTTTTTACTGTTTGTATAGTATTTTGTACTTTGCTCATATGTAACATTAAAGAAGGAACTCAAATATAATTCATGTTTAACATGCAGATGAATGTCTAATTGTTTTAATTAAGATTTAAAATAGTTCAAAATTTTTTTGGACAAGGTCTTTATCACGTTGCTTATAAAGTAGGTTTTCAATACTTATAAGGTCACTATTGTTCTCTGAACTTAAGTATTGCTTTAAGACAAATAATGCTTTTACAGCTTCTTTTCTGGTTGGCTTAGGTACTGCAATTGTCTGCACTTCATCCGCTGCTTCGTCATCTTCAGAGACTTCTTCTTGCACTTCATTCAATATATCAGTGTAAACTAATGAACCGAAACAGTCGTATTTTTCTATTTCGTCCAATTCTTTTAGGAATGAGTCGCACTCCTGATCCAATAAAATCTCTTCCTCGTCCGATACATTTTCATCAATCTCATTAGTTGGGTCATCTTTTGAAATCTCACCCTTTTTGAAACAATTACGAATAGTTTCTGGTATCACAAGCCACCACGACCGCTTTGCTATATACAAAGCTCTTAAAATATGAACGCTCTTTAAAAACTGTTCCATGTAGTCACCTTCTGCAGCTAGTATTTGTTCCCGTATTAAATTTTTCCTATAGTGAGATTTAAATGACTGAATGATTACTGAAACAAATCGAAAAGTACAGGCGTTTAAACAAAGTACATAGTGTTAAAAATACATTTCGCTAAACTTACCTTGGTCCAGCGGTTGAATAATGCTCGTTGTGCAAGGCGGTAGGAATATTATTTTAATACTTTCTGGTAAAAAGTCAAGTTTGTGACACGAAGCGTTATCGATTAGAAGTAATATTTCCTGTCCTCTTTTTTTTTTTAATTTTCATATAATTCCCTAATAATTTCGTTCCATATGGTGCTGGTCATTCAAGCCTTTTTATTATATTTGTATGAAATCGGAACTTTTTTTCTACGGAAGCATCTTGGTTGTTTATACTTTCCTATAGAATATACATACTTATCGGTACCCGTCGCATTGGTTATGAAGAGTAATGTTATCCTGTCTTTTGGTGACTTAGGTCCACTCTGTTGACTTCTCCCGTATCCATAAGTTCCGTCCGGCAGGGCTTTATAAAAGAGACCCGTTTCATCTGCATTATAAATTTCATTTAATGCGTATTTTTCTAATAATGCAGGCAACACATTTCTTTTGGAGCTTTCAGCTGAATCTGTATCAGCAGAAGCAGATTCACCATTAAGGTTTTTAAAATATATATTTTGGCTTTTCTTCCAACGTTGAAGCCATCCAACATTTGCTTTAAAATTAGGAATATCCAATTGTATGGCAAACTGCTCAGCCTTTTCCATAACAATGGGTCCAGTCACAACGGTTCCCTTTTGAATCATTTGGTCAAACCACAATGACATAGCTTTATTAAGATTTTCATATTTTGGTTTTCTGTCTCTTTTTTTTTAACATTTCTAACTTTTAAATAATTATTTTCTATGTCTTTTGAGTTTCTCACTATTTTAGATAACGTTGAAAGTCCAATATGATATTTTTGCAATTTCGCTTCTTTTTATACCGTTTTGTATTTCTTTTAAAATTTGAACTTTTGTTTTTATTGGTAATGTATTTCTTTTTTTTTTTACATCCATCTTTCACAGATAAAATGAATGGACGAGTTAATTATTGAACGAGCTAATTATTCATTTGTTTACGAGGCAAAAAACACAAAGCTTCTCATGAGTACTAGCTCGCTCATCTAAAACTAAAAGTAAATAAAACTTTGTTCTTGTTGTAAAACTGTCACAAAACAGAGTTGTCCATGCAAACTACATAAATTCTGTGTTGCCGTTGGAAGTTTCTTATATAAATTCTTTTTCTATACATTTGTGGTTTTGGTGTTTAAGAAAAATTTTCTTTTATCAGTTTTTTTCTTATAAGCGTTTTTCTTATATGAAACCTTTTTTGTTAGAAAAATCACTAAAGAGACATGGTGTTTTTGAAAATGTTTCTTATAAGCGTTTTGTTCTTATATGAGATGTTCTTATATCCGATAAATACTGTACTACAAATTTTAAGTAAAAAGCAAATACTTTTTTTTTATTCATACTACCCATTGTTTATTTATTTCTGTTTCTAGTTATTGCAAAAGTTCGTAAATTTCTAAGAACAGAAGCAAATAACCAATTCCTCAAATCAAATAATTACAAAAAAATCAAATTTATTTTAATACAAGTAGGACCTGCAATAAAAACGATTAAAAAAATCATGTTTTTAATGGAATACCGCATTGCTGATGGTATGAACAGGGCTGTCAGATATGGCGATTTCTCGCCAAACGTGTAGATTTTTCAACTTGTTTGGCGTCTAAATTTTTGATTTGGCGAAATTTTCGATTTTTCTGGCGATAAATAAATTTGCTGGGGATTTTTATGGCTATTTTTTTACCAAATTGAACTTAAAGTTTTTATAATTCGGAAAATTACTTTGTTGAAAGAGTATTTTAAAAAATAAATCCCACTAAAACTTGTCTGCATGAAATTAAAACAATCTGATTTTGATGATTTTTCTTATATTAATTAGTCATTAATGTGTTTTGATTTTTTATGAGAAAAATTTACAAGAACCAATTTTTGGCGATTTTATTTACAATATTGGCAATTTTCTACTAAATTTGTAATTGTACTAGCCTTTTAACTATCTCATTTGAGTTTTTCTCTCTTAAGTACATTGGGGGCGGCTTGCTTGACCTGACAACGGTGATTTCGTCTTTGTCGTTTTGTAGAAGTGAAAAGCGGTTTTCAGAGAGCGCCGCATCAGATTTGGCAATTTTCGCCAATGGAGGGAGGTTTTTCGATCTTGGACTTCTTTGCTTTTTTTATTATTTACCACTTTAAAATAGCGATCAATACCCATTTGGATTTTTGGATTTTCTGAATCAGTTTCTAGGGGGCACTTTCTGTCGTTTTTTCTTTTGCAGCTTGATGTTGGGTCATATTGTTGGCACTTGTGCTTTGCTGTGAAGCTGGTATCAAAAAATTTACTTTTATATTATGGTCCGTCATAGACATTGAATTTGAGCGTACCCGTGTACGCAAGTGTAAATTTTTGTTTACTGGGTTATCAAATTCTGCAGCAACAACAGTAAAGTTATCATTTCTGTTGTTGTATTCGTACTCATTTGGTACGAATACCAAATATATTTGTTGTTTGTGTGCCTACTTGCTTATAATTTACTTTACAATAAGAAATGAAAAATGTATAGGTACATAAAATATTAAATAAAACGGTGTTTGGTAATACTTTGTTGTTGCGAATATTTGTCTTTGTTTTAATATTATATGTATATTTTTATATTGTTTATTTTGTTCGCCGACGGCAAATTAATGCTTGTTTCTACTTCGAGAGTAAATTGCGAACTGATTTAAATTATGTACAAAACAAAATTATGTATGTTCAATGTACATATGTACATATGAAAAAAATTATATCGTTTGAAAGATCTTTGCAAGCTGCATTAAACTTTTTCATTCATACCATCAGCAATGCGTTATTCCATAAAAAACGCGATTTTTAAGCGTTTTATTGCAGGTGCTACTAACATTATATAATACTAAAAATTTTACTTATTTTTAGTATTATATAATTTGAGGCATTGGGTAGTATGAATAGAAAAAAGTATTTGCTTTTTACTTAAAAAATTTTTTAAAACACAAAATGCAGGATATTATTCAATATAAAATTAAAATTTTTTTTGGTTTTACTAAAAATTTTAAGTAAAAAGCAAATACTTTTTTTTATTCATACTACCTTGTTTATTTATTTCTGTTTCTAGTTATTGCAAAAGTTCGTAAGTTTCTAAGAGCAGATAACCAATTCCTCAAATCAAATAATTACAAAAAAAGTAAAATTTATTTTAATACAAGTAGCACCTGCAATAAAAACGCTTAAAAAACATGTTTTTAATGGAATACCGCATTGCTGATGGTATGAACAGGGCTGTCAGATATGGCGATTTCTCGCCAAACGTGGCGATTTTTCAACTTGTTTGGCGTCTAAATTTTTGATTTGGCGACATGGCGATTTTTCTGGCTAATTTTTAAACCAAATTGAACTTAAAATTTTTATAATTCGGAAAATTACTTTGTTGAAAGAGTATTTTAAAAAATAAATCCCATTAAAACTTGTCTGCATGAAATTAAAACAATGTGATTTTGATGATTTTTCTTATATTAATTATAGTCATTAATGTGTTTTGAATTTTTATGAGAAAAATTTACAAGAAAAATTTTTGGCGATTTTATTTATAATATTTGCGATTTTCTACTAAATTTATATAGGACTATTTTATAAAAATTTATATTAAAAAAAGTATTATATAAAAAGAAATTTATTATCAAATATATATTAAGAAAAAGTACATAAATTGATTTTGGCGACTTTTGGCGATTTTTCAAATCAATTTGGCGAAATAGGTCGGAAAAAATCTGACAACCCTTAGCATGAATGGTAAAGTTTAATGCACCAAACGATGTAGTTTTTTATATGTTGTCTTAGGAGACACGGTCCAGCTCACGGGCGGTTGCCGCTAGACCCCTGAAATCTTTTAGGAATCCTAATAAAAAGACCGGTCTTTAATTTGAGAGGGGTAACAAAAACACATTTTTCATCTTCATACAAGTCGAGTCGGCCTAATGTAGATATATAACTCCAAAAAATATGTATATATTTTTATCAGATCTAGCGTTTTATATGAAATATTAAGAAACAAATAGTGAACTCAACAAATCGTCAAAGTATATGGGGTACTGAACAAAAACTCGTCAATCGTAATTTTAGTAAAGTTGATCTAAAAAATCGCCACGTTTAACACCACTGACGATGACCTCAAAAGACCGTATGTATTAGAAACCATAAATATTATGTATGAAACGCATGGGAACAAAAAAATCTGAAGCTTAATTACTCAGAATTTTCTGTTTTGCACTTGTGCCCTTTTGCTTTTAATTTTGGTATTAAAATTGTATGTTAACTAATAATAAGTGAGAAATTTATACTGAACTTTTCGTGAAATTTGTTTCAAGAACCTTTTTTTATTTGCTGATAAGCGGTGCGAACATCTACACCTTTTCCAATTGTAGTTCAGAAAGCGTCAATTATAATTCAGAAACCGTCAATTGTAATTCAGATTAGTCAATTGTAATTCCGAAAGCGTCAACTGTAATTCAGATTAGTGAATTGTAATTCAGAAAGTGTCAATTGTAAATCAGAAAGTGTCAATTGTAATTGAAAAAGAAAACAAGTTCTATTAACTACTTATTTTTATTTTATTATAACAAAGAAAAATATGCAATGAAGATCTATGCTCGCGGCATGATCTATAATATCCTTCAAGTAGATCGATCTTTGATCAATCGCGCCAGGACCTGCAACGTTTGGAACACATACGTTGCTTTTGGCATAGACTTAAATTTTAGACCAAATATTCTCAATGGGATCTAGCATCGGAGAATAGGTGCACCTTTGATGACTCTTTCTAGCTTTGCATAAATGAGTTCAGTTGTTTTAACAAAAAAAAACTTACTATCGGCATGTCACAGAGTTCAATTCCGTTCGGAATCGGAATTTAGTCCACCCCATTTTTGTAGCAGCTGGAGTCTAAAAAAGAAAACTAAAATACTCAAATTTGTCAGGTGTGCCCAGACTGTTAGCGGCGCTGGTGTATTGGAGTATGCACCGGATAGGGTTTGTCATCTTGGGGTGGATTGAATTTCATTTCCGAACGGAATTGAACTCTATGACATGGCCATATGTTGTAATTTTTGCTCAGAAAAAATTTTATTGATTTTTCTTTATTAAATTTATTATTTCTGAACTACAAATGACACTTTCTGAATTACAATTGACTAATATGGAAATTGACGCTAACAGCAAATGATATGTCAACATATCAGTTAGCATACAATTTTAGCGTCTACATGATATGTTGAATTCCGTATGATGATAATTGTATGTATGTATATGGAGAGTCGTGTAAACATATGTTTATAAACTTCAAATAAATTTTACAATACTCTTTATTACTTATTTATATATAGTTAGTGCAACATTAATATTTTTAGAGCGAAATTAATTTTTAAACATAGAATATAATGTCATCAAAGGATGAACATATCACTACCATTGTTTAAAAGAACGCAAAAATATAACGAATAATAACTTTTACGTAAAAACACAGTTATCTCAAAAACTTACCCATATAACGGTACCTTACTATGTATATAAATTTATAGAGAACTTTCCAAGCTTTCATTTGGTGTATAATACTGCGCTATCACTAATGAAGTACGAAAGTTATGCAACTTCAAAAATGAGTTTTCAAAAATACATATTTTTTCGAGGCTATCTCCATATCGCACCTCTTCATCAAAAGTAACACAACTCAAAATTTACAAGTTTTCAGTAGAGGCAAAAAACTAATTGCGCCAATATAATGGAATTATTGTTATAAACAAATATACCGTTGTAAAGGAAACTCAATAATATTTCAATAAAATAATACAATACCAAAATTTTTACAGTGGTTAGATATGGTAATCATACACTGTTTCCTTCAAAAAGTGGAAAATAGAATTTTTTGAGTTGTGTTACTTTTGATGAACAGGTGCGATATGTGCATTGGTATGTATGTGAAAAGTGTTGTTTAGTTTAGCAGATGCTAAAATTTATAACAAGTTTTTTGCTAGGCAAAAAGTCTTTCCTCAGCGAAGCCATTATTCGACATACATAGAGGAGAAAATCCTTAAGCCCGGCCAAAGGCCAGTTAGCCAGAAAATCTTTACTCAGCGAAACCACCATTCGACATTCATAGTAAAAATAAGTATACCATATACTCACAATTTTGTACTGGAACTGGGTCACTACCCCAAATGTACATTTATATTAGTTATGCGGCTACCTGTTATATTATTCTACTATGCACTGGCCATGATCCAATTATTAGGTCAATGCAACTCTCCTGATGATTTTTTGCAGGGTTGTGTTTTGACCGTTACAATCGTCGTAAACAATCGCCAAGCTGTCAAAAGTTGTTTATATTTTTGGACGCCATTGCTGTTATATACTGAGAGATCGGCTTATAGCTGCGGCTCAGCCGCAGCCGATTATTTTTCTTGCTGCTTAGCCACCGCCGACTTTAGCGGCTAATTTCGTATATGAATTTTATTTTAATTTGCTTAATTAATATAAAACAAAATTTTTAATAAATAAAACCAATAAAACCGAATGAAAAAAGTTGAAGAACGAGGAGATCCGACAAAATATAAGAAAGTTTTAATATATACAACAGTGTAGAATTTATTTTGTTCAGATGAGCCGTTCTCGGAATTTTTACCAATAAACGAGAAAACAAAAAACTTGTTTTTCGGGAATATCGGGAAAGCGCGCATTAAGAAAAATAAATTAATATAATTTTCGTGTTCAGCGACCTCAATGTTTTTTTTGCAAGATTTGCTTCATATTTCATCTTAAGTTTGTCTGAAATCTGACCTTGTATGTATAAAATAGTGGATATTTTGAGTGTAATGAGTTGTTACAGCCATAAAGAATATATAATGTTGCATCAGATGATGTTTCACAAATTGATCGATTTGATATCTAAAATCTTGATGCTGCGGTAGAGGGCTAAAAGTAGGTCCCAATATATTTTTCATTATTTTTCCCATGTGTCTAAAAATAAAATGCAACCTTTTTTTGCTATTCGCAAAAAAAATCGCACGCTCCACTCTAATGTGCGGCTGTCAGATTAGGCGACTTATGGTCAAAAAGGTTCGGAAATATGACGGTTTTAACATTTACATTACATAACCCATTTTTGGAGTTTTTTCGCCTAATTTTTGTCGACAAAAATATAGCTAGTAATTCTTCTAAAAAATAGTCGGCTTCAGCCGGCTAACAGCCACCGCCGCCGACTATTATGTATCGGCTTTGCTCTCTGGTTATATATTTGTTTACATTTTACCAGAACGATAAAATACACACAAAACACGTTTTCTTGCTGTTGTAGACAGCTGTTTCTGACATCTTTACGATTGTTATACACAAACAAAATGCCTGTTGTTTTTTTGTATTGTTGTACTGGTGCATAGACCTGTATTATTAGATCATGGCACTGGCATAAATACACTAACACATTGGGCGCGTTCATAAGACGTAGCTGTGGAGCTCAACTGTTGGATATATTGTAATATGAACAGCTGATAATATGAACAGCTGATAAAACAATTAAAACAGGCGCAAAAGACATAGTTGCAACTAAGTAAATTAATTGGTTTAGCACTCAGTTTTAAGTGCATTTTGATTCCATAAAATATTCTATAAACATGGTATCCAATGCGATAGTCAGATCCATACGAATTGTCCATTTTCATTTTATTTTAAAATTTTCACTACAAAGCAAAAAACACTTCAATAAAATAAGAAGGCTGCGCCGATAATTTTTTTAATTTAACGCTAAGCCACCACCGTGTTAAAAACTGGTTCAACATTATAGTAAATTAAATACTATGTAATATAGTAAGTAAACAACACAGTAAACATATATTTAGTGATCTTAGTTTTATTTTAATTATATTCCTTTATTTGTTTACTTTATCACATTTGTAATGCAAAATTTATTACACTAGTTTGCAGCGGCCACATAGTAAAGCGGTGTTGTATTAGAATATAAACGGCATAACTCTTTTGATCAGCTGTGCATGTTAAGCACAGCATGTTGACCATAGGTAGCGAAAAATTTTATGATGGAAAAAATGGCAGCAAATACACAACTGTTGCGTGTAGCGGAACTACTCAACTGTGCGTTTTTAAGACAAACACACAACAGTTGTACAACTGCTACGTCTTATAAACGCGACCATTCTCTACTATGATGAGCAAATCAATCGGGAAACGTTTGCAAATGTATTTTCTTAAAACATTTCAATTTTGTTCTTCTCTTTTCTAGCTGCGTACATTATAGTTAATTTACATTTAGTGTACACAAGCACAAACAATACAAAACTAAATGGGACTATCGTTCTCGTTGTTTTTGTTATGCACATTGAAAAACACAAAACAAAACGAAACCAAAAGTTTCGTTTAGTTTATTTTCCTACTCTGGCTGAAACTATAAAAAGACAAAAGCTTAAAAAAAATTATACTTTAGCTTTTATTAATTATTATACTTTCGTTATGTCTATGCACATAAACATGCCACTTGCTTGGTAGTCAACGCACTAATCACTTGCAGCCACCACAGCTTAAAACTTTAAGCTAAGTCTAGACGATATGTTGAATCAGCATATTTATGGTAAAAAATTTGTTACCAGTGCCAACATATCGTGTAGACACAAAATTTTTTCAACATACGTATGTTTGACCACATATGGCGGCCATTTTTTAACGTTGTCAACAAACGTATGTTCACGATTTTAACATATCGTGTAGACACCATATATTTACGTTTTAACAAACTTAGTACGTATGCTGACAGATACGTTATTTGTTGAAAAGCGCACGCAAGCTTTTCAGCATATAACAAATTTGATAGCATATAGAATTTATATTTAAGCTCAGCTCTCATATTATCAGCCATGTCACAGAACACCATTCCGCTCGGAAGTGGTTTCAATTCCGTAAGTTGCTTCTTCAGAAAACGAAAATTTTCTTCGTAATCAAACCACTTTTAAATTTCAAACTGAAATTGAAAAACACTTTTCTACTGACTTCATTTGCAGTAAATACTAAAAAACGTGCATACTTTTAGGAGCGTCAAATAAATATTTGCTCATGAGCTTTCCATGTTAATAAAAAGCTTATTGTGAGCATTGCATCTAAAAACAAGAGTAAACAAACGCCTCAAGGTATAAAAACTATCATTTTAAAAATTAAATACAAAATAAACGGAATCTAAAGCAACAAAAATGTACTTTTTCAAAATGATAACTACGGAATCAAAACCAATCCGAACGGAATCTGTGACATGGCTGTATATGTTAACTATGTTGCCTGATTCGGCACGGGATATTGCAATTTCCTGGATGTTTTCAATTTCTTGCGTATTTTCGCGATATATGTGATTTCCTTATTCTTTACAGTTTAGTAATTTCTTCGGAATAAGTCAAGAATCTAACGCTGTTGAAAATTGAGGTAATAGCACTTTTTAGACAAACAATATTTTTTCGGCGCTCTCTTTTGGTTCCGGAGTTACAGGGCTCAAAACTTTTATTTTGAACTCACCATAACTCCTACAACTCTGCACGGATATAAACGAAATGTACATCATTTTAAAGTCATCTAAAATACCTTTCTAAAGGTTTATATTCGTCAACCCATTTTGATATCCGTTAACCCATTCTGAGCCAAATACTATTTAAAAAATTGTTAGCCCGACTTTTTACGTAAACACACCGTTATCTAAAAAAATTATCAATATATCGGTACGCATGTATATAATTTTCCAGAGAACCTTGTACTGGGTTTGAAACAAGTTTAGCATGTCTTAGAAAAGTTATTTTATCGGAGTTTCGTCATTAATAATATTTTATTGATTTAAAACAGTTTTTCCGATTTTAGTAAGCAATTGCAAAATTTAATCATTCTTGCGAAAAATGTGCTCATATTATTTCGCATGAAGACTCAAAATGTTGTAGATACATTTCATATGTTTTTCACAAAATAAACAGAGTACTACTTCTGCAACAATTTTTCGTGAGCACTTCGTGTAAATTTCTTTTATATGGATTTTTGACAGCACTTCCCACGAAATGATGAACAGAGTACCATGCTATATGGAGCAATCTCAGCAAAATTGGCATGAAGGAAAATTAACCAACGGTAGCACTGGAATTTGTTGTGCTTACCATCAATTTAGTAGTGATGCAATTCTCGTACGCAATTTTCTCAACCGATTTGAATAAATAAGAACTGCGATCAACGAAACCACCGATCAAGAGGGGCTAACATGAGAACTGGTGGATGGGAGCGTTCTTCTTCTTGGAATATTGATCATGACTTCTTCTTAGTTGCGAACTTAGCATATATAAATTAAGGAAATTAGTTCCAAATAATCACATTAAAATATCTGACTGATTTTATGTCATGTGACATGGTAAAATGTTTCACGATTTCATGCGAAAAAGTGGTGGAACTCACCTTATATTAGGGTGAGACGATTTGTTGGTAAAAAAATTTTTGTAGTATGGTTACTTATTTATTAGATTTTCAAACGTAACTTCCTCATGAGCTGCCATTTAAATATGCACAATAATTTTCTTGAAAAATAATGTGATTCATATTTAAAGACTGGTACTGTGTTCAAATTTGTGAAAAATTATGGGTAACATTGATTATTTCGTACGAAAAATTTGACATGTACGTTAGCTATAATCTTCATGTATTTGTTGTAAATTCCAAGCCAAAAAAGTGCCACTCATATTATTTCGTATGAAAACTTAAAATGTTGCCAATACATACCCAGTAAAAAATTTAGATGTTTTTTGAAGCACTAAAGAAATAAAGCGCTTTATAATTCGCTTTAAAATATGAGCTTGTTCAGAAGCTGTTTCATAGCGTCACAACAATGCAGCTTTTGAAGCGAGAAAAGTATTTGCTTTTTACTTATACAAAAGCTTCGTACACAAGCTATACAAAAAAGCTGATTTTATAGTGCTGATCGAAAGCAGGTTTTTAAGCGAGAATGAAGAGTAAGTTTATTTGAATTTATTGGTGCCTTTTTGCAACAGTGTTTTTGGTCGAGTGATTGGTACGTTGGACTTCAAACCTGAATGTTCTTAGTTCGATACTAGTTGAAGTTGAAATAACACACATTGAGCAAAAATATGAAATTAATAAAAATAAATAAAGAAACGAAATAAGAAAAATTAAAAATGGCGTCAATGACGCCAATCCACATCGAACCATTTTTTCATATATTTTTAGTTCTAGTGCTGAAAATGTTGATGATTTTCAGCGCTTCAAAAGCGCTTTTGTGATCAAAAATGTAGTACTCCAATCCGGGAACTCGCAATACAAAAATCAGCAATGATATCAGCAGGTTTGTCAGCGCTACTTTTATTCCATAATAGTAGAAACCTGCTTTATTGGAAGCAACTTTTTTACTGGGTATGTTTTCCTTCAGACAAACAGGGTACTACTAATGCAACATTTTTTCATGAATAATTCATGCCAACTTTTTTATTTATGTTTTGACAGCATTTCACGTGATCTCTTAATCCATACTAGGGGAAGACGTAATTATACTTTTCCGATAAGATTTCATTTTATGCAAATGCTCATCGAGTTAACATGTACTACTTTTGCATAATTATTTATTTTATTTTTAATTTTTCACACAAATTTAAATTTATAAATCAATTACACACATTTATTCACTTATTTAACACAGAAATTTTATAAAAAACATCGCTTTTCATTTATTTTAATAAACACTCACACATGCACACTATTTTATTTTCATATACATGTGTTTTTTGACAATTCATCTCATAAGATTGTTGTTATAAGAATTTTTATAGCAACGCTCTCATAAAAATTCTTATAACATTGAGATAACACTAATTTGAAATCTACACGTAACATAATTCTCTATGCGATTGAATTTGACAATCTCATCTTACATATTATGTTACGTGTAGACCTTAAGTTAATGGCAAAATAAAAAGTGTAGACGATTCGTTGATAATGTCACCAAACTTGTCGACAAAAGTGGTGACTTGGAGACACTTGGCCCCTGGCTTCCTTCAGGGAAATTTTAGCGTTATTCATGTGTGTATATCTACATCAGTGGTGGCCATTTTCTCAATTTTCTAAACTCGCTAGTGTAGGCAGATTTTTTTTTACCATCAACACACGTGCACTGTGTGTGAGACACACAGCCTATCTATTTAGCCCTAGGTAGATTGAACAGTACCACTACGAGATCAGCTGTTTTAGTAAATTTTAGAATGTGTGCGACACACAGACAATAGATTTTGACACATATCTGGTATATTTCTATCAACAGCAGGCATGTGTTAATAAATTTGAGGAACTTATGAATGTGTGTAACACACAGACAATAGATTTGACATATATCTGGTGTGTTTCTACCAACAATATACATGTGTTTTTTGGTGTTGTATTTGTTGTCGTCGTAGTGGTACCTATATTATTGTATCATGGTTTAGCCGCGAAGCACATACACAAACAAAGAATAAGTTAGTGTATGTTTGGCCACCACTGATCTAAATATATGCCAACTTCTCATTAATTATGTCATGTTAACTTATTGTTGTCGTTGGCATATTCGAGAACTATCTTTCCTTTAGGAATCTGATCCAGCAATTTCTTGAAGTCCTAAATTAAATAATTTTTTTTTACTTTTAAATTTGTTTATTGAATCTTCAATTGTAAATTGAACTAACAATAAGTACTAAAATCTTAAAACTAAAATGATAATAATTATTCCAGCCACTGCTAGACGACATATTAGGTTCTACCAGTGATGCATTTAGAGTTTTGTTGTATTTGGTTACAAGATTTTTATTTAAAGAAAAAGAAAAGTAATAGTAGTATAGTATGTGTGTTTTATTTTACTTAGAACAAAAACAAAAATTAACGACGAAAATTCACATTGCTTAAAGTATTTTTTGTTAAAGTTGTATTAAAATAATTACATATTTCAGCCCTTACTCCAAGGTAGATCAATAAGGTATAGTCACCGGCGAATTGATACAACAAAGCTACTTTTTTGTTCAAGCAATTGTCAAAACAAATTAACGAATTTACATTAACATTTTTTCAATTTATATAAATAAAAAATTTATAAGGAAAGTTTGACAGTTTCTTGAACAATCAGCTGTGCTGATAACGCCACCTGTTATGAATTCGCCTTGCCTTACTCACAAAAAATATTTTTGAGTAATGAAAGGTTTATCAAACAAATTTTGTATGAAAATTCGTTTTATAAACTCTTAATAAAGCATTTTTCATTAAATTTATTAATTGAGATATTCTCCAATTTTATTTAAAATAATGATTTATTTGTTGAGGGTTAAGCAATGTCTATATGCTTTTTATCAGTGCCTTGCAAAATAATCAACCATACTTTTGAAAAGTTTCAAACTTCTCATCTTATGCACAGACTTTCAAAAACCATTTGAGAATTTACAACCAATAATTTTTAAAAATCACAAAAGAATAAATAAGCGCAGTAGGCTTAGAAACTTATACAAGACCCAACAAACAGTTTATATTCGATATGAATCTATTTTATTTTTCTACACCTTTGTACAATTATGAAATGCATATAGAAATTGCTTAGTCCTGAACAAAGAAATCTTAAGATCTTAATAAATTTAATATATATTTTTTATGAATAAGGCCGTTTATATGTAATTAAAAAAAAAAGAATTGTAGTTAAAACAACATATTTTATATGTAATTCTAATTTTTTTGTACCCCAAGTTTTTAGTCCAACACTTCTCAATTGTGATATTACTGTTTGTAATGTTATAAGTTTTTAAATATCGTTCTCATAACAATTACTAGAATTAGATTAAATTAAATATTTCGATTGTATTAAAGATGTCACGGCATTTACATGAAGACGATTCCTTATATTGGTTTTGATCATATTTCGGGAAGAAAAAATTCTTTGTACACATGATGAGTGTTGCATAGAAAGGATTCCTTGAAATATTATGTATAAATTAGTATATAAACGTTCGAACGGTTTGAAGTACGCTAGTGGAATTTTGAACTGTAAGCCCCAAAATAGATTAGAAAGTACCACAGGGCCATCAATCAATCAAAAGGGCCGCAAATGACCCAATTGTGCCACATTTTGCATCACTGAGTTCAACGGTTGCTTCTTTAGATGGCCTACGTCTGTCGGCTGAGAGCAAGAGTATCTCTCCTTCTCAGCTGAGTGTGCCCTCTAAAATTAATTATGTTGAGGGCTAGGGGATTTGGAGGCGATTTGAGTTGTTTATATATGTTGTCACATACATTTATACATAAAGAAAACTCCGTACTAAATTCAAGTATGTTCTACTTACTCTGAGTACGAGTTGTACTCAAAGATTTAGGTACGAATAACACTAAAATGTACTTAAATCAAGCCAAAACTGGATAAAAGCCTTAAATCATGTACAAATCTTGAATTAATAACAAATTCTTAGATTGATTACAAAAATTCTTATTACCATTCATACATTGAGCAATGCGTTATTCGATTAAAAAAATACAATTTTTAAGCGCTTTTATTGCAGACTCTACTTATATTAAAATAAATTTTACTTTTTTTTAAGTATTATTTGCTTTGGGGCATTGTTTATTTATTTCTGTTTAATGGAAAATAATATCTGAAACAAATCAAGCTAATTCTGATTATGCTTTTCCAACTCTAAGTTTCTTCAAAATATAATGTTTTTCCACATTTATCGAAAGAAATTTTAGTCAGGTATACTGGAATACAACAAAAGTTCAAAATCGTTCGGAAACTGCATCTTAAATAGGTGTTTTGTTTACATAACATTGCCTAAAACTTAAAAATTCCTACTGTTTTGTCATATTGAAATCTCCATATATTCATACAATAAATTAAATGCCTTTATACTTAGTGAGACCTAAAATAATTTTCTCAACAAATTTACCCGATGAAATTTTACATAAAATTTGTGTCATTGAACTAGTCTTATTCGGAAATAGGATGGACAGGGAGGCATGGTGTGTGCAAAAAATGACCTGAAACAAAGTTCCAGATAGTTTTTGTCAATTTTCTTTGCTCCATTTGTCACAGCTTATGTTTTTTGTGAAAAAATATTTATGTTCACACCTGCATGTATTTATTTAAGTTTCTTCAAGAAATTGTGAATTTGGCTAAATAATACATAAAAAAGTGGTATTAAAAAATGGATTAGAGGATTTTTTTAAGATTTTAAAAATAAAATGCTGATGCTGAAAACTTATTAAATTTTGCAGATCTTAAGCCAAAAAATTCTGGCAACACTGGTCCGAATATAAAATTTTGGACACCAACACACAAAGACTTATTTTGTGGTTCCTATTAGGAACAAAACAGCAAAAGCGCAAAAATAGCTTAAATATTCGCAAACGCGACAATTCTCGTCCTACTATTTTTCTATGAAGTGCAAAAACGCAAACAAACTCGACAAAATTTAAATTGCTCAAAAAATACTCAAAACTACATACTTGAAAATTTTTAAAGCTGTGAATAAACTGGGAATAAATCAGGGGAATGTGGAAATTTGTAAGAAACAGGGGAAAAATACATCAGAGTAAATTTAAAATCGTAAAAAAATTTTAAATCTGGTAAAATTCCAAAATTTTCGATGGCAAAACAGTATTTTTTGTATGTATGCAAATTAAAATTTAAAAAACCAAAATATGCAGGAAAACAGCAAATATGCCACAATAAATGCCCTAAATTTGCGACTAAGTGTAAAACATGCTGTAACGGCTACAATATGCACTAACAAATAGAAAAATTCTTTAAAAGTTCTGAACCGTAAACATAAATATCTTATTTATGCTTACATAGTCTAATTCTACAAGCTGTTCGACTTCGGCACAAAATGCAAACCTGATATAATCAGGTATGTGATGGAAATCGATTTTGAAAACGAAGCACTTTTAAAAGTCCCTTTTAGCGCACTTTTAATCAAATATTTATATTTTTTGTGATACAACTCTTTTGTAATAGAGATATTTTTATAATATTTGTGATAAAATTGTTTTTAATAAAGATATATTATTAAAAAACACCTTTCAAAAGTGCTTCGTTTTCGGAATCGATTTCCATCACATACCTGAATGTTTTGTTATTGCTTTTTTTAAATTTACCATAAACTAATTTGGGGGATTCACAAGTTATTATAGAGTTACATGTCATGAGTTAAAAAAACTAAAAAAATATGACTGTTGTATAGAACCCCTCATATTTTAGTGTGCTATTCGAAACATAAACAAGATGATGCTAGACAAATGAGAACAAATATTACAAAAATAAAATAATATTTGGTACGACAATGCAATATTATGTGAAAATAATTCAACGGCTTCTATTTGTATGTGAAAACTATTTGCGAATTTTTGTGATTTTTGCAATATGTAAAACAAAATTTTTTCGAGAATTTATTCTTTTAAAATTTTAAGGCTTTAGAACTTATTTGCAAATTTTAGTAAGTTTTGCGATACCGTTAGTTTTTAGTAAAACTTACTGCTATTGCAATTGTCCTGATAGAAGTAATTTTTTGGCAGTTCTTGGTTTTTTCACAGCTCTGTCGACTTTTAATTAATATCACACTTTTCTATGTTTTTGGGACTAACAGGTTTTTGAAAATTTTCCTCATTTTCTTTGATTTTTAACAGTTTTAACGATTTTTTCATCAATATCAGATTGATATATTTTTGATGTTACCAAACTTTTCCGAATTTTCGTCACGTTCGCAAGTTTTTCCAAACTTTTGGCATTCCTTACAATTTTAGCGGTTTTTAATAAAGCTATTAGCGAATTTTCGCAATTTTTTTGTACATGAGATTGTTTTTTAATCTTAAAATCTAATGAGTTTGTTACAGTTTTTTGGGATTTTTGATATTTTTTTAACATATTGGCATTTTTGCAAGTTTTCTCGATTTATATGCTGTAAGCTAATTTGCGAGCTATTGCTGGTGTTGCAGTCTATATACTCAGCTTAAGGGGATTTTATTTCTATTTTATTAATCCCTTGCGAATTTATATAATTCTTGCAATATATAACTTTTTTAGTAGAAATTTGCTAAAGAAAATCGCCACATATTTGAAAATAACTCTGGGTGACAAAATTTAATTTCTTGTATTTGGCAGAAACACCACTATATACCCATTAGAGATGAGCGATCTCGTTATTTTTAAAAAACATCGTGAACAGTGAACGTGATTTAAAAATCACTGTTACTTAAAACTGTTACTGTGATCACTGTTTTCAGTTCTCTTATAGCAATGTAATTATCAAAACACACGTTCATCCATACAACAAAAACGTTGCTCTTTAATATACCAAGGCAGATTCAAATACGCCTTAAAATATACTTTCAATTTTAAAAAGAAATACTAATAAGGAAGATGAGAACACATGAAATAGCAACAATATTTGTTATTGTATGTAAATAAAAAACGATATTACCCACACAAACAGTGAAAAAAACAACTTTGAAAGTAACAGTCACTTTACAAATTTTGTCACAACTGTGAATCGTGATTATTCAGTAACAGTGATTAAATCACAGGTACTGAAATATCGCACATATGTAATACCCATTAATCTAAAGACAAAATATAGATAAACTGCGTACTTTGTTTTTGATTTCCTCATCTTTTGTCCTTTTTAAAGGACTTAACATTTTTCAAAAATGCTTATTTTAAATAATTTTTTTTTAATATCAGTATCTAATATTTTTTAGCAAACTCGATACCAAATAAAAGGGAAGGCTTTGTAGAATTTTATAAAAATATGTTCTTCAGTTACCCTAAATAAAAATATAAAAAATTTCCTTTTAAAAATACATGCTTCCATATCCTTGAAAGTTTTCATTTAAAAAATTTTTTAAAATTATATAACGTAGCCTTAAGTTAATTCTATAAGACGTCGAAATTTTATGATTTTATCTATCTTAGTTCAAAAGCTGTACTTATTTTTTTCGAGGCACAACATTATTTTCTATAAAAATTGTATGTAAAAAATTAATTTATAAAAAAACAACCAAAAATTTTGAGCCGAGGGGGTTAAAATCGTAAAATGTGTGTGCATTTTAGAGTTTATTTAATAATAGCCATACCCGGTGTGCTTCGCTACCCCCATTCTCATAAAATAAAAGTAACACCAATAAAAGTAACGGGTACCGCTAAGAATAACACACATCGAATTTAAAGAGCATTTCTTTTATAGTTGTACAGATATAGGAAATTTAAGAACTACCTTGTATTGGAGGTACCCGTTTCCCCTATCGTATACCACCAATATTTTCCTGGAAGTTGCATGTTATTCTAAGAATAACACACATCGAATTTAAAGAGCTGTGCTCTTATAGTTGTACAGATATAGGAAAATTAGGTATTACCTCTTATGGAGGGTACCCGTGACACCCTCGTATAACATCAATATTTTGCGAGACTTTGGATGTTATTCTAGGAACAACACATATCGAATTTAAAGCGCCTTACTCTTAAAGTTGTACAGATATAGAAAAATTAAGAATTACCTCGTATGGGAGGTACCCGTTTCTCCTCTCGCATACCACCAATATTTTGCAGAAGTTGCATGTTATTTTAGAAATAAAAAACATCGAATTTCGATAGCCTACTCTTAAAGTTGTACAGATATAGAAATATTAAGAATTACCTCATATGGGAGGTACCCGTTTCCCCCTCGTATACCAGCAATGTTTTGCTGGAAGTTGAATGTTATTGTAAGAATAACTCACATCGAATTTAAAGAGCCGTAATCTTATAAATGTACAGATATAGGAAAATAAGGAATTACCTCTTATGGGAGGTACATGCCCCCCCCCCCCCCACACACCACTAATATTTTTTTGAAAGTTCCATATTATTCTAGGAATAACAAACATCGAATTTAGAGAGCCTACTCTTATAGTTGTACAGATATAGAAAAATTAAGAATTACCTCGTATGGGAGGTACCCGTTTCCCCACCTCGTATACCACCTATGTTCTGCTGGAAGTTGAATGTAATTGTAAGAATAACTCACATCGAATTTAAAGAGCCGTAGTCTTATAAATGAACAGATACAGGAAAATTAAGAATTACCTCGTATGGGAGTTACACGTCCCCCCCTATACCACAAATATTTTTCTGGAAGTTGCATATTATTCTAGGAATAATGCATATCGAATTTAAAGATCTTATAGTTGTACAGATATAGGAAAATTAAGAATTACCCCGTATGGGAAGTACTCGTTTCCCGCCTCCTATACCACCAATATTTTTCTGAAAGTTGCATGTTATTCTAGGAATAATATGTATTGAATTTATAGAGCTTTTCTCTTATAGTTGTACAGATATAGGAATATGAAGAACTACCTCGTATGGAAGGTGCCCGTTTCTCCCCTCCTATACCACCAATATTTTTCCCGAAGTTGCACGTTATGCTAGGAACAACGCGTATCAAATTTAAAGAGCCTTACTATTATAGTTGTACAGATGAAGGGAAGTTAAGAATTACCTCGTATGGGAGGTACCCTTTCTCGCCAAAAATGTTCCAAAAAAAATTGCCTAATGGAATTTCCCTATCGTTAATAAGACAGTTCCGAAATTTCACAACGATCGGTCGCACCGTTTGGCGTCCTATAAGGAATATACACACAAACAAACAAACATACAAACACAGATTTATTTTTATATATATATATAGAAAACTAATATATATTTGTTATATATTTTGCAAAACAATCAAATAAATATTTTGAAGAATTATCCTTTCGCGAAAGGGATAGCTCTAGACAGGGATGCCAACTGGTCCCCTTTCGGGCTAGATTTAGCTCGTTTTAGTCACTCAAAACGCGAAAAAAATTTTGCACTTTTTACAATTGTCATTCAGGCCTTTTATCCCCTTTTCACTTTTGGCTCAATATGGGTATATTTTTATTTTTACGAACTTGTTCTTTCCTTTTGCGTGCAATAGCAACATATTAATTAACTGAAGAAGATTGTGTTTACTCACTTTCTTTTGAAAGTTTGCTTTAAATAAACTATAATTTCTATCAAAAGTGGTTGTGCTTTGGAAGATGGTCCCAAAATTTAATCGTTGTTTATAAGTTAACCCCTTCTCGCGCTTTTCCGAACAACTGGTGGCACCCCAACTATACCAAAAGGTGTGTTTGGAGTAAATACCTTTTTCAAGTGGTTAACAAACAGTGTACCTTCTTTATCATCAGGTCTTGCCCAGTCTCCATTCGAACTTCGTAATGGAGGCTTACACATCAGCGGTCTTTTAAGGCCTCTGGCTGCTCGCCATAACGAATAATCGGTTTGTGGTGTTGCGTGAGTTCGTGTAGAAATTTTTGCAAATATGCAGTTTTTTGAAGTTCTAATAACTTTTAACTGCGGGGATCTGTAACTTTTCCAATCTCTTCGAACACTTCTTTTTTCAGACAATAGCCGCCCCACATCTTCAGAATACATTTTATTACATCTCACCTGTCGAATGGTAGAAGTAGCATTTTCAGCAGCTTGTTTAATGTTTGAGTCTAAAGCCTGGTACTGTGTTCAAATTTGTGAAAAATGTTGGGCAACATTGATTATTTCATACGAAAATTTTGACATGTACGTTTTCTATAATCTTCTACATTTCATATGTTTTCCTTAAGAAAAACTGAGTACTACTTATGCAACATTTTTTCAAGAACAATGCATGCCAATTTTTTTATATGTGTTTTGAGTATAGAGACGTCTATGGCTTTAGGCGTTCTTAGCGGCAAGTTTTAATTTAATTAATTGAATTAATAAAATGTATTTAATTGAATTAATAATATGTATTTAAAGTATACTTAGATGGTGTTGTGTAAAAAGGCCCAAAATAATATACATATGTACATAGCATAAGCAAGAATTCAAAATCTTTATTTTATTAACAATAAGACATTTTAACAGAACAATGAAAGTTATTTAAAGTCGGTAGTACGGATAGACAAAAATATCAATATATCGATATTTTCTTAAAAATATATCGATATATATCGTCAATACTTTTAATTTATTTATATCGATATTTTTGGGTTCTCAGATGATGAAGAACTACTTTTTAATGAATTCTATGAGTTTAAAAAATGTTCCCCAACATTTTGAATGATATTTGAAGTGCTGATAAATATAGAGCATAAACTTCGATTTATGCATTTATGTATGCAAATGTTCTCAAATGTGTATATACTTGTACGTAAAACATTGGTCGGCAGAAGGCATATTCATTACAGGTACCACCACTAAAACAAATACAACACCAAAAAACACATGTACTTTGTTGGTAGAAATACCCCAGAAATATGTCAAATCCATTATCTGTGAGTCGCACACATTCACAAGCTCTCACAAATTTACTAACACATTCCCGTTGTTGATAGAAAAATCCCAGACATGTGTCAAAATATATTGTGACGCACACATTCTAAAATTTCCTAAAACAGCTGTTCTTGTAGTGGTACCTGTTCAATATACCTTGGGTCGGCGTTTCATAGCACAATTGTGCTGAGAGTATTCACACCAGAGGTGATAAAGTTGGTACAATTGTACTTTTTTTGGTACTATTGAAACCAAAAAAGTACGATGGTACCCCCGTGACTCATTTTGTACTATTTGCAAATTTTTGCCAACTTCTTGGTGGTATCCATTGATTGTTCAATAATAATTTATCTCTACGGTGGCCCTTAGCTTAATTCTCTCTTAAGTCTACTTAGGCGGCTATTTCGTGAGTGGATTTGTGCACTTACCCAGTGGTAAAAATATCCATTACGTAATCGCTGATGTAAGCAATATTTAGTAGCAGCTAGTGGTGACGCTTTGGCTTATTTGCCCACTTAGATTTAACATTAGCGTGTCATAGGATGTTTAATCGGTGGGGTCTCGCTTAAAAGTAAGCGACGATGTTAGTACCTGTCGCTACTGTGCGTTTACAAAATAAGTTGAGCTGTAAGCGACCTTGCCGTTGAAATATATCCCAAAAGTAGTCCACAATTTTTTACTTTGCGCGTAGACAATGCAAGTACTTAGATGCTCGCTTAGAACGTCATCCTGACATCATTGATTATTATCAAAGTACTTCGTTTCATTTACCACTGGGTATTTAAGGGGAATACATAACAGGTGGTCTTGAGAGAACAGCATAAAATATTTGCTTGTTAGTGTTCAAAGCCAAATATCAATAGCGATGCTGGTGGAATAGCTTAATGTCAAACTCCATATTCTATAAACAAATAATTGGTTTTCTTGCATGAAAGCGTATGTCTTAAAACTGATTTTTTCAGTAGAGCAAAAACAAAATATTTCTAAAACTGATTTTTTTTAACACGGCATATATTTGCCAAAATAACTTTAACAAAAATAACGTAAGAACGAGATCCTAGCAAGGATGCATAAAACCGCATATGTTGACATAAATAACATTTACTAAGTAAAATAAAACAAAACATTTAAAAAGATTTCAAAATCTGTTTAGATAATAACATCGTATCTCTCTCTGCTTGTGTGTTTAAATAATCCATCACACAGGAATAATTAAGACGTTATTGCTGAAAATTTATGGAATCAATATAGAAGTCAGATTGCCGTGCATGAAAAATATCGAGACTAGTCCATGATGTTCCCAAAGTTTTTACTCTCATGGAAAGAGCGCTTAAAATAGAGCTGTTTTGCATTAATAACTCAAAATCGACGTAAGTCGACTTACGCATTTATTCAAGAAAACCACAAAAATGTCGGATTTAAAATTTTAATATAATAAATATCAAGTGTTATGGATTGTTTATTCACTGTGAACGAATTTTAAATTTCTTAGCAAATTTCAAGTTTATAATAATAAAGAAATTAGTAAGAAGGTTCCTTGTTATATGGCAGACGTGAAGTTTCATTGAGATGAATTAAAATTTGTTTGATTTTTGGCACCAATATTTGAAAAAGAATTTATCAAAAATATTTGTAGAAAACAAAGCCATATATCGTCGTTGCTCTTACAAAATCAGCTATGTGTTTTTTACTATGTTTTCAGGAGAGCGAGAAAACTGATTTATATGGTAACCTTGCGATATCTTCTTAGGGTCGAGCGCTTTATTGAAGCAATTTTCGCACTACTACAAGTATTTTGTAAAAAACAATAGGAATAACTGCACGTTGGGGAGATATAATAAAATTATTCGAAAAACTACACATAGCTAATTTTATCTGAAACATTTTTAATAAATTTTTTTTTATTTCGATTATTTCTTAATAAATATTTTTAATTTGATCAGAAATAAAGTTTTTCTTGTTTGAATTTATACACATAACTCCTTTGTAGGAACATTGTATATATGGCTTTCACATAGCTACTTTTGTTAACTTCTAAACCCATCATGATATCCTGAAACGCTTGGGTGGATAGATGTATGACCAAAAAATGTTAAGAATAGTGGAATAAAAATTTTTTCGAAAATTGTCACATAGCTGATTTTGTCAGAGCAACGACGACTGTAGGAACATTCTATAAATGGCTTTCACATAGCTACTTTTGTTAACTTCTAAACCCATCAAGATATTCTGAAACGCTTTGATGGATAGATGTATGACCAAAAAATGTTAAAAATAGTGGAATAAAAATTTTTTCGAAAATTGTCACATAGCTGAATTTGTCAAGTCAACGACGATATGATATTTGACACAATGAGCACATAAAATTAATCAAAATCGTGTGGCTTACTTGGTTACAACAATTCAAAAAGATTTTGGTACTATTTGAGCCGAAAAAGTACTATTATAGAAGCTCATTGGTACGAAATGAATTTTTCCATTTATCATCCCTGATTCACACGTATTCTTATCCTCTTCTCATTTACAGACCAACCTAAATTACGACGCAAAGCGCAACGTAATTTAACGCTTAACTTTTACGCTGACATGGGTAACCTAAATTAGAGCGTTAACGTTGTGCCAGAAACAGTAATGTTTACTCACTTTGATTAATAAAAAACTCTAAATAGAAATAGAGATGAAGACGCTTAATTGACCTGAAAGTAGCTACATTTACATTACTGTAAGTAAATGTGTGAGCATTAACAAAATAAACAACACTACTTTTGCAGCCAACTTCACTTCTTTACGCGCTGTCAAAATTGGATTTTCCAATTGCAAAGCGTTGACGCCGCGTTATTTCGGTTGGTTTCATACATTTTGTATGGGCATGAGAAATTTTGACAGCCAGACAACGCTTTGCGTCGTAATTTAGGTTGGTCTCTTAAGGCCATGTCAGATAAAACTTTTGCTTCGCGTTGCGTTACAGATTCGCTTTGACATCTAAGATGAAATGTACATACTTATACGAAACATGCTACATAAAGCACTTTTAACGCAGCGTGAAGCGAAAAGTTCGGCAACTCTCATCTTTTTGCTTGCTTTGACAATCAGCTGGAATAATTTTCTTTTATTATATTGCCAAACGAAACATATTGCGCGTTTGAATCTGTTTTAATAAGAGGTAAATATGTATGTAGCATTTATTTATTTATAATAAATCGTAAAATAACATAATTGACTTTTATTTTTATAAAAAATATATATATAAATAGCAAAATTATCAACTACTTTTTTGGTAAACGATCAATGCGCGAGTGTTTTCAAAGTTTTCATTGTGTCATACACCTTTTGCTTTACACTTTTCTATCAAAGTTAGAAACGTCACGCAAAGCTACAAAGTTGTATCTGACACGGCCTTTAGCCGTCAATGAGACAGCGACGATGCACATGAGGCGGATAATTACATATTTTTTATATTTTTTTAAAAATATTTATACAGCAAACACTCGTATTTCATTTCCAATTGATTATGATTTGCTAAAAATATTGCATCACATTTAAAAACCGTTTTATTATAGAAATAAATTCAGCAAAGTGCGATATGGACTCGTACACCAAGGATTCGGTACGAATACTTTATACATATATCCCTTTTTGCCTTTTGGCGATTTTCGTTTATTTTTAGGGTATTTTTTTAATGGTTTCGTTTAAGGATTTTTTCGGACAAATTTTGTGTTTTTTTTTTGATTTTTACCCTTTTTCGGCCACTAAATTTAAAATAAGTAGCAAAAACATGTCCGCTTGTTTTTCGTTCTTATGATGATGCTTTTGATATTTGGTGTATATCTTAGTTAGATCCGAAGATAAAACGTTACCGAATTTACTCGTTTTACACCTTTTTGCCCCTTAGCTTATGAATTTCTTAAAATCCCTTCTTAGTGGATCCGTGTATCGAAAAAAAACCTACATACAAAGTTTTTTTCTATTCAAAATAAACATTCAAAGTACATACCAATAGTTGTGCAGGAAAAAAGTACCAAAAAGAACTCCTAATTTCATGCTTTATATATTCAAACATCAATGAATTACCAAGTGCATTTGATGGCTTCTAAAGAAGAGAAGAAAACATTTGAAATTTCATTTCTATCTTTGTTATATTAGGAGATAAACGGCTTAACCAAAAAGTACCAAAATTATATTTTTACATTTTTTCTTCCCCTAAATGTACAATTTTCAAAAAAGTACCAAAGATCTGTCCGCTCATTTTTCTATCTTACCCTGCGTTTAGACATGTAAGTACTTGCATGCAAGTTCTGTGTACGTATTATCAACGAAAAAGCAATTTGTATTCGTTTCTCTGTCTTTCTCATAACTGAACCAAAAGTGTGTTAGTAGAAAAGTTTGAGTGTATTCAGTTTTTCGAACTTGCACTTGCATGTGTAAAGGCCAGGTTATTATGATGCTTTTTAAATTTTATGCCTACCTTACTTAGATTCGGAGATATAAGATAACCGATTTCTCCCGTTTGTACACCTTTTAATCCCCTTAGAATTTAAGTTTTCAAAAATCTCTTAGTGCATATATACAAATATATTCATTCAGTATGTATAGCAATGTGAATAGAAAATACTTGTATGGAAAAAAAATACCAAAAAGGGCTACAAGGGCTAAACGGTTAACAAAAAAGTACCAAAATTATATTTTTACCCTTTTTCGGCCCCTAAATGTACAAATTTCATAAAAGTACCAAACACCTGTCCGCTCATTATTTTATCTTATTATAATGCTTTTGGAGTTTTATAATTTTTATGTTTTATGTTCGAAGATATAAAGTTACCGATTTTACGGAGGTCATGTGTTGATATTTGTATGGGAATATATAGGAAAATCTAAATGCCATATCTCCGGAACCACTGCGCCGATTTCGTGCAAACTTTACATAAACCATCTACAGACCATCCCGAACGTACTTTGGTTGAAATCGCTCGACCCGTTTTCGCAGTTAGAGGTGACATCAAAGTGTACACTTCTTTTTATATATATAGATTTACGATTTGTATCCATTATAATTTTTCATCTTGTCACGGCAACAAGACAACGGTTAATGAGCAGTTGTAAGTTTTTGACAGTTTTGACAGCAAATAAAAATGCATGTTGTAAACGATAATCACACTAAATTAACATAGACAACGAAAAGCACAACACTGCCGACAAGTGTTGTAAATCGTAATCGTAGTTTACAAAATACATCATTAAAATAATTAGTGTTGTGAACGGTAATCGGGTCATAATATATTAGCACAAAACACAAGAACATACACTGCTTCACAAATGAGCTCGTTGGTGAACGAGTAAGTGGTCAGACTGACGTGCGGAAGGTGATGTGTTCGATATTAGTTCTTTTTACAACATTTTTCAAATATATATGATATGCATAGTATACATATATTTTTTTGTCCATATCTCAGCCATTTCTGGACCGATTTCGATGATTCTTTACAATAAGCTTCTTAGAGCTGAATTTGACAGACGTATAGGGTCATAGAAATTCACAAACACATGAAAATCGGAACAAAGTAGCATTTTTGATATATCTCTGTTATATATGAACCGATTTTCCTGAATTTCACACACAAAAATCTTCAGGAAAAGCCAGTCACGCGACTTCAACATTTAGGTCCATAACTCTTCTATGACCTCTGAATTATACCTTTCAACATCGGTCAGAAAAAACGGACAGACGGGCAGACGGTCACAGCTAAATCGACTTAGATTTTTATAAGGACCACGAATATATATATATATACTTTATGGGGTCGCAAGTGATTACTGAAAATAATTACAAACGGAATGACAAACCTATGTATATATACCCTTACCATTTTTGGTGAAGGGTATAAAAAATGTAGTAAAATAAGTATATTTAACATTTAAAAAAAGAGCATTTAAAAAAATATCGGCCGCCGTGATCTGAATCTGAACACGTTTCGAGAGAAAAATGTACAAACATACCGCTCAACGGTATGCACCACAGCGGCCACAACAAATGAACAGAGTAATTTCAATCTAGATAAGCAGCTAATGTTTTTTAAAAGGACAGCAAGAGCCTCTGTAGGTCAGGGTATGATACGAAAAACTGCCAGTCAAGATGATGTTGGTTCGATGCGGGCGCGCCGTTCGTAAAATATTTTTTTTTGCTAATTAAACACAATTTTTCAAAAATCATCAAATATAATACATACATAGAACAAGTAAGAGTGCTATATTCGGCTGTGCCGAATCTTATATACCCTTCATAAAGTAATATAGAAGGTTTATCTGTGGTCACAAGGTATAACAGTTAAGTCGAGTTAGGATAAAGTGTGTTTAACATTATAATTTTGTTTATTTCTCTTAACTTAACTGTTGTTCATTATAAATTAAATTAAAAATTAATATAGTATAAAATTGCTAGCATTAGCTTAATCTAATTTCCCTGATTTTACACAGCGACCTTAAAATTCTCTTTTGACCACTTGCCAAAATCGAGCTTAGTCGTTATTCCTTGTGAGCACAGATACATGTACGTGCAATTATATAAGAAATATCTATGCAATAATTTCCAAATAACTTTCTTAATTACTGTTTTCGTAAAATATGCAAACTTTTGTATATATGTAGCTATTACTTAAGAAAGTATTTTGTAATACATGCATAATTTATTCAATTGAGAGTTTTTTTAAATATCTAATGTGTAATTTACGCATCAGATACATACCTATTTGTTGAGATTACGTGTATTAGTTGTACAAAAAGTATATTACAAAATTAGTATTCTTAAACATGAATTTTTAGGTTACATATATATGGTTCATTTCGCATTAATTTATGCAAATATAAATTTAGAATCATTTGAGCTCAAAAAATATAGATTTTCTAAAAAATTTTTTGCAATTTTTCTATTTGATACTAAAACATTGTATCCCAAATAAATATTTTATTTATTTACTATTCATTTATTTGCTATAATCTATTTTTTCTGTTATTGATTTTAATATCTTATGATAAATAAGTATATTAATTAACATTAAAAGAAACATTTAAAAAAAATAAAAGTTTCAGGCGCCATGATTTGAACCCGGCTCCTGAGAGAAAAACAACAATTGGGAAATCGCCTACCGCTCTCAGCCAAGCAGCCACAAACAGCCAAAACAGCCACAAAATTAAATTAATTTAATATAAATACTTAACAGCTGGCTGGTACTAAAGATCAGATGATAGGGATGGTTGCCAGATTTGATGATTTATATATTGACAAAAATGGCATTTTAACGACTAAAAGATTTTACCTTAAATTTTACCATTTTTAGGAATTATTAGTTAATACAATATTTTAGAAATTTTAAAACAATTTTGATTTTGATTAAGAACTTTGCAGCTATTCCTACAATATGTAATAGAAGTAAGGAGTAAAAGGGATAGTTATGCCAATAACTAATCATTTTAATGTTAATATTTTTAGTATTATGTATATGCTTTTTAAAACCTCTTCTCTCCATAATTTATCAACTGCTGCATACATACATATGGATGAATATCAAATATAAAAATGTTTAAACACTAAAAAAACGCTCAAGTATAGCTTTGCATCCTATGCGAAATTCTTTGGTAAATTCTAGTAACATAATTCAAATGATTATACTGCGTATTTTAAGCAGAAAATTCCAAAAACCATACAATGTTAAATTTTTATTAAACTTAAAAGTTGATTTGTTCAATATTTTTGTGGCTTACCGAGTTACTGCACTGTACTTATATTATTTTTCCAAAAGCAAACTTCACTAAACATGTGATTATACTGTTTATTAAGTTAAAACAACAATTGATCATTTTATTGATAAGAATTTCGTTTATTTTGTGTAAAAACTGAATTTTTTGTTATGTAATTTATTATTAATTATCATTCTGTTTATTAAGTAGATTTCTATACAAAATTAGTTTTTAGCCTCGAAATAAGTGTTTTTACTTTTGACAAATTTTTGACGATTTAAGATAATTATTTTGACGTTTTTGACGATTTTTCGCTCGAAATTTGACGAATTTATCCCTATTTCATCTGGCAACTATGCCTGTGCCTCGTTTCTGTAATTTGTGAGAGTTTCTTATATCGAGAAAAAATTAATAATTATACCTATCATAATAGTTGCATTTTGCTTTTAGAAAAATAATATACATACAGTACAGTAACTCGGGTAAGCCACAAAAAATATTGAATAAATGGACTTTTAAGTTTAATCAAAATTTAACATTGTATGGTTTTTGAAATTTTCTACTTTAAATACGCATCATAATTATGTAAATTATATTTTTAGAACTTATCAAAAAAATTCGCTAGGATGCAAAGCTGTACTTGAGCGTTGTTTTTTTACATTTCTTATATTTGATAAACATACATCCATACAGCGGCGGCCCAAGGGTGGAACGAGTGAGGCGGTCGCACAAGGCGACAGGTGTCAAGGGGCGCAAAAAATCCAAATACGAAAAGCAATTTCTAGCGCATTTGTATATTTTTGTTATAAAAATTTATAAAATATGAAAGGTGAGCGTAGTTTTAGTAAATTGAAGCTAATAAAAACCTACTTAATGCTAGGAACACAACAGGGACGAACGATGAATTTCGCCCAACGCGACGAATTCGTCGATAAAAATTCGCTGTTTAAATTCGTCATATGAAGCAAAATAGCGACGAAAACGTAACAGCTGTTGTAATAGATAAAGTTCTTTACTGTGTGTGCAAAGTGTGATTATATTAAAATAATACATACTTAAAAAATTAGACATTAACAAAAACACAACTAAAAGCAATTTTTATAGCTAAAACCAAACATGGTCACTTGGGACTGATTTGTTCGTCGTTCGTCGGCGTAAGAAATAGAAAAAAATCTATTCAGAGTTCGCCGCGTATGACGAATTTCGTCCGACGCCGTTATTATGTGCATTTACATATACACAAATATGTTTTATTTTTGACGACGAATATTCGCAGCCGAGAATTCGTCGTTCGTCCCAGTTGTGTTCCTAGCATAAGATCGACCATAGCTCAAAAAAAATATCAGACCTGGCAATTTTATCAATTGAAAATGATAATGCTCAATCCATAAATAAAGATAATTTAATTGTAAAACTTGCCAAGAAAGGTAACCTTTAATAGAATAATTTAAATCTATAACGACATACCGAACGTGGTATCTTTAATTAGTTATTAAAATACCTACATAGATATACAATTTCTAGTGACTGATTGAAATTGGCGCCAAATACTAATTGCGTTATATAGCATTAAGAGCTTTCTTAAAGAAACAGGAGTGTGATAATTTGACTTAATTAATATAATAGGAATCGATAAATAATATATATGTTCCTAAAATTATCGACCCTTTTCTGTAACTCAAGTCGATTAAAATCGCCTCGATTTGATAAAACTAATGCCGCTACTGGCAAAATTTGTTGTCTTTTTTAAACTTTGTGTTATTTAGGGCCACTATTAAAACTTGGTAATAGTTAAAGGCAGGACTTTGTCGAAATGATAAACAGTTTATCATTATTACAAATTTACTTTAACCTACCAGGGGGTCAATTTCTGTTCTGTGAAACGGTGAAATTAAAAGATTTTTCACATTTTCATAGTAGTTTTGATTCTCGTTTAATGAAACAATGAAAAGTAATGTGAATATTTTTTCATATGAAAAACATTGGAACGAAACAAAAGTTGTTCACAATTAGACATCACTGCGATTCTTGTTGAAAATAACTGTCAAAAACTTTTCATATGAAAATTTATTTTACACAGAAAATGTATAAGTGAAAAATAAACTTTTGGAGAATAGTAAGGCAAACTTACAAGGAAATAAATGTTTGTTTTTTTATAATTTATTTATTTATTAACTAAGAAATGATTTTGACCTTCCAAATGATAAATAATGATTTAAATATAAAATACACAAGAAGGATTTTATTTATTTATCATTTGGAAGTTATATTTCCACACACGGACAGACACATGTACACAATTCACACTGCAAACGCTATAATTCACGGCTCCATGAAAATTTGGGCGATTTTTCGTATTAAAAATGTTTCCATGGCAAATCGCCCAAAACTAAATCGCCCAAAAATAAAAATGAAAAATCGGCCAAAAATTTTTCCATACAAATTTTAAGATATTTCCGAATATTGAAAATTGTTGTAAGCGAAGCCGAGATTCAACATAGGATAGAGTTGAAAATGCTTCCGCCCGGCCGAAGGCGGGCTATACAGAAAATCGTCGTAAGCGTTTCTCAAGTTAAACATTCCAAGGTTCACTAATATAAAAAATTGCCAAAACGAAACGGAGTTTAAAATCCTTCGTGCAGGTGGATTCAAGTCTTTGCTTCGCTTAGCACAATTTTCAATAAAAGTTGCCTTCGGAATGCTTAATTTGGTACGTGCTTTCGACGACTTTCCGTGTAGCCGGCCGGGCGGAAGAACTTTAAACTCCATAGTATATCAAATCTCGGCTTCGCTTACGACAATTTTTTAGATTACTTGCCTTTGGAATATTTAATTTGAAACGCGCTTTTGGCGGACGGAAGGAATTTAGACTCTATATGATATGTAAAATTTTGAGCTGCGGTTTCCTTGACGTCTTAAATTTCCGGCCTTCGATAAATGATCATTACTCTATTATATTTTTATAAATTTTTGTTGTATCTATGATAATTATCTAAATTACCCTTGGAGAGCCATACTATAATTTTTGGCCGATGGAAAATATTGCCTTTTTTTCATACTTTTATTGCAATTCAGTAAGAAACGAGGACTATTTATGCTTTTCTGCAAGTTTTCTCTTTTTTCAGTATAAAAATTAAATTACTATAATTTTTTTTGTGTTTTTTAATTTTGGGCGATATTTTAATTTTTTTGGACGATTTTTCATTTTTTTTTTTGTGATTTTTCATTTTTAAATTTTGGGCGATTTTTCATTTATTCTTTTTTTTTTGGCGATTTTTCATTTTGAAATTTTGGGCGCTTTTTCATTTCCATTTTTGGACGATTTGGTTTTGGGCGATTTTTCATGGTGCCTAATTACATGTGTGATCTCTGCGGTCTAATTTAAAACTGAAAAACAGGATCCAAATTTGACATAAATAAACCTGTTTAGAAATATGTACAACAACAAATAGCTTGATTTATCGTGGGCGGAGCTTACGTACAAGCAAAACCAAAAATAAAAATAAGAGTTGGAAAAATTGGAATAAAGAATCAGAAGGTGAAATTTGTTCGGCTCACCATATTAATAAAAGGAATAGGACTCATATTCTATTTCCTCATACAATTTGGTTAAATAGCTGATGTTTCATTAATACTTGTATCCACGATCAAACGTGGTAAAAGCGAACAAAGGACGCTGATGATCCGTTCTGCTAGTCTGATTAGATATTCTAATATTTCCACTTTTAAAAATAATTTGAATTTACATTAATTCAATTATTGTGAACTTAAGCCGAATAATAATAACTTCCGACTTATATTATGAAAAAATACAGCGTGCATCACGCCGAGTGCGTCACAAACTGCTTCGATAAAAAATTATATTTTTTTGCAGCAAATATGTTATTTTACAATTCTCTTATATTCCTCTTTCTTTTATGAATTAGATTTTGTGTGCTTTATTATACAAAATTCGCGAATAAATTCGAAAAACACACTTTAACTTTCAAAGTTACTTCCACGTGCGTCATAAAACTTTGTGCTCAATTATTTCGCAACAAGTAGCTGCTAAAAAATTATGTTTTATGCCATTAGAAAGTACAAGTAAATCCCACCAAGCACTATGCCGAATCACCGCATTCGTTATCGAGTAGGCTTTCGCATCGAATAAAATTTCGTCACATGTCGAATGGATTGATTACCGCATTCGATAGCTAACGTATTAAAATTTTTAAAAAGTGTGTTGTGTTTCTTTAAGCTAGTTCAACAACCAAGTCGATTTGACGACTGTAATAAGGTTTATTGCAAAACATACAAATAAAAGAAAATTTTATTTTCGATCGCTCTGGTGCTAACGAGTGCATTTTAAGCAGCATGTACTCGATTATCGTATGCCGCAATCCCAAAAAGAAAATTTTCGAAAAATTTAACACGATCACGTATGCGGTTATTCGTCCCGTGAATGTAGCGTTCGTCACGTAGGATTTGCCCATATGTATATTTTTATCCGCTGAATTCAGAAATGACCATTAAACTTTTTGATAAGTTCTAGTGTCAAATATATACTTATATATTTTCATAAATTACAGCAATTTTGTTCTTTTTTATTTATGTTATTAATTGATTACATTGCCCATGCACTTCAAAAGTTGTACAATTCGAGGAGTGCGTTTTTAAAGTCAATAGTACAATATTAATTGTCATATTGCTTTCATATTGCATAAAAATCATGCAAATATGTATCTTGTATACGAAACTCTTGAGGAGAGAATACATTTATATTTTTCCATGAAAGTGTGAGTAAAGTAAAAACTAAAACTCGTTTTCTGGAAAATCAGTATTTTTGAGTTCTGTCACTTTTCAAGTGCATGTGCGATATGTCCTTTAATACATCAAAAATTGTATATTTTACTTTATGAAATAATAAAATACATATCATTTTTAAATAAATGAAATTTTTTTAATTTAGTGCGTTTTTTCCAGAATTGAGCGTTTTTATCGCGTTTTCACAGTTACGTATAGAATGAAACATTTTTTCATAATTCAAACGAGAATCAGAAAATGTGTAATTGTGAAAAGATAAAGTGAAAAGTAATGATGAAAACGAATATGAAAAGTTTTTTTCATTTTACATTATCACAGAACCAGAATTGAGCCCCAGCATTTTTTGTTTTTAATTTTAACACACCTTTAACATATAATTTATTTTGAACTGGAAAAAACTCAATTAAAAATATTAAGAAAAGTAAATGATACCTATTGTTAAAAAATAGTCGACAGCTTCAAAAATTCTTCCTTATTTTGTATATTAAAATAGGAAGTTATTAAAACTAAAAAGCGTTTTCATAGTTTTAGCTGGCTGCCAACATTGACGATAGATATGTAAATGAAAAGAAATAATAAGTCGCACAAAATTATTCATCAAGCCTGATAAATACAATAATAAAATTTTAAATCAGCTTCAATAACATGTTTTAAAAAAATATATGTATCATATTTTTTTGTGTTGACCAAAGGCCGCCGATATCAAATCTCCCTCCACCCTGGCTAAATGCTAGGGCCGGCACTGCATTCATATGTATGTATGCAGCAGTTGATAAATTATGGAGAGAAGAGGTTTTAAAAAACAAATAATATTAAAAATATTAACATTAAAATTATTAGTTATTGGCATAACTATCCCTTTTACTCCTTACTTCTATTACATATTGTAGCAAAAGCTGCAGCTCTTAATCAAAATCAAAATTGTTTTAAAAGTTCTAAAATATTATATTAACTAACTTATAATTCTTAAAATACGTAAAATTTAAGGCAAAAATCGTTTAGTCGTTAAAATCCCATTTTTGACACCGCAAATCGTCGAAATGACAATAAATCATCAAATCTGGCAACCATCCCTATCATCTGATCTTTTGTATTAGTTGAGATATTGTATGGCTCACCCTGCAAGCCAGCTGTTAAGTATTTATATTAAATTAAAACCAATTGCTGCTTTTCTCTCGGGAGCCGGGTTCAAATCACGGCGCCTGAAACTTTTATTTTTTTAAATGTTTCTTTTAATGTTAATTAATATACTTATTCATCATAAGATATTAAAATCAATAACAGAATAAATTGATTATAGCAAATAAATGAATAGTAAATAAATAAAATCAATAAAATATTTATTTGGGATACAATTTTTTAGTATCAAATAGAAGAATTGCAAAAAATTTTTTAGAAAATCTATATGTTTTGAGCTCAAATGATTCTAAATTTATATTTGCATAAGCTAATGCGAAATGAACTGTATATATGTAACCTAAAAATTCTTGTTTAAGAATACCAATTTTGTAATATACTTTTTGTAAAACTAATACACGTAATCTCAACAAATAGGTATGTATCTGATGCGTAAATTACACATTAGATATTTAAAAAAACTCTTAATTGAATAAATTATGTATGAATAACAGAATACTTTATTACGTAATAGATACATATATACAAAAGTTTGTATATTTTACGAAAACAGTAATTAAGAAAGTTATTTGGAAACTATTGCATAGCTATTTCGTGTACAATTGCAAGTACATGTATCTGTGCCCACAAGGAATAACGACTAAACTCCATTTTGGCTAGTGAGAATTTTACAATCGCTGTGTAAAATCAGGGAAATTAGATTAAGCTAATGCTAGCAATTTTATACCATATTAATTTGTAATTTAATTTATAATGAAACAACAGTTAAGTTAAGAGAAATAAACAAAATTATAATGATAAATACACTTTGTCCTAACTCGACTTAACTGTTATACCCTGTGATCAAAGATATACCTGTTATATTACTTTGTGAAGGGTATATAAGATTCGGCATAGCCGAATATAACCCTTTTACTTGTTGTACTTTGGATGTAAACAAAACAATTTATTCCATTTTTGTTCCCAATGTTTCATCGGCTTTGTTCCGGCGTCTTTAGAAGAATCTTATAATCGACTTTGGATGGTGCTTTAAAGAGACGTAAATATATGTACATACATCAAAAACAGAAATGTGCCGTATAGCATATCATTCCTAATTACCCGAAAAATGCATTAGCAAATTTAAACCTTTTCGTTGTAAATGGACAACCTGTTGGAATGATTTTATTTATTTTACATAGAATTATATTTCAATTAGTTTTTACATATTTTTTTATGTAGGTATTCTTCAAAAGAAAATTCTCAACATACACAGCAGAACAGAACAAAATTTTTTGTTGGAAATTTTTCCCTGGTTCCTTAGAAAAATTATGCTGTCTAATTCTTTCTGAATATCACGTCACGGGCTTTTGCGCAATAAAATCGTTTGGACTCAAAGGCAAATTAGTACGAAATATAAAATTCTTTATTAATATAATTATTTCCAACGTATTTGCTTTTGTGAATCTAAATTGATTATTAGGCTAAGGTTCGTAACGTTATATTTAGAAAGAATTGGGCATGATTAATATTCCAAGGATCAAGGGGAAAATTAACATCAACTTAATTTTTCAACGTACACAGCAGAACAGAGTAGCGCCACTTTCGGAAGCCGCTACACTTCCATCGTCAGTGCTCCCGTGTATTTGCTATCACCACTTGTCAGGTGGCTCTGTTAAATGTGATTTTAATTCTTATATATACAACTTTTTCGTGAAAATTTAATACGAGAATTAAATCACTCTCAAGCTGATATTAAAGTGCACTTTCCCAGCGTTGCCATCGGTTTATTTTTTCTTCATTCCCATTTTTCTGATTTTTGTTCTACTCAACACAAACTTTTTTGGTTTGAATTTATACTTAAGTATATATGAACATGTAAACATGCGAAAAGCTCAAGCCAATAGCTAATTGTTTATTAATATGATTATTTGGAACGTATTTGCTTTTGTGAATATAAATTGATTATTAGGCTAAGGTTCGTAACGTTATAAATCAAACCAAAAAAACTTGTCTTGAGTAGAACAAAAATCAGAAAAATAGGAATGAAGAAAAAATAAACCGATGGCAACGCTGTGAAAGTGCACTTTAATTAAAATCACATTCAACAGAGCCACCTGACAAGTGGTGATAGCAAATACACGTGAGCACTGACGATGGACGTGTAGCGGCTTCCGAAAGTGGCGCTACTCTGTTCTGCTGTGTACGTTGAAAAATTAAGTTGATGTTACCTTTCCTTACCTACCCCCTCTTATATTTTTCTTCTTCTGCCTCCCTTACTCAGCTGACAGCTTGTTACTTCATCAGCTGTTTAGGTGTCGCGTTACCCACTGGTACTGCTTTACCCGCCATCCGTGTGCACACGACATGCACTACAGATATATTTTGGAACTTGGACTTAAATCTCGCATATATAATACGATCCGAAATCGTTTTGTACTCCATGAGTGCCTTCTTTGATTTAGGATACAAAAACAGCCCAACACCGTTTGATCGTCGTGTAGCTGCAGCAGCTCATTTTAAGAATTCCACTGTAAAGCCAGCGGGCTCCGCTAATGGCAAGTACATATATCTAGCTTGCTAATTTTTCCCTTGTTTCTTGGAATATTAATCATGTCCAATTCTTTCTGAATGTAATGTTACAAACCTTAGCGTAATAATCAAGCAAATTACGTTTGAAATAATATAATTAATAAATTTTCATCCATTTTATTCTTGAAAATAGTTGTAAACTTTATTATAAACTTGTTTTTAATTAAACAATGTTTTTTAAAGAAAACGATAGAAAAAATTCATCTACGATAGAAAAATATTTATCGATAACATTGAAAATAGAATATAATTTGTCATCCCCGGTTATCAAAAACAGCTGGCATTTTTCATGGCGCCGGCAACGCATACAAAAGTAGTGAGTAAACCTACTTTGGGGAATGGAGTTTTTCACAGATATGTACTTCGGTACGGAAAGCTCTCTGACCGTCATTCACTTGGGAATGACCAGAAGCGATTCATTTGCTGGAATTCTCAAGCAACTCACTACTTCCGGTTTGACACCAAGTATTCCCTGGTAATATTAGTCAAAATCCGTCTGCTAGTAGCTAAAGTGATAGGCGGCACTGCCTAGAGGGTTCATTTACAGCCCCAATACTAGGATCGGATGCTGTAGTCCAATTAGCCACACGTCTTAAGCCCCGTTATTACAATGATCCCGATACGATGACGACCTTTGGATTTAAAAAACGGTTTATGATTGGCACCTGGAATGTAAGGACTCTCTCGAAAACATTGAGACTCGATCAAGTCCAAAAATAAATGTCCACCTGCAAACTAGATATACTTGACATTAGCGAAGCGCGCTGGTTCTACAGTGGAATTCATAAAATGAACTGCTGCGGCTACACCTTTTTATTTTCCAGAAACTCCACCCGACGATCAAAGAGTGTTGAGTTGTTACTGTCTCCTAAATCAAAGAATGCACTCAGGGAGTACAAAGCGATTTCGGATCGTATTATATATGAGAGATTTAATTCCAAGTTCCAAAATATATCTGTTGTGCAATGCTACGCCCCGACTGAACCTGACGAAGAGAAGATCAAAGACGATTTCTACAGCCAGCATGAAATTGTGCCACGATCCCTTCCTGGTGCCGATATAAAAATATTTTTGGGTGACTTTAACGCAAAAGTTGGCTGTGATAATGCAAATTTTGCAGGCGACAATGGGAAAACAGGGCCTCGGACATGTTCGAAACAAAAATGGTGACAGGCTCATAGACTTTTGTGCACGAAACTCCATCTTCATAGGCGGTACTAAATTCCCCCATAGGGATATCCATAAGTATACGTGGGAATCGCCAGATGGACGTAGTAGAAACCAAATTGACCACGTATTGATAAACAAACTTGTCCTGGGCTCATTAATGGACGTGAAAGCCAGACGTGGAGCAGACATACCCAGCGACCACAATCTCCTTGTGGCTACTTTCCGTTTACGTCCTGCAGCAATAAAAGGGACTCACCGTAAAATACAAAAATACAACACTGAACTCTTGCTCGATACCGCTTTAGCTGCTTTATATAATCAAACACTTCGTGACCACCTAACCACGAACAACAAAAACAACTGGACGAAGCTAATGTAAGCCTGTAAGTCATCCGCAAAATCAGCTCTCGGAATTAGGCCCAACAAGACCAAGCCATGGATACGTCATGAGTCATGTTCCCGCAAAATTACATTTATGGTCAGAGTCGATAAAGAAAAATACCTCAACAGTATAGACGAACAAGTACAGGTAATCTTCGTATATGTGGCGATCCAGCAACAGAGTGGGCGCAACGTCAGGGGTACGTCAATTTTAAAAACTTGCGATGGCTCAGAGCTTACACGTCCTGATCAACAGCGAGCTTGAGCGGTGGCGTGAATACTTTACATCTCAGACTAATACAAGCAGAAATGAGCTCCCGATGGAGAAAATACTCCAAACACCCGGCGCAACCTAGAAGAGATATCTCTACAAGCCCACCAACGTTTGAGGAAGTAACTTCGGTATTGGAGGGCATCAAAAATTGCAAGTCGGCTGGACCAGATAATATTCCTGTATCTGAATTCCTCGTTCCACTTATACTTAATGCTTGGATTAATAATCAAATACTTAGTGAATGGAAAGAAGTGGTGACTGTAACTATCGCAAAAAAGGTGATCTCACAGTATGCAAAAACTGGAGGGGAATTACATTGCTAAATACTATGGGCAAAGTACAAACAGAATTGAGTCCCGATGGAGAAAATACTCCAAACACCCGGCGCAACTCTAGAAGAGATATCTCCGCAAGCCCACCAACGTTTGAAGAAGTCACTTCGGTATTGGAGAGCATGAAAAATTGCAAGTCGGCTGCACCAGACAATACTCCAGCAGAATTATTAAAGTACGGTTTCAACACTGTATCTGAATTCCTCACTCCACTTATACGTAATGCTTGGATTAATAATCAAATACCTAGTGAATAGAAAGAAGGGGTGATTGTAACTATCTCAAAAAAGGTGATCTCTCATTATGCAAAAACTGGAGTGGAATTACATTGCTAAATACTCTAGGCAAAGTGATGGCGCATAAATCCTGTGTTAGATGAAATTTTAGACCTGGAAGATAATGTACATACCTCGTTAACATACTGCGCATAGTCATTGAGCAATCTGTTGAATACAACTCGCAGTTATATTTGCTATTTGTGAACTTTGAGAGGGCCTTTCATACGGTAGATCGTAGTTTCGTCTGCACAACATTGATAATGAAAGGAATTCCAGAGAAGATAGTTGCTCTGATTCCTGAGCTGTATAGAGATGCACAATACAGGGTTCGTTTCAATGGAAATAAAAGCAATCCATTTAACAGCAGAACAGAGTAGCGCCACTTTCGAAAGCCGCTACACTTCCATCGTCAGTGCTCAGGTGTATTTCGCTTATCACCACTTGTCAGGTGGCTCTGTTGAATGTTATTTATTTCTTATGCTGACTTTAGACGACATGTTTTTTACATATGGCTTGTTAGGTGTGTGAGACATATGTAACTTCGCATGTTTGTCAAAATTGTCAATTTACAGACGGTTTATAATATTTGCTTTCACACGTACATGTGCAATTACATCTGACATAACCTCTGAGTGTTCACAACAGCTGAGTTTTTGCACGATTTTCGTAAATATATAAATCGCCTTTTGCTTTTTAATGTTTTTTCAGCCAAACCACACTTTTGATAATTTAATACAGCTAATGTCAGACGCCTTATCAGATGAAAATAGAACACGCTCTAATTGAAAATTTTTCATCTGACTTTGCTTCTGTAAATGTCATCTGACAATGTTTCATATGTTTTACACGACATGTATCACTTTTGCAGTGAGAAATTTGACAAGTCAGATGTAAAATACATGTCGTCTAAAGTCAGCATTATATATACAACTTTTTCGTGAAAATTTAATACGAGAATTAAATCACTCTCAAGCTGATATTAGCTGCACTTTCCCAGAATTGCTATCGGTTTATTTTTCTTCATTCCCATTTTTCTGATTTCGTTCGTAACGTTATATTCAGAAAGAATTGGGCATGATTAATCAGAGACCTGGAAACTTTTTATTTTTTATTTCCATACCATATAAAGATTTTTGTTGATGAAAATGTATTTTCATTTGTACAAAAAAATAAAATACTTATATTTACTTTCAAATATAAATATCCATCATGATGAAAAAATAACAAATCTTCAACTATAAATATCAGAAAAGAAAAATTTTTAAATCATTGTTTTTTTAAACTCTTCAAATTTTAAATATTTGAAAATATTTCACACCAAAATTAAGGAACAAAAACTTTTACTATACATTGGACTTTCGGCGATGCTAGCAATTTCTTCTGAGATTTTTTTATTCTTCACAATATTACTGATTGCTTCAATATTTTTAGAAATTTTTCATGAACATGCGGCTTTGGCGGTTTCTAATCGATGTTAGGGCTTGTTTTCGATTTTATGATTTATCGCGAATTTTCGCAATGTTCGGGATAGGAGCGACTTTTTGCTAGTAGTCAGGCTCTTTATAGTTTACACGATTTTTAACTTGGTATAATGCCGCTATTAGCAAGTTTTTGCGTGAAAATTGAATACGAGAATTCATTCACTCTCAAGCTGATATTAACTGTACTTTCCCAGCGTTGCCATCGGTTTATTTTTCTTCATTCTCATTTTTCTGACTTGTTCTAAACTTTTTTGGTTTGATTTCTTATTTACACTGGCGCTACTCTGTTCTGCTGTGTACGTTGAAAAATTAAGTTGATGTTAATTTTTCCTTTGTTCCTTGGAATATTAATCATACCCAATTCTTTCTGCATATAACGTTAAGAACCTTAGCCTAATAATCAAATTGGATTCACAAAGCAAATTACGTTCGAAATAATCATATTAATAAACAATTAGCTACTGGCTTGAGCTTTTCACATGTTTACATGTTCATATATAATTAAGTATAAAATCAAACCAAAAAAGTTTGTCTTGGGTACAACAAAAATCAGAAAAATGGGAATGCAGAAAAATAAACCGATGGCAATGCTGGGAAAGTGCAGTTAATAACAGCTTGAGAGTGATTTAATTCTCGTATTCAATTTTCACGAAGAAGTTGTATATATAAGAATTAAAATCACATTCAACAGAGCCACCTGACAAGTGGTGATAAGCAAAATACACGTGAGTACTGACGATGGAAGTGTAGCGGCTTACGAAAGTAACGTTACGAAAATAACGTTACGAACCTTAGCCAAATAATTAATTTGAATTTACAAAGCAAATTACGTTCGAAATAATTATATTAATAAACAATTAGGTGCTGGCTTGAGCTTTTGACACGTTTACATGTTCCTATATAGTTCAGTATAAAATCAACCAAAAAAAGTTTGTCTTGAGTAGAACAAAAATCAGAAAAATGGTAATGAAGAAAAATAAACCGATGGCAACGCTGGGAAAGTGCAGTTAATATCAGCTTGAGAGTGATTTAATTCTCGTATTCCGTTTTCACGAAAAAGTTTTATATATATGTATATGAATTAAAATCGCATTCAACAGAGCTGCATGAAAACAAATTTTTTACCACAATTTTTCATGAACAAAATTTGCTTTGTAGTTATCGACTAGTTTTACGTATTGTCTCTTCTCTTAATTTTATAAATTTATTAAGCAAGCGTAATTGATGCATAAGCTCAGTGAATGCAATGGATGCATAACTCCATGAATGCATGAATAAACTCAATGGATTCCACAAATTCGTTTTCAATCAGAATTTCACATTTCATTTTTGCAAAAATTATTTTCAATTTACAAAAAAATTTACACTTAAGCTGATCAAAACAAAAGAACTTGGCGCACAAAACGCGTTGCATGTAACTTGAATTCACAAACGTGTCGAAAGTATGAAACGCACAGAACGCGCAACGCACGAAACACGTGGTATTATTCTCTTGTGATTTTCAAAAATATTATTTGTAAATTCTCAAAGGGTTTGTGAAAGTCTGTACATGAGATAAGATGTTTAAAGCTTTGCAAAAGTATGGTTGAAGTCTACTAATAATATGTTAAAGTACCAATGAAATGCATATAGACATTGCTTAGCCCTTAACAAAAAATCTTTATTTGAAAACTAAAAAGTTTATCTATTTTTATGTTTTTGTTCAAAAAATGAATTTCGCGTGGTTTGAAAACCAAATTCTACTGAAGGATAATTTATTGATGTTTTTTATTGTCCTCGAGGCTTAGAATACTTTATTCGAGCTTAGATTCGATTGCGCTATATCGTGCGATTTACAGAACACCTGTTTGGTGAAATCGCACGATTTGAAATCGATCGATTTACATCACATGCTAGGCTATCACTGAAATATGTAATAAAAATATTTATTTTCTATAAATCACATCAATTTACTATTTATTCAAGGAAAATTACAAATTGTAACTTTTGACGAAAAACTTAACTTTATTTTTATTCTTCCCGTGGCTGGTATATACTGATATTTTTAATTCAAAAGTCCTAAAATAATTTTAACCGTCTAGAAACAAAATGAATTTATGTAATTATATTTTATGTGGGCAAGTTAGACGTCAAATTAAAACAATATATAAATAAATTACATGCATATATACCTTTGGCGTTTTCCCCATTTTTTCAATTTGGAAATTTTTCGTTTTTCTTTTTCGTTGAATTTTTTATTTATTTATATATATATATATATATATATATATATATATATATATATATATATATATATATATATATATATATATATATATATATATATATATATATATATATATATATATATATATATATATATATATATATATATATATATATATATATATATATATATATATATATATATATATATATATATATATATATATATATATATATATATATATATATATATATATATATATATATATATATATATATATATATATATATATATATATATATATATATATATATATATATATATATATATATATATATATATATATATATATATATATATATATATATATATATATATATATATATATATATTTGTTTTTTTTTTTTGGATTTTTTGGTGATTTTTTTGTTTTTTTCGATTTCGATTTGTTGCGATTTTTCGTTTTTTGCATTTTTTTTTTAATTTTTTTTATTTTTTTTTTTGTTGATTTAGCTATTTTTTTTTTTTTTTTTTGGTTTTGGCGCTATTTTTATTTTTGTGATTTTTTTTCGATTTCGATTTGTTGCGATTTTTCGTTTTTTGCATTTTTTTTTTGTGTTTTTGCCGATTTTTTTAGTTTTGGCAATTTTTTGGTTTTAACGTATTTTTAACGTTTTTTACGCTTTTTGACGATTTTTTTAATTTTAGCGATTTATTTTAGTTCTGGCGCTCTTTTCAGTTTTGGCGCTTTTTTCGCTTTTTGTGATTTTTTTAATTTTAGCGATTTTTTTTTTGTTGACACTTTTTTCGTTTTGGCAATTTTTTCTGTTGTTGGGGTTTTTTAGTTTTGGTGCTTGTTTTGACTCTTTTTTTCCATTTTGGTGATTTTTTCGATTTTTGGCGATTATTTTAGTTTTCTGAGGATGTTTCTAGTTTTACCGATTGTTTTAAGTCTTAGTACTTTTTTTCGTTTTGACGACTTTTTTCGGTTTTCGGATTTTTTTAGTTTTAGCATTTTTAAACAATTTAACTTTTTAACTGACATATATTTGTTGTTGTAACGGCCAAAGTTTTACATGTTCTGTGAAAATTTCAGGCCCGTGGCTCTTACGGTTCTTAAAAAAACGCACACAAAGGATTCCGTACAAATACACATATGTATATCCCTTTTCGTTTTTGCCCCTTTTTTCATTTTGGCAGTTTTTCGTTGTGCTTTTTTGTTTAATTTTAGTTTTTAAATTTTTAGGTATTTTGCGTTGTTTTGGCGATTTTTTTGTTTTGGCGCTTTTTTTATTGTCGTGATTTTTTCGTTTTTTCTGGCGATTTTTCGTTATTTGCAATTTTTTTAGTTTTCGGCGATTTTTTTTTGGCATTTTTTAAAGTTTTTTTTCACTTTTTGACTATACTTTTAGTTTTAGCGATTTATTTTAGTTGTGGCGATTTTTACCAGCTTTGGCGCTTTTTTAGGTTTTGGGGACTTATTCGGTTTTTGGTGATTTTTTTATTTTTAGCCATTTTTTTTATTATGACACCTTTGTTCGTTCTGGCAATTTTTTTGGTTTTTTTGCGATTTTTGGTTTTTTGCAATTTTTGTTCTTTTCTGTCAATTTTTTTAGTTTTGGCGTTTTTTGGCTATGGTGTTTTTTTTTTGCTTTTTGACGATATTTTTAGTTTTTGCGTTTTTTCAGCTTTGGCGCTTTTATCGGTTTTGGGTTTTTTTATTTTTTTTTAGTTTTAGCGATTTTTTTGTTTTGACACTTTTTTTGGTTTTGGGAATTTTTTGGTTTTTAGCGATTTTTTTAGTTTCGGCGTTTTTTTTGGGTTTAGCGTTTTTTTCGTTTTTAAGATTTTATTTTAACTTTTGGCGATTTTTTTCGTTTTTGATGTTATATTTAGTTTTAGCGATTTTCTTATGTTGTAGTGCTTTTTTTGGTTCGACGACTTCTTTCGGTTTTTGACGTTCTTTTTTTAGTTTTTTTGTGATCTTTTTAGTTTTGGTGATATTTTGCGTTTTTGCGACTTTTTTTAATTTTGGTGCTTATTTTCTTTAAGCGCTTTTTTCATTCCGGCGTTTTTTTCGTTTTGAAATTTTTTTAATTTTGGATTTTTTAGCTTAAGCGTTTTTTAAAATTTACGGTTTCCAAGATACAGCAAATTGTCTAAATAACATAGTTAAAATTACATTAACTGATAAAATACCCTTTAATTTTTATTGTTTTAAATATTAGTGTGAATTGGTGTAGTCTATTCTACAGACTACACCAATTAACACTAAACTTATTAACACTAAATTTAAAGTGTCTATATATAAGTGTCTGCATATTGCATTAGTATTTCAACATTTTTCGTTGCTCGCTTTAGAGCACCCTTTAATATTTAACTGTCATATATTTGTAGTTGTAGCGATTAAAGTTCTAGCCAAAGTTTTACATATTCAATGGAAATTTCAGGTCTGTAGCTCTTACGGTTCCCGAGAAAACATTACATTAGTATTTCAACATTTTTCTCTGCTAACTTTAGAACACCCTTTTATCTTTAAATGTCATATATTTGTTGTTGTAGCGGTTAAAGCTCTACATATTCTGTGAAAACTTCAGGACCGTAGCTCTTACTGTTCCCAAGATACAGCAGATTGTCTAAATTACATAGTAAAATTACGTTAACTGATAGAACACCCAATAAGTTTTATAGTTTTAAATATCGGTGTTAATTGGTGTAGTCTATTCTACAGACTACACCAATTAACACGAAATTTGAAAATTTAAAGTGTCTATATATAAGTGTCTGCATATTACGTACATTAGTATTTCAACATTTCTCGTTGTTCGCTTTAGAAAACCCTTTAATTTTAAACTGTCATATATTTGTAGTTGTAGCGATTAAAGTTCTACATATTCTGAGAAAATTTTACGTTAGTATTTGAACATTTGTCGTTGCTCGCTTTAGAACGCCCTTTAATTTTTAGCTGTCATATATTTGTTGTTGTAGCGGCCAAAGTTCTACATATTCTGTGAAAATTTCAGGTCAGTAGCTCTTACGGTTCCCGAGAAAACAGCCTGTGACAGACGGACAGCGTAGCGAAAACAGAGTTCTTTTACACTTTTGGTTACACGTGTTTAAAAATGATTAATTTATTGCAAGTGTTTTTGGTATCTAGGCGCACGGGAGTGCGCCAAGCCAAGTTCCGGCCACACAGTGTGTATTTTTACATGAAACCATTCGAGCTGTTTTTACCCCCTCATAACTTTGCTCCACTTTATCGTAAAATAATTAAACTTGAAACATAAAGTCTCACTGCAGGTAACCTAATAGGTGAAATTTCAAAGTTCTACCGTAAAAGCTTACCGAGATATTGAGGTGTAAAAAGTGCATATTTATTGGGCACTTCCACTATAGGTAGAGAGCTGAAATTAGGTATTGGTCTTGGCGAGCAATTAACCAGAAAATTTTTAAAAGGCGGACTTTTCACCCGGGAGGGACTAGGGTGCCCGCTCTTTGTATGGGGCACTTCCAGTATAGCTAGAAAGCTGAAATTTAGGTCCTGGTGAGCAGTTAACTAGAAAAATCTTAAAAGGGGCGCTTTTCACTCGGGAGGGACTAGGGTGCCCCCTTTTTGTATGGGGCACTTCCAGTATATCTAGAAAGCTGAAATTTGGTATACAGGTAGATATTGGTGAATAATCAACTAGAAAATCTGAAAACGGGCACTTTTCACATGGGGCCGGTGGGGTTCCCCTTCTTTGTGTGCTGAAATTTGGTATACGGGTAGGCCTTGATAAGCAGTTAACGAAAAAACTTGAAAATTAGCACTTTTCATCTGGGTGGAGTAGGGTTTTCCTTCTTCCAGTATAGCTGGAAAGCTAAAATTTGGTACATAGGTAGGTCCTGCTGACCAGCTAACGAAAAAATATTTAAAACGAACTTTTCATCTGTGGGGACTAGGGTGCCCCTTCTTTGTATGGGGCACTTCCGATAGAAAGCTGAAATTTGGTACACAATTAACGAAAACAATTTTAAAACGGAAACTTCCAGTATAGCTAGAAAGCTAAAATTTGTTACACAGCAATGCATTGTTGAGCAACCAACGAGAAAAATCTTAAAACGGGTACTTTTTATCCGGGGGGGCTAGGGCGCCCCTTATATGTATGGGACACTTCAGAGCTCAAATGCTTGGATTAACTAAAAGACTGTCCGTTAAAATTTATAGCATTTGTACAACCAAAAAAGAGATTCACTTTTAAAGTCATTTATGCGTTGACATCTTGTTGTTGACTCTAAATCAGTGGCTGGTATTCCCACTATTCCTATGCACCCGTGCATAAGATGTGTTTTTAACATCAACTCACGTACATACACTTTGTGTGAGACTCACAGCCTATATGTATATTTAGCGTCGAAGCACTTAACAAACACAAAATAAGATGGTGTATGTTTGAACACCACTGCTCTAAGCACTCAGACTCAAACAAATACGATTAAAAAAAATGTTGTGTCATTCAAAATACAATTGAAAAATTTTCGAATTGTTTTAGTATGCAGCGGCTGCTTAAACTGTCATATTTGATAATAATCTTATGAAAACAACAGAGTAACATCATTAACAATGTGTATGCATTTTTGTGATATTGTTGAATGTTTATCGATAAAATCTAATAAGCGTATCTGCCATCATTAACAAACAACATCATTATGAAGATGCTGATCTTGGTTGATCTCTAACAGTTGACCGCAACATCAATTTTGTTTGTAACTGTCATTTTTGCATCGTACTCTTTGTATATCTATATGGCTTTTGTTTTTATTTTAAACTTGTCTGATGAAATCCTAATTAATTTTTCTTCGACTTTTTTCCATTTTTTTTTAATTTCAAAATAATTTTCTCTAATTTTTACGTATTTCGCATATTTGTCGTAATTTCTATGTTGACTTCTTTCAGCGTGTGTTAAGAGTAGAGTTTAGACTTTCTTTATTTCATTTAATTCAGTTTGTAGTGCTTAACTGACTCTGAATGAGTGACAGACATCTTTTTGGTCTACAATATTAGACTTGGCTATAAATGTGCGTTTGATAAGAAAGAAATATAAAACTATTAAATATGAGGATTGTTTAAATTGTTTTATTTTCATTTTGGTTATTAAAATATTAAAAATATAAATACTTAACAAAAAAGTTATTTTTGAAAGGATTTAAATGTTTATAAGCAGCATCAGTCTGTTTCACTTTTATTAGAAAGAAAGTAAAACGTTAAAGAAGCTTTAATGGATATTTTCAATAACATTATTAACATTTAAATAACACTATTAGAATGCATTTAACGAAAAGTTATATGAGGAACATACTTATGTATGTATGTATGCACGCAATTAATGTATTTTTGATGCACTGGCTTAAGTCACAAGGTATTGTCAGAGATGTACCCTGCAGACAATCTGATTAGTATGTGTTTTAGAAATATACTAGTTACTTCTTTGTTGCCAACTTTTTTCCCAAAAATATCACTAAAAGCGAGTTAAAATAGCTAGAAAATAGCCAAATGTAAAATATTTCCAAAAGGCAGAAGCTAATTGTTTATTCTGTAACCGGCCAGCTTATGTAATTTAGCCGGCTTAACCGAATTAGCCGGCTTAATCGGCTTAGCTGGTTTAGGTTGTAGGCTGAAGGCGATAGGGGCTTTGTTCCTACCCGGTGTTCTACGTACGTTTTTAAGGTTTCAGACACCAAAAGTGTAAAGGAACCCTATTGTGTTCGCTACGCTGTCTGTTTGTCACTGGCTGTTTTCTCGAGAACCGTAATAGGTACGGACCATACATTTTCACAGAATATGTAAAACTTTGGCTGTTAGAACAACAAAAAATTTCTAAAACCCAAAATATCACCAAAACTAAAAATATTGCCACAGAACTTTAAAACGCCAAAAACCGAAAAATTTATCGAAAAATAGCACCAAAACTTTAAAAAATAGCTTAAACTAAATATAATTTCAAAAACAAAAAAATCGCAAAAAAACGCCAAAACTGAAAAAAATCACCAAAACCTAAAAAAATAGCCAAAACAAAAAAAAAGCTCCAAACCGACAAACTTGAAAAAATCGCTAAAACCTGAAAAAATCGCCAAAAACTGAAAAAATCACCAAAACGAAAAAAATCGCTAAAACTGAAAAAAATTTACTAAAACTGAAAAACTGAATGGTGGGGGGGAGGGGGGAAGTTTAGTCCCCCACGCAAAACTCTCTCATGTGTCAACCGGTTTTTAAAATTCTTTTTGGTTTGAAAGGGTTTGCTTGCAGTTAGGTTCCATAATTTTTTCCAAAATCGTTGAGAAAAAATACTGCAATCTGCATATTCGTACTGCATACTTGTATATGTGAAGCGTTTGCGCACATATGTATGAACCTTTATGTATTGTGATCCTTGATGAGCTAAATAAACTTTTTCACAAGCGTCAACTACTAATTCTTTTCATTCTTTTAACTTTGAAAAAGGTGTTCAAATATGCTATTTAAATGCGCAAAGCCTAAGACCTAAAATTGATGAGTTCAGATGGATCTGAAATGCTAATGTTGATGTTATTTGTGTTTCAGAGACGTGGTTAGATAACACAATCACTAACGGCTATAAAATATTTAGATCAGACAGAGCAGTTGGGAAAGGTGGAGGTGTCGCCATATATGTTAAAAATAACATACATAACATGCAAGTTCTGTACAAAAATTAGTGAAAATGATCAAATCGAACACATTTTTATCGAAATATCATCTTTTCGCAGGAAAATGTTGGTAGGGTGTGCGTATAGGCCCAACAGTTCTGTTGACTACAGCGAATTCTTAATTAATATTGGAACTTATATTACACGGTACAATGATGTGCTAACTGCTGGACGAAATGCCTCCTATGGGTCTCATTCCGACAAATACTACTTTTCCTACACATTTACAGAAAATAATAGCACCCTTCGAGATCTTATTTTTGTGGGTGATACAACAAAAATATTACTATGTAATCGAATTTCTGCTGCATGTTTTTGCAAACATGACATATGTAGCATTTGCAACATATGATAATCAGCTACAAACAGAAAAATTTCCATGTAAAATCGTCGAAAACCAGGTTGATTTAACATTTTTCGGTAGTGATTTTGCTTCATAGGCGTTTCATTTTGATTCAACATGATTTACAATAATTTTGAAGGCAAATTAACTATATTTTATGTCGATTTAATATTTCAGTACAGTTAAAGTCAAAGTTATTTAGAGTTGAAACATCGTTAATTTGATATTGAAACAACACGAAGAATCACGTTGAATCAAAATTACTTCAAGCTTAAACAATGTGAATTTAATATTGAAACAACACTAAGAATCACGTTGAATTATAGTTATATCAAGATGAAACAACATGACTTTAATGTAGCTATTCTATTAGTTATTTTACTTACGTGATAGGCACCAGAAAACTTTGTGCTGTAGCTGGCTGCCGCAGCCAAGATTTGAACTCGTGCCATCTGCATGATAGTCCACGCGTTAACCACTGCAGCCACAACAGCTTCAAAGTTTACTTTACTTTTACACTAAATAAATACCATCGCATGTAAAATGAATTTCATTTTAATTCAACATGATTTAAATATTTATTTAACATAAAACAGTTAACTATGAAATATTATATAGAAAACTTAGATCTAACTTTAACTTTTCTTCGACTGCAGCATAACTTATGTTGATCGTACGCAGTCGGTATGTGTGAACAATGTAGGATCCAACCCAGTAAAACTAACAAGAGGTGTTCCTCAGGGTTCGATTGTGGGACCACTACTGTTATCGATCTATGTTAACGATTTGCCAAGTAATTTATCTCACTGCAATGTTCACATGTATGCAGATGATGTACAACTATGGCTCAGCAGCCTAGCTCAATCAATTACAGAGAACATAACCAGGCTTAATGATGATTTAAATAACATACACATATATGTGGGCATCGGATTTTTTAGGATTTAAATGTAGACGATTTACATTTAAATCCTAAAAAATCCAAATGTCTGGTGATTCACAAGAAAACCGTGCATCCACTTATAGAAGACAATATTGTAATTAACCAACAAAAAATTGAATTAGTAAATACTGCAAAAAATCTTGGAATCGTACTTAATAACAATCTGACATGGACAAGTTATGTCAATGCACTGGTTGCCCAATTATACACCAAATTGAGGACATTATGGACTGTTCACTTAGTCACCCCTTTGAGAGTTAGAATGTTACTTGCTAAAGCGTACTTGGTTCCAAGTCTTACTTATGGTTGTGAATTGTTTTCTAGCTGCGATAGTATTAGTAAGATGAGGGTCGAAGTTTCTTACAATAATATAGTAAGGTACGTTTATAATCTCAGCAGGCGTGATCATGTGTCGTTACACGTTGAAACATCATATGGTGTATCTTTTGAAAATCTCTTAAAGATAAGCAGCCTTATACAAAATATTAACACTGGTTGGTAATCCAATGTTAAGCAAAATTCCTTAAAGTTTCATGCAAAAGCGATTGTTAGCTTAACACACGTCATGTAAACCGATGTTAAAATCAAATAATTTAAAGCAGCTACCCACCTACTTTAAAGCGATGTTAAAATATTTTATTGTTTTGACGAATAAAGTTTTTGTGAAAAAATTTAATAAACACATTTTAAATTGTGTGGATTTATGATATAAAAAATGGATATTTAAAATTTAGTGAACGGAATTGGTAAAACCAATTTTCATTTTATGTGAAAATTATTTTTTAATGTGTAATATTTCATTTTGAACGTATAAACCAATTGGCAGGCTTTTATTGGCAACGAACTTCTAAAACGAGGATTGATGGCTTCTCCCTTCCAGATGACCACTTCAGAGTTGTCATCCAAAGTATTAAAAACTATTTTTAACAGCAATTTTACCCAACTATAACAACAACTATACTTACTTTGTCCGCTTCGTTCCAATTTTCGGATCCTTTCCTCTTTTTTTATTAATTTTTAAAATATCCACCAAAAATTACTTGGCAAAATTATGTAAATCTACAAAACTTTATAGTGATGTACATTAGGGTGGGGCAATTTGAACACCTTAATGGGCGTTTCGCGTTTCTGATTCTTGGGATATTGTACTGAGAAAAAAAGTCCACTACAATCGAGCTTCCAGATTTTGAATTGCAGTTTTTTCTCACACTTAATTTTTTTGGAAAATTTGCAAATTTTCTTGGGCTCATATTTCGTAAACTACTTGAAATTTTGACTTATTTTCAATTTCTCTGAACATATTACTTAGAAAAAACTTTGTTTTCATGGTCAAAAAGTCGAAAATGTAGAAAATTCACCACTTTTTGTCACGTTTTTTTTTTTATATTTTGGCCTATAACAGCCAAACCATTGAGATCCAATACTATGACAAAAATTGTAGCCAAGACAATAGTTAAGAACTTTCTAGTACATCGTAAAAGCATTGGAACGCTCCTTCAGGCAGTTTTGGCCTTGTGAAAGTGCAAATTTTTCGTGAAAATATTGATAAATTACCATTTTCAGTTGTTCATAGCGCAAAGTCAAAAAATCACAAAAAAACGAAAAAACGCAAAAACAAAAAAAAAGGCGCCAAATCTAAAAAAACGCCAAAAACCAAGAAAATCGCCAAAACGAAAAAAGTGTCAAAACAAAAAAAATCGCTAAAACCAAAAAACCGAAAAAATCCCCAAAAACGAAAAAAGCGCCAAAACTGAAAAAATCGCCACAACTAAAATAAATCGCTAAAACTAAAAATATCGTCAGAAAGTGAAAACGTTATATAAATGCCATAACAAAAAAAACTCCAAAACTAAACAAATCGGCAAAAAACAACAACAAAATTGCAAAAAACGAAAAATCGCCAAAAAAATTTAAAAAAAATCACGAAAAGCGCCAAAACAAAAAAAAACCCAAAAAAACAACGAAAAATAGTTTAAAAAAATAAAAAAACTAAAATTAAACAAGAAAGCACAACGAAAAAACTGCCAAAATGACAAACGGGGCAAAAACAAAAAAGGATATACATATGTGTATTCGTACGGAACCCTTCGTGTGCGAGCCAAAGTCGCACTTTACTTAATTTTTATTAAAGTTAACACAAGCACAGATGATAAATAATTGATAATTTCTGTTAAATGATCTGAGTCTGGCAGCGCCAAACAACAGATCTGACAACTTTTGCATCTGACAATCGTGTGAACTGCCAATTTTTCTACTGACAACATTGTCAGATAAATTTATTGTCAGACAATTGTCTGCTAATTAATTGAAAGCTTTTTATTGTCAGTACATCGTCAGCACATTGGCACATCTGACAATATTGTAAGATCTGACAACCGTCTGTACAGGGCTTACGTCTTGTTATGCCAGGGATTCAATATATAAATAAAAGTTTAAATAATGTTTGTAAGAGGAAAAATGTGGCGAGAAAATCGGAATGGAAACAAAATGTTAATAAAAAAAGAATGGAAGGTGAGCAGTATTTGGGTATATCAAAAAATATACTTTGTGAAAAGCCTTCGAGGTAATTTGGAGAGTCTTGTTCATCACAATATTGTCAAAAAAGTGCACTAAGAAATTGTTCAGACGCTATTCGAAATGAAACTTTTAACTTGGTGTGGAATATGTCCTGGGTCTTACAAAAATTTCTGAGAAAAAACGCTGAAAATTCAAGACGTAATTCCACAATAACATATTTTTTGAGACATAACTCAAGCCGATTGCAGGTGTGCCGCAAAATGTTCCATTCAACTCTAGGACTTAACGAAAAAATGGTTCGAAATAGAGGTTTAAACATGGTTCACAAGACAGTCCCGACAAATCTTCAAGTTTGCGCAAGTCTGCTAAACGATCATCAGCAATAGGACAGCGCAAGGAACCACGACGGTATTTTCTACAAAAATGGCTAGCGGAGCTACCAAAAATCGAGTCACATTATTGTCGAAAAGATACCAAAAAATTATATTTCTAAGTTAATTTTTCTACATATCAGGAGATATACAAGCTTTATGTCGACGATTGTGAATCCAAAAAGGAAAATAATGATATGAAATTATCGTATCCAATTTTTGCGGAATTAATAAAGGAGTCGAACTATTCGATTTTTAAACCATAGAAAGATCAATGCGATTTGTGCGTATCACATAAAACTAATAATGTGTCAGACGAAGATTATGGAAATCATAGAAATGAAATTGAACAAATGCGCGAAGAAAACCAGAATGACATCAAAAATGCTGAATCCGGGCTATGTGTAGTTTTTTGCATGGACGTGCAAGCTGTTAAATTAGTACCTTAATTACATGCAAGTGCTGCATATTTCAAAATGAAATTGCAAATACATAATGGCCGAATTCACAATCTTGTGCAAATGGTCTTGCATCGTAGCATTTGCAAAATGGTATTGCATATTGATACTCACCACTTAACAATTGTTAGTGGTGAGTATAAATATACAATACCATTTTGCAAATGCTACGATGCAAGACCATTTGCACAAGATTGTGAATAGGGCTAATATAACAATATATAATATTATCATCACACATGCTTCAGATAATTATATTTGGGATGAAGCTGATGAGAATCTAGTCTCTTCCGTTTTGGCAACATGCGCTATTAAGCACTTAAGGAATTTCCATGCTCGATAGCTCGATATTCATCACATAATCATTTACTCGGATGGTTGCTTTTACCAAAACCGAAATGTCATTTTGTCTAATGCTTTGCTCGCTTTTTTAAAAGAAACCAATATATCAATTGAGCAAAAGTATTTAATAAGCGGTCATACTCAAATGGAATGAGGAAAATTAAGAAAAAAAACAAATAATTTTGCCGTTTCAATTTGTTCAACTTATCACTGAAGCACGAAAAGTTCCAGCACCATTACACGCGCACCATTTACATAATGACTACTTTTTGAATTTTGAAAGTATTTCTCAGATATAATCGTCTATTCGTCCAGGTAAAAAATATGGCTTAGTAAAGAAATTCTAAAGACATTTATAATCAAAATTAATCCCAATTTATAGGCAGAAACATTGGTGATCCAACAGTAAATATGCTACGAGCCTTGGCATATGATTTGTTAGGATCAATTTATTTTAAACGAACATGAGCTACTCCCACAGAGATCGAAGTCCTCTATTAAAGATGTTTGCCCTGAACGACTTTATAAAGAAAATATACCGATATCTAAAAAAAATTGGAACCACTTTCAAGATTTAAACAAGTTCCTGCCGGCAGATTGCCACAACTTCTATGATAATTTGTCTTATAAAAACTAATTTTATTTAAAAGTACACTATTTTATATTTAACATCTGAATTTTTACTTAGATTTCACTTTCGTTCATTTAACATGAATTGTTGACTCAAATCAACCTCCACCACTCTAAAGCAGCATCCGCTGCAATGCTCCTCCGGGTGGTTGAGAAAGAGGAGGACCTAGTCCAAGGTCCACCAAGGACTGGTTTCTGCGCTAAACCTCAGGGGGCTACAAGCTTCTGTTTGCCAGGGGCACAGGTAACATAAGATCTTGCTTACTGGCTAAAAACTCTTTACGTATCTTTATTTAATCTGATTACAGTGATGAGGATACCGTTGTGGCGGCATTGGAGACAGCCTCTGGCACTATCTGGGTAGTATGGCACATGGCTACGGAGAGTGTCCACCAAATGATAAGGTACGTGGGATTGTGGCTAAAGCGGCAAGCACAAGGACGCCCATTATTATATGTGCTGATGCCAACTCTTCGATTTTATACTTAGTAATAATCTTGAAATAGCTAATAGAGGTTCAGAACCTACTTTTATTGTCTCAAACCGTAGCGAGGTTTTAGATATCACATTGGTCAGTGCACAGCACACCAACTTACTTAGTAACTGGACGGTCTCGAACGACTGTTCCTTTTCCGTCCATCGTTCTATTGACTGCTCTATAGGGATTTTTGAGCCTAGGCCGGATCCCATAGTAAATAGAAAGAAAACCAACTGGGAGATGCAAAGCAATCTCCTTCTGAATACCCTAATCTCTGCTCCCACAATAAACACTATTGGTATGCAAAGGAAAACCACCTTGGTGGTGACCCGAAATTGCACAGTCGCGCAGCGCATGTCGTAGACTATTCAACGAGGCCAAACGATCAGGCGACTGGTCGCGCTATAAGACCTTTGTGAATAGATTTAGAAATTTAGTTAGGAACGCCAAAAGGAAGTTTTGGAGGAATTTCTGCAGTGGGGTAAAGGGTTCCTCTGAAACCAACCGCTTGCGTAAGATATTGGCAACCTCGCCGGCTGTACCCAGCTACATACAGAAAACATGTGGTAGCTGGACGTTGAGTAATCAAGAAACGCTTAGCGTGCTACTTGATGCACACTTCCCCGTCAATCTTCCAACCCCTGTAACAGGGGTAGTACAAGCCGTACACCTGAGCCGCCCTCCACAGTCACCGTCCCTCTGGACATCGACAGATTAAAATGGGCGATTAACAGCTTTGATCCATTTAAATCTCCGGGACCAGATGGTATATTCCAGCTGATCTACGGAGAAAGATGAACCTGTTATAAAATGGCTGTCTGTAATATATAAAGAATGCTTAAACTACTCTTACATGCCAGCTTGCTGGAGTAGGTATAGGGTTATCTTTATCCCTAATTGCCACCTTTAGGGATGAAGATAACTTCCCACACTAAACCTAAGGACTTCACACCAATTAGTCTGACATCCTTTCTGCTCAAAACCGTGGAAAGAGCTATTGATATACACCTGAGAATGTATATACCCGCGACACTTCTCTCTCCCTCACAACATGCCTATACCAAAGGCAAGTCTGTGGAAACTGCCCTACACTCTCTGGTCAGCCACATAGAGAAATCTCTGGAACACAAAGAGTTCACTGTGGTGGCCTTTTTGGACATAGAGGGTGTCTTTAACTACGTCAAACCCGATTCCATTATCTTGAATATGTTAGAACTAGGAATTGATTCTAATATCTGCAGTTTTGTTAAGAATCTGCTAACAAATAGGGTCATAAGTGCCACGATTGGAAATGTTACTGACTACAGGGCAGCTAATCGAAGCAGTCCACAAGGGGGGGGGGGGGGTTCTATTACCACTCCTGTGGAATCTGACTTTACTCTCTGCTGCTAAGCCAGGAGCGTAAGATGGTTAAGACTGTCGAATACGATGACGACGTGGCGGTAGCCATCTTTGGCAAGCACCTGAGTACAATATCTCAGTGTATGGAGGCCGCACTAGCACTCGTTAGTGAATGGAGTATCAATTGTGGGATTGACGTCCTATCCAGCTAAGACTGAATTGGTGCTCTTTACTAGAAAGTACAAAGTCGAAGACTTTGTGCCTCCTAGATTCAACGGGATCACATTAGCTGTCTCGGATAACGCCAAATACTTGGGTGTAATCCTAGATAGCAAACTATCTTGGAATCTAAACACCTAGTATAGAGCCGATAAAGCGCTTGGGGCTATATACACGTGTAAAAGAGCCATTGGTCGCAGCTGGGGCATAGAGCCCAGAGAGATCAACTGGATCTTTGAAGCGGTAGTCAAGCCCATTTTATTTTATGGTGTATAAGTTTGGTGGGAAGCGGTAGAAAAAGACTCTCATCGCAAAACACTCAATAAAATATTTCGGCTGGCAGCGACTTTGATAACAATTGTGCTCAGCTCGACTCCAACGAAAGCATTCTTCACGATGATGAATTGGCACGGCCAAGCAGCTAGCTTTATTCTCGGCGATCAGGCTGAAAGCTACATGACCATGGTCACGAACTGATTATGGGCACTTCAGGATTCTGCGACAGCATCAGGGAATCCACAATAATATTGATTATTGCGCACCGAAGCCTTACTTTGGTCGGCTATTTCTCTCACTTGTTGCCAGCAGGGAACAGTACTTCTCATCCCTCAACCCTGACGGAGCGATCAAAGCCTTTACGGATGGCTCCAAAAGGGGCAACAGAACTGGCGGAGGTTTCTATGTGGAAAACTTTAACGTAAGGGTTCCATTAAGTCTTCAGGACGGCTGTAGCGTCTTGCAAGCAGAATTCTCCGCTATCACTAGGGCGGCAAGATGGCTTAGGTACTATAGGATATCGGAAGATATCTATACCGACAGCAAAGCGGCCATCGCTGCTATAAATGGTGTATACACCACTTCCTTGTAGGTTTTCGAATGCCGGGTATCTCTAAACGAGATAGCGAGCCATTCGAGAGTAACACTGCGTTGGGTGTAGGGACACTCAGATTGTCCCGGAAACAATATTGCGGACGGAATTGCCAAACAGAGCGTGACATTGAGCAACTCGATGATATGCTACTTCGTTGGCATCCCTCTATCACATTGTAAACTACTGATACAGCTTGAATCATTCCGGCTGGCACAATATAGGTGGGAACGCGAAGGCACCTGCCGCGTGGCTAGGTCCACGTGGCCCCAGTACGACCTCAGCAGGACACGGGATCTGCTCAGGCTCGGTAAAGGTCGAACGAAACTATTAGTAACATTGCTCCCAGGGCACAGGAATATTGGGACCCACGCCAGAAGGATGGGTCTAAATCATAACGACTACTGCAGAAGTTGTAATGATGAAGAAAAGGAGGAGACAGTTCTTCATATTCTATGTCAGTGTCCGGTTCTAGCCAGCTTAAGGACGAGAATCTTGGGCGCTAGCATGTCTACAAACTTAGACAGTCTAGCTAATCTAGGGCTAGTCAGGCTATCCTCGTACTTAGCTCAATCGGGATGGTTTGACACGGCGGCAGGACAATCGTAATTTCTACACCCTGTCTGCTCTAGCGTATCACAAAGGGACCGAATCAACGGACCCAAGTGAGTCACTTCTTCAGTCGTGACTGCCCTCCTAACCTAACCATATTCTATTTTTTAATTTAATTCAAAAAGCGCTAACTTAATTTTAAAAAAAGTGGGTAATTATAAGTTGAGATACGACCTTTCTATATTAAGCCATCGATATACTACTGTTTTTAAGATTGCTACTTAAACAAATTACGCTGTTATCAAGTTTACATTTCTTACAGCTGAGGTTGTTTAAGTTTAATGTTATCGCTTTCTACAATGTCTTTTAACATTCTCGAATAATCTTGGATGTTTTCGGCACTATTTCCAGAAAGTTCTATTTCCGCTATTTGAATTTTTCTAACGGCTATTTCAAAAGTGCTGTCAATGCTTTTATTTTGACATTACATAGGCAGTGTTGTATTTAGTGTTAGCAAATACAGATTATCATCACAGCTGTCATTTGTATGTCGTTATATTTGAATCTGCATTTTTCAATTCGTAGCAGTATTAAGGACTTCTTCTCAATATGTTCAAGGTCCGTGCATCGCCGGAACCAAAAATGCTAGCTATATAGGTAAAACGTATTTTGTGTCGTGAGTTTTAAAGTTAAAAAAGTATTTAACTACTTTTAATGTAAAATGTTGTATATACATAATGGGAGTTAATAATTGTAAAAATTTCATTGACCGATATCAATAAAGAGAGAATACTATGAATTTCTTAGTATTTTTATGTTTGTTCCCTGAAAACTGCGCCTTTTATAGGCCATATTGGTCCACTATTTAAAAGTGTTTATATTGAACTTGTTTTCTGCCCGACACCGGGTGATCTCTGAGGAATTTCGGGAACATATTTCTTTGTAACACATTTGTACCAAATGGAAATTGCAGCCAGGGATCCACACTATTCGAGGATATACATAAGTCTCATTTTTTAATTGTATTTGTGAATTTTTTTACAAAACTTTGAAAATTGAATTTAAGGGAATTTTTTTTGTGATCTATGAGGGATTTTGGCCATTTGGACCAAATGAATATTGTAGCCAAGGATCCACACAATTTGAGGGTATAAGTCTCATTTATCAATTATATTTGTGATTTTTTTTTGCAAAACATTGAAAATTGATCTTAAGTAAATTTTTGCTAATCTCTGAGGGATTTCAGCCATATTTGGGCACATCTTTCTTTGGAGCCAAGGATCCACAGTATTCGAGGATATAAGTTTCATTTCTCAATTGTATTTGTGATTTTTTTACAAAATTTTGAAAATTTAACTTAAGGCAATTTTTGGCTGTCTCTAAGAGATTTTGGCCATATTTGGGCACATCCCTCGGAGCCAGATATAACCACCTATGTGTTGTGTCAGAATAATTCGTTACCAAGTGGCGTACTTCGTTGGTGCTGAAAACTCATTCATCCAATACAAGGATTTCGTTTAATTAATTCCTGTTTGAAGAAGTTGCACCTTTTTTCGGAGAATTCCCTTTTTAGTGTCACTTTTTTCCTCAAAATCCCCTTTTTGTGCCACTTTTTGAAAATTTTCAACGGTCACGCTGACTGTAAGCAAGGCCAACAGTAAATCTCAGTGAATTATACCTTGTGCTAAGTTATGGAATGAGAGATAATAATATATTTACCCATTTTAAATAAAGTAATATAAAATTAGAATATACAATAAATATTTCATCTAATGAGTTTTTAATTACAAAGAGTAGGTACACAGAAAAGCAAAATCAATCCATCGGTACTTAAATTAATCCCAAGCGGTCTCGAATCCTGAAAGCTATAACAGAAAGATTAATTCAATTACGGAATATTCAAGCGCAAAACGCTTAATTTTAGCCTGATTCGGCTTTATTCATGTAAAAATTCTTATTTTAAGTACGACAATGTATATAAATATTTGTACGTAATTATTATATGAACTGAAAATGTCTATAAGTCGGAAGCTATTTTTATTTAGCTTAAGTTCACAATAATTGAATTAATGTAAATTCAAATTATTTTTAAGAGTGGAATATTAGAATATCTAATCAGACTAGCAGAACGGACTAGTACTACTAATTTCGACAGCCGCTACGGTGTCATCATTAGCGTCCTTTATTCGCTTTTACCACGTTTGATCGTGGATACTAATATTAATGAAACATAACCAAATTTTATGAGGAAATAGAATATGAGTCCTATTCCTTTTATTAATATGGTGAGCCGAACAAATTTCACCTTCTGATTCTTTATTCCAATTTTTAACTCTTATTTTTATTGGTTTTTGCTTGTACGTAAGCGCCGCCTACGATCAATCAAGCTATTGTTGTTGTACATGTTTTTATAGGCTTTTGCACCTGCATGCATTTCGCAGAAACGCATAGAAAATGTTGAAAATGTGGAACTTGGATTTACACTTGCAACATCTAACATCTACCATCTTCAAAATGTCAGATATATGAAAAGTCACATTGTTCGTAATAAATTAGAAAATGTAATTTATTAATAAAAACAAGAAATTAATTTGAAAAATGAAAAAAGCAATAATTAGTGCAGTGTTTTTAATTAATAAAAGCCCATCTTAGAGGAAGGAGATAAAACTTTATTATATATTTAATTATTGTTGCATAAATTTTCACACATACATCTAAAAAGTGTTCCCATCAGGGATGGCAAAATTGGTACAATTGTACCACTCTTAGTACAATTCAGATTTTAAAAGTACAATGGCTTATTTAGTACAATTAATAATTTTTGTATTTATTAGAAATTCTACTTATTGCAACTCTTCCATTGTAATAAAATATTTTATATTTTTCGTCCGACGTGCGACTTTTTATATGAATTAAATTTTAGTTTTGCGAAGTATTGAAAACAAAGTTCGCCTTAAAAATAGAAATATTGAAAGTGGTCCAATAATGTTAACTCACGAAACATAGCCTCTGCTAATTTAAAGGTCTTGCTGATCATGATACATATGAGCAATTCAAAGCAAGCTTGCATATTGTTCTATCCCGTATTTTGTATTTAAATAGTACTTGATACTTTGAACAGGTTATGTATCAGAGCGGTAATATTTTTTTCCTCGAAATGTTCATTTTAAAATTCAAACATTTACAAAAAAGAAGAGTAAGAATAAAAATAACGTAAAAATTTAAATAACGAAAATACTTTGAAATTTATACAAAATTTCAAAGTATCTGTCGTTTATCTGTTGTTTAGGAATGCAAAAATCTCAGAAAAAATCGCGAAAATAATGAAAATTCGCAAAAACTTAACATTAAAAACATAGAAAAGTCTGAGTGTAGTTAAAAATCGGTAAAACTGTTATAAATACAAAAAGTGTCTAAAAAAACACTTTTTTCGCGAAAATAGCGAAAATACACTAAAAACAGCAATATTGCAAAAAAGCCTTAAAATTGCTCAAAAATAGCTAAAATTGTACGGAATGCAAACAACATCTCAGAAAAAATCGCGAAAATTATGAAAATTCGCAAAAACTTAACATTAAAAACATAGAAAAGTCTGAGAGTGATAAGAAATCGGTAAAACTGTTATAAATACAAGAACTTGCTATATAAACACTTTTTTTTCGCTAAAATTGCAAAAATTCGCGAAAAACAGCATAATTGCAAACAAGCCTTAAAATTGCTTAAAAATATCTAAAATTGTAAGGAATGCAAAAAGCTCGGAAAAAAATCGTGGAAATGAAGAAAACTCGTAAAAACTTGGTAAGATTAAATAGATATCAATGTCTGATATTGATTAAAAAATTGGTAAAACTGTTAAAAAACCAAAAACTGAAAAAAATTACTTTTATCGCGAATATTGCGAATTTGCGTCATTTTCGCGATTTTTTCTGAGATTTTTGCATTCCTTACAATTTTAGCTATTTTTAAGCAATTTTAAGGCTTGTTTGCAGTTTAGCAATTTTTCGCACATTTCCGGTATATTCGCGATAAATGATTTTTTAGCCTGTTCTTGGCTTTATTACAGTTTTATCGATTTTTAATCACTATCAGACTTTTCATGTTTTTAATGTTAACAAGTTTTTGAGAATTATCGTAATTTTCGCGATTTTTTCATAGTTTTTTGCATTCCATACAATTGTAGCTATTTTTAATCAATTTAGAGCTTGTTTGCAATTTTTTAATTTTTTCGCGAATTTTCGCTATTTTCGCGACAATAGTGATTTTTACCAGTTCTTGGATTTTTTACAGTTTTACCGATTTTGAGTTCATATAAAACTTTATTGTTAGCAAGTTCTTGCGAATTTCCGTCATTTGCGTGATTTTTGCCGAGTTTTTTTCATTCCGTACAATATTAGCTATTTTTAAGCAATTTCAGGGCCATTTGCCATTTTTAAATTTTTCGAGAATTTTCGCGACAAGTGTGTATTGATCGATGTTTAATGAGTTTAAATATTTTCGCAAAATTTTTTCATTTTTGCGATGTAAGTAATTTTTCTACTTTTTATCCTCTTTTAGAGCTCTAGATATTTCCAGTTAATTTTACAGATATTAAAAATAAATAAATAATAGATTTTATTTGTATAAAATACATCTATAGTCATTTTTATTGTTAAAGTAATTATTACCTCTTTATGAGCAATTACTATTACTTTTGCCCAAATACATGTAATTGTAGTTAATAGTCTTCAATTACAATTAAAATAATTTGTAATTGCTAGTATATCAACTACCCATTACATGTAATTGTAATTGTTCATGCCTCAATTATAATTACATGTAATTGTAATTTCTCTTCAGACAATTACACATTACAAGTAATTGTAATTGTAGTGTACCAATTACAAATTACATGTAATGTGTATTTGAACATGTAATTAATTACAAAATGTAATCATTACCACCCAAGCCTGGCTGGGACACACAACATCTACTAGAGAGAATAAATACAAATACCAACTTGTAATAAAACACGAAGAATACTCACTCAAAGCAGAAAAAACACATAACTTTAATATGAACATGTAAACATGTGAAAACCTCAAGCCAGTAGCTAATTGTTTATTAATATGATTATTTCGAACGTACATATTTGCTCATGAATCGAAACTGATTTTTAATGATGAAACAGAACTAAGTCTTCAACTTCGGGCAAAAACGCTGCCAAATAAATAGGCCCGAAACTAAATGGACGGCAGTAGCTTCAAAATGCTCTCATGTTATTGTTTATTTTCTTTTGTATTTATTTTTCGTATGAAAAATATATGAAATTTTATTCAAACACGGCAACATTGTTAAGAGAATGAGTGGCTAAAACTGAGAGCATGAGAGAAAACGTTCTCAAAATAAAATAGATTCTATCCATCCCATGTCTTCTTTTTACGGCGTATGATTAATGTCAATTTGTATGGAAAAACTCGTCTATCCCTAGTTCTGTGTTCTCATTTAGAGTAGAAATACAATATCACGGCTGCGGCTGCGTTTCTTTTTTTATATGAATTTTTGACAATTCAAAAGTTCCAAAGAAACCCCATGAAAATAGAATTTTCCTTTCCTTTTCTCTAAAGTTCTCATTTGTTAAATTACTCTCTTCCAATTGTTGCCATAGTCAGCAACAAATATTTGCTGTAGTCATTCACGAAGGAGGAAAATGAAAATATGAAAAAAATAAATACAAATCAAAATTTAAAAATATAAAACAAAATATACAAAGTTTTCTTGTATTTTAATTTTATTAAATAAAGAAACAATTTTTTATAGTTTTTAACCAAAAAAGTGCAAAATGTGTGAAATAACATGAAAAATAAACGCAACATCCACCGCAGTTCATATAATTTGCGGTTTCTCTGTGAAACGGAAACCGGGCCCGCAGCCGTCAGATTGTATTTCTACTCTTAGGCTAAGGTTCGTAACTAGGTCTTTACAATTTAGCCGGCTAAAAAGGTTAGCTAAAAAAATTAGCCGGTCAACCGGCTTAGCTGACTTAACCGAATGAGCTGGCTTAGCCGACTTAACCAGCTTATGCGGCATAATTAGCTTAGCTGGTTTAGCCGGCTAAACCGGCTTAATTTCCTGACGGCTAATTTTGTTTTTTTGTTGTTTGAAGATTTATAATAACATAGCATAACATATGACCGGCAGAATATGACCGTCCGAAGATGGGCGACCGAATGTGATTCGGCGTATTCGCTCGGCAGAAGCTCACCAGCCGAAGGTGACAGACTGAAGCCGACCGTAGTAAGTAGGCCTCCTGAAGGAAAAACGCCAGGCCTTGGGCTGATAGGCGATAGGAGCTTCGATCCTACCCGGTGTCCTATGGCACCGTAGTTTTCAGGTTCCGTACACGAAAAGTGTAAAAGAACCATATTGTTTTCGCTACGCTGTCCGTCTGTCTGTCTGTCGGTCCGTCTGTCTGTCTGTCTCTGTCACAGGCTGTTTTCTCGGGAACCGTAAGAGCTACGGACCTGAAGTTTTTACAGAATAATTAGAACTTTGGCTGCTACAACAACAAATATATGAAAGTTAAAAATTAAAGGGTGTTCTATAGCGAGCAACGAAAATGTTAAAATGTATTGTTTTCTTCGGAACCGTAAGAGCTACGGAACTGAAAATTTCACAGAATATGTAAAACTTTGGCCGCTACAACAACAAATATATGACAGTAAAAAATTAGAGGGTGTTATAAAGCAAGCAACGAAATATTTTGAAATACTAATGTAATATGTAGGCACTTATATATAGACACTTTAAATTTTCAAACTTCGTGTTAATTGGTGTAATTTGTAGAATAGACTACACCAATTAACACCGATATTTAAAACAATAAAAATTAAAGGGTGTTCTATCTGTTAATGTATTTAGACAATCTGCTGTATCATGGGAACCGTAACAGCTGCGGACCTGAAATTTTCACAGAATATGTGAAACTTTTGCCACTACAACAACAAATATATGACAGTTAAAAATTAAAGGGTGTTCTAAAGCGAGCTACGAAAAATTTTGAAATACTAATGTAACGTTTTCTCGGGAACCGTAAGAGCAACGGACCTGAAATTTTCACAGAATATATAAAACTTTGGCCGCTACAACAACAAATATATGACAGTTAAAAATTAAAGGGTGCTCTAAAGCGAACAACGAAAAATGTATTTCAACATAATGTAATTTACAGACACATATACAGATACTTTAAATTTTCAAAGTTTAGTGTTAATTGGTGTAGTCTGTAGAATAGACTACACCAATTAACACTGATATTTAAAACAATAACAATTAAAGGGTGTTCTATCAGTTAATGTAATTTTACTATGTAATTTAGACAATCTGCTGTATCTTGGAAACCGTAAGAGGTAAACTCTTGAACTTTTTAAAAACGCTAAAACTAAAAAATGCCAAACCGAAAAATCGCTTAAATGAAAAAGGCGTTTAAAAAAGCACCACAATAAAAAAAATCGGTAAGACGCAAAAAATCACTAAAACTAAAGAGATCGCAAAAAAACTTTTAAAAACCGAAAAAAGCACTAAAGCCTAAAAAATCGCTAAAGCTATATATATCATCAAAAATGAAAAAAAACCAAAACGAAAAAAACGCCATAACAAAAAAAAAGCGCCGAAACTAAAAAAATTTCCAAAAATCGAAAAATTGAAAAAAATTTCAAAACCAAAAAAAAAAAATCGCAAAGACTAAAAAAATCACCAAACACAAAAAAATTCCCAAAACCGAAAAAAGCGCCAAAAACTGAAAAAGACGCCAAAATTTAAATAAATTGCTAAAACTGGAAAGATCGTCAAAAACAAAAAACGTTAAAACAAAAAGAAACACCAAAACTAAATAAAACGCCAAGATAAAAAACAATCGCCGAAATTCGGCAAAATCGCCAAAACTAAAATGTCGTCAAAACTAACAAAAATCGTCAAAACAAAAAACATCGCCAAAAAGAGAAAAAACGCTAAGAATGGAAAAAAATCGCCAAAACGAAAAATCAAACAAAAAATCGCTAAAACTAAAATATCACAAAAGACCGAAAAAAGTCCCCAAAGCCGAAAAAAGCGCCAAAACTAAAAAAAATCGCCACAAGTGAAATAAATAGCTAAAACTAAAGATATTGTCAGAAAGTGAAAAAAAAGTTTAAAAATCGCCAATACCAAAAAAACCCCAAAATCAAAAAAACAACGAAGAAAACTTAATAAATAAAAAAACTAAAATTAAACAAAAAAGCACAACGAAAAAACTGCCAAAATGAAAAAAGGGGTAAAACCAAAATGGGATATATATATATGTGTATTCGTACGGAACCCTTCGTGTTAGGGCTGCCAGAAGTCTGAACCCGTCGACCAGGACATTTATAATACATATCACAAATGAATGTACAACAAAAGCTTATATATTCCAAGAACTATTCATTTAAAAATGAACCGCGACGAATTTTTATTTTGATACATGTGTCAACCATATATTTCAAATTGAAGTCCTGCAATTAAACAATAAATACAAAACTTAACATGGAATTCATAGATAAAAAACAATAAACAAATATAGAAAATTCATTTAAAATTACGAGGGGCGAAAATAAACACATAGGCTGGCGACCTCTGTATATTTCGTCGCGTAGTTGAAAGACGTAAGCCCCAGGCTTTGTGTAAATTTTTATATAGATATGCTCACTTTCATACGAAAACTATGATTTTGATGGTAAATGTAAATCACTAAGTTTAATAAATCCAAATATCGTAATGAAGAAAAAAATCACCACTATTTTTGATATTAATAGAAATTTCAGAATTTTATTCTCGCATTTGAACAAAAATTCAAAAAGACTGAAATTAATTTATATAATTTTTGGCAAATAAGTTCTAAAATAAAGCGAGACGATTCCACAAAGTAAAGGTGGAAAACTATCGATAGTGTCACTATCGAAAATTTTCCACATTTTGATAAAATATATCGATATATGGATTCTAAACTATCAGAAGTTAGAAAAACCATCGATATATCGGCGATACTATCGTGATACTATCAAAGTTTTATGGTTCTCAGAGAATGCACTAAATATATATACACATGTAAAAATGCTAATGAAACAGGTTTTTAAACAAAACATAACTTGATTTCGTAGTTCAATAAATAACAAAACTAAAATCATTGTAACATTTCAATATAAGAAAAGTATCTGAGTTCAGTGACTTTTAAGTCCAATTTAACTAACGTTGAAAATAATGTCTAGCACAATAATAGTAGCAGGTCATTTACTATCGATAGCGGCAAAAAATATCGATTGTTTTCAAATAATAATCGATTGCAGGATAAAAATATCGATAGTCACAAAAAAATTTAAATATCGATACTATCGATAGTGCCATCGACAGTTTTCCACCTCTACCACAAAGACTTTTCCAGTTTTAGCAGATTTTTTTTTAATTCTGGTTCTCCCACATTTGTCTGCAAATATCGGACAAATATTTAGCTCCGTCAATTAAACAAACGCACATACTGATTAAGCCTTTTTGAGCTTTTCTGCAGAAACACCCTAGTAGGAATCAAACCTGCCACCTCCCAGTTAATAGCCTAGCACACTCTTCAGTGCGCGGGTAACTAAACTAAATTTCGATGTTCCTTAGAAAATTAAGCCTTAGAAGGAAATATTTATTCTACAGATTATTTGAAACTCATAAAACCAATTGTTTGGTACTCATATTAAAAGCGATTTAGCAAAAGTTACAAATTCGGAAATGTATTCATTCTCAAAATCATTTATATTCCATGGTATATCCCAGCGGTAAAACTTACGAGGCATTCACTAAACAGGCCTTCCAAGACCTGAATATAAGATACAAAAGTAATTATTTTCTGGCTTCTCAGGCAGGCCTTCTAGAAGGCCTCTACACTCGCTTCTTTTGGAAGGAGTATTCTATTTTTAGATTTTTCCTTTTGTTTAATAAAAAATGTTCTTTAAAAATAACAGACATTCTCGTATTCTTTTTTCGCAAATAATTTGTATATAACACTAAAATTTACGTACAAGAGGCATCATACATGCTGGTATTATGCCGTTTATGTTGTAGCTACTACGTCATGTTCAATTCGTTCCAAATAAATACATGAAATTTAGCCTCCCTCATATGTTTAAAAAATTACTTTGGATGAAAAGGAGTTTGAAATAAATAAAACATCACGATAATCAAAAATATAGAAGCCGCTATAAAAATACCCAGATTAAAAAATGTACCTCCATTTCATTTTTAACAGACCTTACCAAACCCATTACTCAGCAGGCCTTCTATTAGCCCTGCTGAGTAATGGGTCGAGGAAGGCCTTGGTCCGCAATGACATCGCGTGTAAAAAAGAAAGGAGTATGTAATGGGAGTGGAAGTACTACAGACTGCTAAATAAGGCCTTATAGAAGGCCTCTTTACTCCTTCTATTTACCGCTGGGATATTAAAGAGCTGCACAAGCATAAGAAAAATGGCTTACAAGCAATTTCAATAAATTCAAATAGTGTGTGTATAAAACTCTCTCATTACAAAACACATACATACTTCCAAAAACAATTGTTTTGTTTTACGATAAACCTATTGAAGAATAGAATAATACTGCAGTAGAACAATGTTGAAGTAGAATAAAGCTGAATCAGAACAAAGATGAAGTAGAACATTAAAACTGAAATAGAACATTCAAAACATGTTTGTATGTTTTGATTATAGATATAGACCAAAGAGAAATTTGCATAGGGAGAAACATTTGCGTTTTGTTATGAATATGAAAAAGCTTAAAAAAGTTTTTAGTTACAATAAATTAATATACATACACACATTTAATGTTTCCATTACTGTTTTTAAGTTAATGATCAATGTAATTTTTTTCTTATTCTTATTTACGTTTTTTGTATACATATGTACGTTCTAGTGCACTCAATGCTTTTGCTATAATTTACCGTTTCTTTATTTCATTGTGGCTTTTTGTCTTGGCATTCTACTTGTTTTGGAAACACAAGCACTAACAAAGCTGTAGACAAAAACTTTTCAAATTATGCTTGGTTTGTTTTAGTGAATTTTGTTAGTTTTGTTTTGGAATTTATGTTTACAGTAAAATACAGTGCTTGAAAGTAGTGTGAAATAGAACACAGAACATTTAGAATATTTTGCGCAGCTCTTTAGTATATTCATCAAGCCGTTTCTAAGACGTAACTGTTGGGAGCAACAGTTGCCAAGAGTTTTGCAATAGTTGAGGTCAACAGCTACGTCTTATGAACGCGCCCAATGAAAAGTAATATCAATATTTTTTCATACGAAAAACATTGGAACGAAACATAAGATTTTCACAATTACACATCACTGCGATTCTTGTTTTGTGTAGCAGTGAAAATAAACTGTCAAAAACTTTTCATATGAAAATTTATTTTACACAGAAAATTTCTAAGTGAAAAATAAAAATTTGGCGAATAGCAAGAACAAAGTTTCAAGGAAATAAATGTTTTCATTTTTATTATATGATTATTTATTAATTAAGCGATGATTTTGACCTTTTAAACCATAATTAATTATTTAAATAAACAATACACAAGGTACATGTTATTTCAGATAATTATGTTTAATAATAATAATAATAATCTTAAACGTAAATAAATAAAACCTACGGCACAGGAGACGCTGCAGAAAACAACTGACAGCTTCCAATTGGATAAACCGATTTTATTTTTAAGCCAAGAAAACTATCTAAATTGGCCAGTCTTTTGGGAGCTAAAGAAGATATTAAAATGGATGCACCGGTTTTCTTGAAACTTATCTAAGAATAACATCGATCGAATCATTTTTTTAATATAAAAAACTAAATTAAAGTTGTGCCAGCCAGTTGGAAGTTATATTGAAAACAAATAATTTACATGTATTTTTCTAAGTTTTTATTGTTTTATTGCATATAACGCAAAAACTGTTAGTAAAACATCTTTTTCTTAACAAAAATCATAAAATTTTAATATGTACACTAGAGTAATAACTTTTTGCAATATTTGCGAATATCAAATTCTTCATGATGTATTACTTTTTCCCGATCGTTAAAAAGTTTCCGCACCAAACGCGATGAAGTTTTGAATTTCAATTTTTCTCCAAGTATACAAAATTAGCATTTAATAACAAAATTTTAAGTATTTTTCAATAATTTCATGAATATAACAAGATCTTACCATTTGTACGGAAGAAGGCCGTAAAAAAATCGCGATATTATGACTCTATTTCGCGGTTTTTTTAAACAAACTAAATTTTAATGTCAAATGATAGATGTTGTGATAGATAAGTTGTTTGGCGGATATTATATGAATCAGTGATAATTTTCAGAAAGAAATACCTTTGCAGGTAAAAGTTTTATTTAATTTTATTTTGGACTTTTCGGACTAATTTTATTTTTTACTTTTGGTACGGACCAATGTACTAAACAAATATTCTTAATTTTTATTAAATATGAGTTGAATCAAGGGAGGTGTCGAAATATTTATTACAAGTGTTTTAATTATTGTTGTTTGTATTATATCGGATTTTTTTTCTTTTATTCGTCGCGTTATTTAAAATGAAATTTAAAAAAAGTGGATGGAAAAGTGGGTGGAAAAAGAACTTTTCCAGGTTTACAAAGGCTTCAAAAAAAAATGTGATATAAATAGATTTATCGCTATCTGAGCTAAACAGAATGGCAAATGAAAAACTTATTATAGGCAGATATAACGCCTTGTATAATGACAACAAAAATAAAAAGCAAATTTATGTTAAAATTTTTGAAGAATTGTTTGCCCTCTAGATTAAGTTAAATTAAAAAAAAATACAAATGCATAATATAAATCGAAAAGTTGAAACTTTGATACTACTTTATCAAAAAAATTTAAAACGACCTAATGTGATAACTTTAATAAAATATTTGATATAACTACCATATCAAATATATTGTAGTGTAATATAGTTTCCGATTGTGTTTGTACCACTTAATACATAAATAAATATAAAACCAACATAAAACAATTTCAAATAAAAAATTTATCCAAGTGTAGTGAAATTGTGATATTAAGAGCAAATTTTTTTTAATTATATACATATAAAAAAGACATGAGGTTAATGCATCTAAGATGCGCAAAAAGAAGCTCATGCCTCCAGACCTACCAAGTGGGACATCCCATACAAAAATCATGTAATACGGAAGCAGGTTGGTAAGGGACAGTACCGAAATCTCTCCCTTACAAACATGCTTCCGGTAGACGGATATTTTTGCTGGGATTAGTTAACAGCGTTGTCAACTCTGTGCATTTCGCACCGTTTTTAGTGCTTTTTCAACTTTTCGACGCAAACAATTTTGGGGTTAGTGCTCGGTGCTTTTTTAGTCTCATTTTTGGTGCTTTTATTTTTTGACGGTTGTACTAAACCCAAAATTCAAAAATTAATTTCTTTATCTAAAAAAATTTTTTCAAGTGTAAAATTCCTTGCTAATGCAACTATTTCCTGACCACGTTTTGTGCAGTCTTGCAGAAGAATGAAAAAATTGATTCGAGCAATCGGTGGTGCTTCATCTTTTGTCTTTTTTGTCGGGCCCCATTAAAACTAATTGTCGAACCCCATTAAAACTAATTACTGTACGTATTTCGTTTGCTTGGCACTTTAGATTTCAAAAACTTTCCGTTTTCACGAAATTTAAACATATGTATATTCTACTCTTACGTGCGCATCACGTGGCGTAAGAACTAGCCCGATACTTTTTATGGTTTCTTTTTATAGCCGTCTGAACTGAGGCATCTCGGCCATTTTTTGAGAAATGTTCGTCATATTCAAGATTGAATAACTTTAGAGCCATCAGATGTTAATAAATTTTGCCTCATTCGAAAGGTTTCAGTCTCCTCCTAATAAGTATTGATTAAAAGTAGCATTACTTTCCACTAGAAAGTCCTCTGAAATACCAAAGTATCCTGAAAAAGGTATTTGTAGTTTGCTTTATTTTTTAACCGACATCAAAAAGGAAGGAAGTTATGAATTCGTGTGTATTTTTTTATGTTTGTATTGGCATAACTCTGTCAGTTGTGAACCGATTTTCAAAGTTCTTTTTTTGTTTGAAAGGGTTTGCTTGCTGTTTGGCTCCACATTTTTTTAAATCGGTGAGGAAATTTGCTCCTCCCAATCAAAATTCGGCCATTTGTAAACCGATTTTTTTAAAGGGTTTGCCTACAGTTTTGTTGCATAACTTTTTTCCAAAAATTGGTGGGAAAATTTGATCCACCAAGCATACACCTGTCATATCGTCGCTCGCATGACCAACTAACGGAACTGACATTTTCAAAATTTTACAGGAGAGCAGTTTTAATATTTTTGACCCTTTATTCCATTGTCCCTGTCGAAAGGTATGCATGATATTTTCAGTCTGCTTTTCTAATTATGTACTCTGACGTCTACTCTTCAATATTATTATGGCAAAATGGTATTATATTGGATTTTAATGCGATTTTTTGATTCCAAAATCTGCAGATACGTTGAAAATGTTATGGCGTTTTCTGAGATAACGGTACTATATACAATCACATAATTTACACACAAGATGCGACATGCCTAAAGAAGTCCCATAGTGGTCCTAACTCAGTTTCGGAAAAAATGTCAGTTCCGTTAGTTGGTCATGCGAGCGACGATATGTGAAGCGATTTTCAAAATTTTTTCGAAAATCTGTAGGGCATTCTCCCCTCCCCCGGAAATATTGATTATCGCATAATCCTCCATTTATGAAACAATTAAAAAAATTTGTTTTGTTTCAAATGAATTGCTTGCAGTTTGATCCCATAGAAGTGAAAATCGGGCGGACAAAGTGGTAGCCTGATATATTAATTATCACATAACTTCGATATTTCTTGACAGATTTTCAAAATATATTATTTTAAAGGACATGAAAGGTTTAGTAATATGAAAAATTGTGGGCGGACACCACATTTGTAGACAAGCACACCATTTGATCTAACACAAAATCGCGTTGGTTTTGTAATCTGGTACATAAGATCTTTGCATTGAAGTCGGCTTTTTTACATATATGTAATTATATTTATTACAGAGTTAAATACAACTGACAGGTGTTCATTGTACAAAGTCTTTAAAAAGAAATGAAAACAGATTCAAGTTACAGTTTTTTCTTTATGATAACCCGCTCATTTCTATGAAAAACCTGTAGTAATAACTATGATGATCGTATATAACGAATTAATATCGGATATGATATATTAAGCTCTAAAAAGTAGAAAACTACAAGAAAGTCTAAAAAATTTCTGCTTTTAGTGGATTTAATTATTTTAAAACGATTCGTTTCAAATCCGCTCGATTTACAGAACAGGCAGATATATAAAAACTTTTTTTAAACAAAACTAAAAAAAATTAAAATTCAGTGCTTTTTTCAAAAAGTTTTTTTTACTTATTTCAGTGCTTTTTGAAACCTAAAAGTTGCCAACGCTGTTAGTTAATAATGCAAATTTGAGTACTAACAAAGCAGGTATGTAAACAATTTCCTGAGTCGGGAATAGGAATTTCTACACCTTCACGAGCTGGTATCTATAAAACGATAATAAAAACCGCAGAAAATTTAGAAGAATTTTATATAACAACACTGCAGAATGAAAAATGGTGCTTACATTTTCATGGTGAAAAAATAGGTAAAAAAGAAATACAGGTGTTGTTATTAAAATGAACACAAAAAAAATTAAATTAGCTGTATGTAATTGTACTCGACAATGGACGGGCGTTAAAGATTTTCAACAGTCTCAAAGAAACCTTAAATAATTTCAATTTGTAGGGATCTATAAAAATGATAGTATGTGACACAACAAGTGTTAATACTGGCAAAATAAACGGTGTTGTTGCTCTACTAAAAAAGCATTTCCAATCAATTTTATTGCCACCATTGGTGCATTGGTTGCCAGCATCATGTTTTGGATTTATTACTACGACATGTAATGGAAGAACTACTAGGTGCCGCAACATCTTCCCTAACATTGGATATGATTTTGTTCCGGAATTAGTAAGCAATTACGAAAATTTAAAAACAAGCTATAGGCAAAATGATACACTTATAAAACGTGTTAACGCAAAATAGAGAGACGACATGCAATTTTTATATGAACTGCCTAAGTTTTAAGTACTACAAAGAAAATGGAAATTTTCCATATGTCAACTTTAAATCTTTACCACCAACGCTAGATGAACTCAAGAGCCATTCTCGCTATTCTAGCATTTGTTCTTATACCCAAATATAGAGAAATGTTACAACCTATTTGTGATTTTATATGTGATGCATGGTGCAATTATTTTTCAGTTTTAAACAGCTCTCTAGTAAAATATAAAAAAGCTCATATGTGTTTTCTTAAACACTGGGTGAGTGATCGTCTACAATTATAAATCAGCAGCGTAGTAATATATGCGCGGAACGAGCTATTAGAGTTGAACAAGATATTTTTCCATTATGTAAATCAACTCGCACTTTAAACTTAAAATTTATTTCATTAAACCCAAAAAAATAGCTTTACATTTTTGTTATGCAGTTACTTATTTAATATATATAAAATATATAGCATATATAAACAATAAATGTATAATGTGTATGAAAATTAAAAAAAAAATTTAAGGTGCTTTAAAAATTGCATTTTGTGCGGAAACTTTTTTTGGCCAAAATGGCCTAAAAAATTATTTTTATTATCAATACTAAATTACTCGGCGCATTGAAAAATCGTCCAAAAATTGAAGTGAAAAATCGCCCAAAATTTCAAAATGAAAAATCGCCCAAAAAATTAAAAATCGCCCAAAAAAATTTTAAATCGCTCAAAATGAAAAATCACAAAAAAAAATGAAAAATCGCCTAAAAAAATAGATGAAATATCGCCCAAAATTAAAAAACACCAAAAAAAATTTAAAATTATAGTAATTTAATTTTTATATTGAAAAAAAAGAAAACTTACAGAAAAGTATAAATAGTCTTCGTTTCTTACTGAATTGCAATAAAAGTATGAATAAAAATTATAGTATGGCTCTCCAAGAGTAATTTAGATAATTATCATAGATACAAAAAAATGTATAAGCATATAATACAGTAATGATCATTTATCGAAGGCTGGAAATTGAAAAGGTCAAGAAAATCGCAGCTCAAAATATTACATATCACATAGAGTCTTTCCGTCCGCATTGAAAATTGTCGTAAGCGAAGCCGAGATATGACATAACATAGAGTTTAAAATCCTTTCGTCCGGCCGAAGACCGGGTACACGCAAAGTAGTCGAAAGCGTATCTAAGTTATACACTCCAAGATTAACTAATATAGAAAATTATCGTAAACGAAGGCGAAGTTTGACATACCATAGAGTTTAAAATCTTTCAAGCCTTCGGAATGCTTAATTTGGGACGTGCTTTCGACGACTTTGCGTTTTGCCGGCCTCCGGCTGGGCGGAAGGATTTTAAACTCTATGGTATGTCAAATCTCGGCTCCGCTTACGACAATTTTCAATATTAGAAGACTTTCCGCGTAATTGTCGTAAGCGAAACCCAAACTTGATATACCATAGAGTCTAAAATTCTTCCACCCGGCCAAAGGCCGGCTACACGAAAAGGCGTCGAAAGTACGTACCAAATTAAGCATTCCGAAGGCAACTTATATTGAAAATTATCGTAAGCGAAGCAAAGACTTGATTCCACTTGCACGAAGGATTTTAAACTCTATGGTATGTCAAATATCCGCTTCGTTTTTGAAATTTTTTTATATTAGTGAACCTTGGAATGATTAGCTTGAGAAACGCTTTCGACGATTTTCCGTATAGCCGGCCTTTGGCCGGGCGGAAGGATTTTCATCTCTATGGTATGTTAAATCTCGGCTTCGCTTACGACAATTTTCAATGTTAATAGCCTTCGGAATGCTTAATTTGGTACGTGCTTTCCACGACTTTCCGTGTAGCCGGCCTTTGGCCGGGTGGACGAATTTTAAACTCTAGGGTATGTCAAATATCTGCTACGCTTACGACAATTTTCTAAACCACTCTTATTGCTATAGAAGCCAAATAATGGTGGAGATGGACACATTGGAGAAACTTTCAATTATTTAATATAATATAATATTTTAAATTCTATATTCGATTTTGATGATTACCAGAATTTTTGGTTGTAAAATTTTGGGCGATTTTTCATATGAAAAATAACTTAAAATTTGTATGAAAAAATTTTTGGGCGATTTTTCATTTTTATTTTTGGGCAATTTAGTTTCGGGCGATTTTTCATGGAAACATTTTTAATATGAAAAATCGCCCAAAATTTCAAAATGAAAAATCACCCAAAATTTTTATGGAACAATTTTGGCCGATTTTTATTTTTTGGCGATTTGATTTTGGCCGATTTTTCATGAAGCCAAATTACCTATCTCGTGGTGGGATAAAGCAATTTTGTCCAAAAAAAAGCTAAACCCTAATGTACACACAAATATTGTTATTGCATTTTTTTGTAAATATTTCATTTTGCTTTTGACACTTGATAACATAGTACCAAAGTTTTCACAGGTATTTATGGAATGAAAAATTTTTTCATAATTCAAACGAGAATCAGAAAATGTGAAAGTGTGAAAAGATAGAGTGAAAAGTAATGATGAAAACTAACACCCAATTCACAATTCAAATTTTTGACGCCTATTTTTCTCAATTCTCTTTTGAAGTTGCTACCAAAAACCTTTTGCGCTCATACGGTGATTTTTATTTGCATGTCATTTTTATATACATATTACTCTCAAATTTCGCTCTATTTACTCATTCACAACAACAAAACGTTAACACAAACAGAAAAGAGAGAAAATGAGATGCAATACTAATCGAATTAAAAAAGTTAAAAAGGAATTGAGAAAAAAACCATGGAAAAAGAAATCGAGGTTTTTTTCTACCCCGCTTTCTTCTCTATACCGTTTGCCTAAAAGAAAAAATTACGTCCACAAATGGACGACATAAATTTCATCGTGTGAATTGGCTGTAATATGAAAAGTTTTTTCATTTCACATTGTCACAGTCGGCGGCGGCTGAAAATGCACATGGATATTTACTAAAATTGAAAAATTACATTTTGTTGTTAAAATTTGTTTTTGTTTTTATACAATTCTTCACCCAACAAAATGCATGGAAAGTAAGTATTGCTTTGCCTTTCAACATTTTTATGGAAAATAAAGCAAATTTTTAAAAATGTATTGTACTGAAAAAATCGTTTTCCTAAACACAACAGCTGGCATGTCATTAATTTGTTCATATGTCATATAAAATAACAAAAGAAAACTTATTTTTGCATCTAAAGCGTTACAAAAATTTTACCTCTAACACACCGACCACACGAGCAATAAGGTTGGCAATTATTGCCGTGGCAACCGTCAAATTCGATTGCCGACACAAGATATTTTCGTGTGGACCGTATGAATGTGTGTTGAAATACATATTCAGCAACATATGTTTAAAATACATTGCTGAGCAATAATCTTTTAACACAAATTCAATTGCCATTTGGGTTTTTTTAGTGAAAAGTGAAAAAAATTAACTATATAGCTAATTTTGAAGAGAACATCGCTGGAAAATGTAAAAAATTATTATTTATATAATTATAAATTACATACATAAAAGAAAACAGTGTTTTAAAATTTGTACGTGTTCGCTACCAAGAAATACAAGCAATAACATTGGCAATTGTCGTCGCGGTTCTGCCGGCGTTATTGCTTGTATTAATGCAATTGCAATTGCTCGTGTGGTCGGTGTGTAAAGGCTGTTTGTCGGTAGCCGTCAAAACGCCAAAAAACGCTAGAGTTAGAGACCGATGAATTGGCAACAGTGGATTTAATGATATTAAAGTGAGTGCCAGATGAGTACATATTTACCCGGTTGGCCAACTTGTCTAGAGGACATTTTCATCAACGACTACTCAAGGAAATTTCGACATTTGTCATGCACGATATTTGTCGATTACAGTTTCCTTTATGACAATCTAACAGAAACCGTACTCAAAGAATGGGTAAAAGAAAAACTACTCAACTGGTCATGCCAACTAGTTGGTAGATATTGTCCGCAAGCTAGTCTTGCAATGTTCAATCTAAAATTTTGTATAATTTCGTTACAATAAAAAACAGTACTCTTCGTATATCAGTAAATGAACATCTTGTGAACATTTTCGCTCAGTCTTTCACCAGTTCGAATCATTTTGATACATTCCTGCGTGCTAAAATTGAACGAATTTGAGCTGATGAAAAGTTTAGTTACAGTATCTGTTAAAACTTCTTGTATTAAATACTCTCTGAGCGACAAAGTCCTCAAATTGTGATTGTAGAGCACGTGTAAAAAAGAAACAAACAAAAAATGTAATGGGGATATTTCTAAGCATGTTGTCATGTTAATTGGTGACAGTGTTGCTCTTGTTGTCATGTATCAACTTAGCGGCCATTTGTTCGAAAATGTCCTCACTGATCTGTTTGAGCTGTCACCAACAGGTTTTAACATTGTCATGTATCGGTCTTGAAAATGTCTTAAAGACATGGATAGCCGGGTAGCTTCAAAATATCGTCGCGTTTCTTCTTAAACCACGTAAGCACCATATTTTCGAAATTTACTTTTTTGGTTTTTATGGTAGAAAATAACATTTGCCACCCAATTGCATTCTTATCTTGACAATTTTGTATGAAAAAAAAAGAAATTAAGGCCATTTCGAAAACCTCGTAAGCATCATACAAAATGACATTTGCATGCAAAATAGAGTTCTTTTTATATTTAAAGCTGGAAATGTTTAAGTCTCACCCACCAAGTTCTTTTTTTTAGATAAAAAAAAATCTGGAAAGTTTCAGGCCAATCAGAGTATTTTTGGTGCAGCGTCGAGTAATTCAAAAACTATATATCCTAAACGGCACAAATGTTCCTCGAACCCCATTATTTTAATAAAATGCAGCTTTTTTCTGTATGCGAAAGCCGTACAAAAAGCCGTTTTGAGCTGAAGTTTATTTTCATACCCTAAGGGGCTAACGAGTGCCCATAGAGGGCTAATTTCTAAGACCGACCCCAATTATTTTCATATAACCAACATTTATTTCACAGGTTTCAAAGCGCTATCTGTACTCCTTAGAGTAGCTCCCATACAAACCGTAAAATGTACGGAAAAACATGAAATTGATGGAATTTGAGCTATTATTTTTTTTACGCAATATAATAAACATGGCATGTTCTACAAATTGAATTTTGAAAATAAATTTATTTTGTCTCTATAAAAAAAATTATATTGGTCTCAATTTAACGTTGCCTTCACTTTACAAAAGCTACATTGGCATTAAAAAGGAAAATATAAAAATTTTATAAGCTTGAAAAAAGTAATGCCGGCAAATAGTTGATCATTTTTTGAACAACTCGTTATTAATAATAAATAGTAAGATTTTTTAAGTGTTTTTTAAGTTTAGTTAGTTATCGGCCCTTTTCATAATGTACGATTAAAAGTTAACGTGGACTTGAACGTCAAGTTCGAAATACAAAACTTTTCGTTAAAGTCCACGTTAACTCATTGTATAAAGGGCCGTAAGAAAACTATTTTTACCAATGGAATGTTCTTTTTTGATATTTTATCTTCGGTTTATTTGTTACATTTTTTCAGCTTCACAATATTTTGAATTTTTAACGTGAGCTTAAGAGTGAAATAAATAATATGTAATAAGTTTCTTTGTATACATTTTATATAACATCTTTCTTTACATCTTTACTTTTTTTAAAGAGAATAAACATTTTCTTTGAAAAATATAAGAATAAATGTTAATTTACAAAAGCTCGTAAGCGACAAAATTTGCGAATTGCTGTTTGCGCCAAAACACGTCAGCGACAAATTTGGATACAGTTACTTGTTAGTAATAATTTTTTTTTTAAATTATGCTACACCGTTCAGAGAGTCGTAAAGCCATGTTTTGTAAAAAGAAATTTTGTTATAAAGCACATATTTCAAAAGTTATTAAGTTTTTTAGTTTTCTGAAAAATGAGTTGTTGGCGCTTACGTGGTTTAAGAAGCAAGGCGACGATATGTGTTTGTGTGCGTTTGCTTACAAAAATATTTACACATATACGTAGCGGAAATATATAAGAATATCAATTTATATTAATTAATTAAATTAAATTAAATTGATATTGATTTTCATAACAAACGCGCACAAATACGTATGTATATTGCAGCTGTCTCCCGTTTGTCCCAGTTTATACTATGCAAGTCTTATTGACCACCTTCTTAAGCTGAGAGTCCATAACATGCGTTACACACGGTAACGCGTTATAAGCGGCTGTCAAAAAAGTAGAATCAGTGTAAATGTATATGACGAGTTACATAGCACAAAGCGTAAAACGCTTAATGTGAAAAGTAGGTTTACTTTCTACTTTTGTATGCGTCGCATGCGCCATGAAAAAATGACAGCTGTTTTTTATATCCAGGGATGACAAATTATATTATATCTTCAATAAATATGTTTGTATGGTGGATTATTTTTTTAATTTTTTTTTACAAAAAAGAAGTCTTTAATAAAAAAACCCTATCGCAAGAGAGTTTACAAGTGTTTTCAAGAATAAAATACATTAAAATTAATTTTTTAGCACAATTCTTTCATCAACAAAATATTCATTTTATTTATCGATTAATTTTATGTAATAAGTTTCATCTCTGTTATGTTTATTAATTTTATCAATTTATCTTTATACTTTATTCAATATTGTACTGACACAATTAAATTTACATTAAAGTCAAGAAGAGCCGACAATCTGTTGGAATAGCTCTCGCTGAGTTAAAAAAAAACACTCACTTCCCGTTCCAAATACAAAGGACGCACCCAAAACCGTCTCGTTTTATTTTTGAGCTTTGAGTATGCCCTTGTTGCACAAAATATTATATTTATAAACTCAATAAATTCCACATATTCTTTTAACATTTCAATTAACATTTTTGCAAAAATTATTTATATTTGATAAAAATATTTACACTACAGCTGATCAAAACATAAACATTGGCGCACAAAAAGCGTTGCATGTAACTTGAATTTAGAAAGGCGTCTAAAGTATGAAACACACAAAACGCGCAACGCACGAAACGCGTGTTATGGACTTTCAGCTTTATTCGGCTGTGAGAAAAACAGAGAAATGTGTATTCATTTCGCTGTCTTTCTCACAGCTGAATAAGAAGCTGATCAATAAGACTTGCATCGTCTGAGCGTCGACTTTAAGAATAAAGAGAAATAAAAAAAATTAAAAGTGAAAACACACTGTGCTTGAATTTGCAACTTTTTTTGTAACAAGCGGGCCCCCATACTGGTAAAGATAATACCAGTTCGCTGATTTCAATTGTGCTAGCCGTTTTTCAAAGTTAGCTCTCGTTTTCGTAATATTCATGATTTAAAATATTAAATTACCATAAAAACAAATTTTTATACTTTTGACATGATTTTCAGATTCAAATTTAGATAATTTGAGCATTAAGATATTCTGTGACTTTTTAACGAATTTTTTTTTAATTTTTTTCGAGTTTTTTTTTGTTGCAAAAAACAGCTTTACGTGAATAAAAATTACAGTATAAATTTGTTTTATTTAAATTTATCACAATTTAGATAGTTAAAACTCAAAATATTGAAGTTTACATTTTACCAAGATACAAAAATACAAGGTAATTTCATTTTAAAACTGGGACTTTTAAGCTAATTTTTGAAGTTTGTTTTTTTGGAAATATTAAATGAAAACCTTGCCATATTTACAAAATGGAAACTAATAATTTGGAATATTTTTTACAAAATGTGTAATTTTTTAAATAATTTTTGTAAATGATTTCCTAACAATTTTTCTTGAAATTAATAGCGTAGTCGCTTGCAGCTTAACTAATTCTTTGTTAATATAAAGTGGTGGTCACATATTTAGAACATTTCTCTGAAAGTCCGGCCTTCCCATTTTTATATTTGGATTTTAAACTGCAACATATTGCAACAATACTTTTAATAATAAATTACAATTATGTTACATAAATTTCAAAATTGCAAAATGTTTTAATAATATGTCCAACTAACATAAGGAACTATCAGCAAATAATATAATTTTTCGTACAAAAACTTGATAAAACTTAATAGAAGTCAAGGAATTACATTTATCAGGCTAGTTGTATGCCGGTCTCACCAAAAAAATTTTTGAACTTTCAAACCCGTGAATAAAAATGAGAAAACCGGAAGGGTTAGAGACATTGTTTTAATTATTTCACCACCACTGAATTAACATAACATTGAATTTTTTAGAATTATAAATACCTTTCTACCCGAACCTGAAACCAAACGGATTCAGGTTCGCTGTTTATAAAGACTTTGAACCCGAACCCGTTGAACCCAAAAATTCAGCAAGGTTCGGGTTCAAAAATATAAAAAATAATAATTATTTAATAGAAGAATAATAAAAAACATTACATTTCTTGCATGCAAAAAAAAATTAAAAACAAAATGAAAATAAAATAACGGCCAAAGCAAATTCATACCAGGTGGCAGCACCCCGAAAGTTGACTATTTTTTGCAATTTTTAAAAGTGCCGAATGGCTGCCAAAATTTTTGGCTTTTTCTTCTTCTGGGTATTTCTAATAATTTCTTATTTGAAGTATATTTTCTTATGTCAATACGGTACGTACTAGGGATGCCAATCGGGATTGATTTTTAAAAATCCCGGGATTCGGGATCCAACGATTTTTGGTAAAATCCAATTTCTTTTTAATAAACAATACTTTAATAACAAATTTTTATTTTATTTATGCATTATAAAAGTTTTTATGTAGAGAATATACCATTACAGACATATTTATATAAAGCAGTGGTGCCCACACACACACTATCACATTCTGTGTTTGTGTGTGTACTTCGCGTCTAAATACCCAGTTGGCCACGTCTTTAAGAAGACATCATCAGTGACGGGTGCACAACAATGTTAAACCCTCGACGGCAAATGTCGGACAGCCGAAACAAGTCATCAAGGAAGTTTTCAAACAAGTTGTGCGAAAATCGTGAGCGATTCAATGAGCCACAATGTCACTCAGACACTAGTGTGACTACGTGGGCGACATTTTCGCCAATGATTAAAAATGCGACAATGTTGCCTATTATGTCGTCAATGACTATGTAGGATACTGAAGACAAAATGTAAGACATTGTCGCTCATATTGTCCTCAACAAAGTTGGATTGAGAACAGCAATTAAGAAATCTTGTCCTCCACAATGTTAGTGAAGACAAACTGTGAGACATTGTAGCTCATATTGATTTCAAAAAAGATGGATTGAGAGCAAAACGAAAGACATTGTCGCTCATATTGTCGCTAAAAGTGTGTAATATAGGGCAACATTCAAGAATTTGTCGCTCAGATTGTCGTGAACGACGATTCACTTAAATTGTTGATTAGAAAACCTAATCGACAGAGGACACTTCGTAAGAGAATCGTAGATGACAATGTCGTGCAAGGCAGTCAGGCCAACTGGATAGGTAGGCTATGAATCTCACGCACAATGTATGTCAGATTGTGTTGAAAACAACAGCCTATGCACGAGTGCAAACGAAATTGAGATTTTGCCCACTACTGATGTATGAAATTAGAGTTTTGTTAACAAGAAAATCTTTAAGAAATTTTTTATTTGACATATTGTGATAATTTTATTTTAAATGAAATTTATTTGTTGATGGTTAACCATTGCCTGTATGCATTTCATTGGTGCTTTGCCAAATCGTCAGTAGACTTCAAGCACACTTTTGAACAGTTACAAACCCCTTATTTTATGTACAGACTTTCAAAAACCATTTGGGAATTTACAAATGATTTTCAAAAATAAGCAATGGATTTCTAATTGTATAAAGGTGTAGAAAAATAAAATAGATTCATATGGAATACAAATTATTTGTTGGGTTTTGGTATAAGTTTCAAAGCCTAAAATGCTTATTTTTGAAAATCATTTGTGAGATATGGAGTTTGCAGCTGTTGAAAAGTATGGTTGAAGTCTACTGACGATTTGGTAAAGCACTAATGAAATGCATATAGACAATGCTTAACCATCAACAAATAAAGTTCAATTAACAGGAAAATGTTCACTCTATTTAAATTTCATCAGTTTTGAAGACATACTAAATTCGAATAATTGACGACTGTAGCATATATTTGTATTGTGTGAACCGAATTTATCGTCATAATATTCCTACAATGTTAGGTTGCGTTTTAAAATTTATCTGTTAATATTTTTTAATTTGCGACTGATCAGCAACGAATTTTAAATGTGTCGAAAAAGAAAAATATAAAATCTATAAAAAATTCTAATCAAATTCAAATAACTATGTTTAACTATCAGAGTACTTTAACAGTATTTTTGCTCTACTCAAAAATTTGAAAATTATACTGAAGTTTTTATGTCAAAAGTCTGCTTTATGTATATCCTCGCTAATGGCATTAATATTCTCTTGTTCGTTAGCCTTCTCCTCTATAACTCGAACAAAAATATAAAAAAACAGTTTCGAACTGCAATGTAAATAACACACAAACTCGAATAGTTTTTTTTTCGAATCAAAATAGTCCCCTTTATTCTGTAACTATTTGTCGTCTTCACATCAACCCAACAACAAAAAATATGCACTTGTCTACTCGTAACCGAAAAAATTTTACTACCATTAATAGTCTCTTCGCATTTTCTAGACCTTAAAGAATTGTAAGTACTCAATTGTTATCGACAACGAGTACAGAAGTGCCCATTTTATGGTGTGGGGTTAAAGTAAAGTCGACATAAATATAGTTATAGAATAAGAAGGATTGAATTTTTCAAAATGATGAATTTTCCAAATACATATATGTGGTTTGGTGATAAAATAGTCGATGTCAATATTTTGCTGTTTTGAGTTAATCATTGCATTAGGTTTCTGTTCTTACTCTCTTTTATTTTGCTGAAACAGCCAATGTCTAATGTAACCCAGAACAGCTTCATTAGGATTTTGCTAGCAAATGCTACTATGAACTCAAATAGAAAACTTGAACTTAAATTGCTTTTTTCTCACAAGTGAATATTTTGACATTTGCCCTTTAAGCACCAACCCACAGGTATTATTATCTTTCTTTCCATATTACTGCTTTATCTTTTCAAAATAATTATCAGTTGTATATTGACAGAAGACTTGATGATAATAATCGTAAGAAAGTACCTAATTTATTTGCTCTTGCTTTTAATTTATAAACAGTTTGTCACGAATAATCATTAAATTATTAAAACAGACATGTAAAAATTTATTGGGAATTTCAAATATTATAAAAAATTGCATAAAATGAATGAAAATTGAAATATATACATATTTTTGCATAAAAATTGTTATACAAGAAATCCCGAAATATCCCGGGATTTATTTTCATAAATCCCGGGATTCGGGATTAACCAATTTCGAAAAATCCCGGGATTCGGGATTTCCCGTTTGGCATCCCTAGTACGTACGCTATAAAGTTGAAAAAAGTTAAATTTAATTAAATTAAAAAAAGAATATACGGGCATGTTCGGTAAACCGAATCCGAGTACATTTCTCGGTTTCCAAAAATAAATAATGCCCCCATTGATGTATTTTAAATCGTATATAGCAAATTAATTTCATATATGATATTTTAAACTCTAAAAAATATGAAATTGCAAAAAAGTATGAAAAAAGTTTGCTATTAGTGGATTTAATTTTTCTAAATCGAGCGTTTTTAAATCGACTCGATTTACAGAAAAGGCAGGATAGTTTTTAAAAGTATAAACGTGAATGTAAAATTAATTTATGTATTTTATTATTAAACAAAATAATTGCGCGCGCTTAAATTATGGTTAAGCCCGAACCCTGAACCGAACCTGAAATTTTTATTTTCATTAAACGGGTCTTTTCCAAAACAGAAACTATCATGGATATCGCGTCATTGAAAGGTGAAAACAAAGTCAAATTACCTACATATATCAGTGATGGAAAATACAGATTTTGGAATAGTACTGAACTTCAACTTAAAAGGTACTTTTTTCACCTTAATGGTAGTTTTTTCAAGCATTTAAAAAATACAACTTCTACTATTCTTAATTATCATACAACAGATCCATTCTTGACATTTGAACCAGGCTTCCAGTTTTATTTCATGCCTTATCCCGAATTTTCGATGTTTCATCCACAAAAATCCCCTAAGGAGCTATTTTCTCATCCCTTAAAATCCCCACAGTACCATAAAAATAAAATCATAATATTTCAAAGGAAGAACGCGTACATTTATTTATTTAATTAAATCCATTTATATTGAAAATTTTTAAAATTAATTTTATTTTTAAGTACTTTGAGTTTTTAATGTCTACATACCAAGCGCGCATCGAAATTGAGCTTTTGGGGGGTGACTTCTAACTGAAACATACTATTCTATTTTATCATTTCAAAAACTTCAGAATTAAAATTTTCTGAATAATAAATTAATGGAATTTTGTTATACATGATGTTTGTATTAAAAATTTTTCGCGTTTGAGAAGAAAACTGAACTATTTTTAAATTTTTTTTTTACACAAAAAAATATCGTTAAACTGCAACTAACAATTTCAATTGTTAATATGTAATTTAAATTCAAACATATATTTTGTTAAAATAACAAATTGAGTTGTTGATACGACAAACACAGAAATTTTTTCAACAAACTGAACTAACCAAATTTTTTGTTATATATTGTGAAAAAAATTAACAATCATTATTGAATAATGAATGCACACATGTAGATGAAACAAAGCAAATCACGTTTTGTGTGTATTCATTATTTGCGCACTTGATAACGAATTGCTCTGTAGTTGGGAGGTAAGAACGTTAGTCTAGAGGTCGCCGGTTCGATTCCGCCCAAAGACATTTAGTGTTTTTCGCAGACAAACAAAAAGTGGCTTCGAAGATTGTGATTGTATAAAAAAATATTGTTAATACAACAATTATGATAGCTAAGATTGGTTCGAAAAATCAACAATTCACATTGTTGATATAACAATAATCTTAATTGAAATAAATTTGAAATCAACAAAAAAAATTTTCTGATTTTCCTTTAACTTACAATTTCGTAATTGTATTTACAAAAATCGTTGTAGGTTCAAAATCAATTAATTATTTAGTTGATATAACAAAAAAATTAATTGTATTTACAAATTCTTTTCTGTGTTGTATACAGCGCTTCGAAGATATTTTTGTGTTTGACTGATTCACTATGCTTCTTAAGGTCTTTTTTCCTATAACTTTAAAAAAGTGTTGTAAGCCACACACCAGCCTCCTTATTGTGGTTAGAGTTTTTCAACTTCGAGATTTTGTATTAGATTAAAGAAAAATGCTGCGTTCCATCTTTAATGTATTATTACAAAATTTCGATGTTGAAGTCGAAAAACGCCAAACATAATAAGGCCCCAGAACATATATGTTGGGCCACTGGAATCTTAAAATGATTTTAATGCAGAAGAAATAGATTTCAAATACCCAAAAATACCCAGCGAAACGTGCAAAAAAATTTCCTGGGGATTTTCACGAAAGTTTTTATCCCCAATCACCAAAAAAAATATCCCCTATTTAGGGACAAATCCCCAAAATTGGGAACGCTGATTTGAACATATCGTCGCATTTCTTCTTAAACCACGTAAGCGTCAACAACTCATTTTTCAGAAAAGGAAAAAAATTAATAACTTTTTAAATATGTGTCTTATAACAAAAATTTACAAAACATGGCTTTACGACTCTCTGAAGGGTGTAGCATCATTTTTTTTTTTAAATTTTACTAACAAGTAACTGTATCCAAATTTGTCGCTGACGTGTTTTTGGCGCAAACAACAATTCGCAAATATTGTCGCTTACGAGGTTTTGTAAAATTAAAAACATGAATTTCTTTGTGTAAATTAATATTTATTCTTATATTTTTCAAAGAAAATGGTTATTCTCTTGAAAAAAAGTAACGAAAGATGTTATATAAAATGTATACAAAGAAACTTATTACATATTGTGGTATGTGATGGAAATCGTTCTACTGAAAGATGACTTATTTACCCCTTTTAATGTTTTCAAGGCTTAAAATATTTTATTCGAATATTTTTTTCGACACAAAACAATAAAAAACGTAAATAAGTCATCTTTTAGAAGAATTTGTTTTTGAAATCGGCGCCGATTTGAATCGATCGATTTCCATCACATACCAGATTATTTATTTCACTCTTAAGCTGACGTTAAAAATTCAAGATATTGTGACGCTGAAAAAATGTAACAAATAAACCCAAGATATAATATCAAGAAAAGAACATTCCATTGGTAAAAAAAGTTTTCTTACGGCGCTTTATACAAGGAGTTAACGTGGACTTTAGCGACACGTATTGTATTTCGAACTTGGCGTTCAAGTCCACTTTAACTTTTAATCGTACATTATGAAAAGGGCCGATAACTAATTAAACTTAAAAAAACACTTAAAAAATCTTACCAATTATTATTAATAACGAGTTGTTCAAAAAAATAGTCAACTATTTGCCGGCAATACTTTTTTCAAACTTATCAAATCTTCATATTATCCTTTTTAATGCCAATGGAGCTTTTGTAAAGTGAAGGCAACGTTAAATTGAGAACAACATAATTTTTGTTATGGGGAGACAAAAGAAATTATTTTCAAAATTCAATTTGTAGAACATGCCATGTTCATTATATTGCGTAAAAAAATAATAGCTCAAATTCGATGAATTTCATGCTTTTCCGTACATTTTACGGTTTGTATGGGAGCTAATTTAAGGAGTACAGATACCGCTTTGAATCCCTTGAAATAAATGTTGGTTATATAAAAATAATTGTGGTCGGTCTTAGAAATTAACCCTCTATGGGCACGCGTTAACCCCTTAGGGTCCGAAAATGAACTTCAGCTCACAATGGCTTTTTGTACGGCAGCTATGTTTACATATCGAGATAAAGCTTTCGCATACAGAGAAAGCTGCATTTTATTAAAATAATGGGGGTTCGTGGAACATTTGTGCTGTTTAGGATAGATATATAGTTTTTGAGTTACTCGACGAGAAGTATCGTTTTTACCAAAGCTACTGACTTTGAGAGCCTGACGCATGAAAATGTCATTTTGTATGGTGCTTACGAGGTTTTCGAAATGGCTTTAATTTCTTTTTTTCATACAAAGTTGTCAAGATAAGAATGCAATCGGGTGGCAAATGTTATTTTCTGCCATAAAAACCAAAGAAGTCAATTTCGAAAAAATGGCGCTTATGTGGTTTAAGAAGAAACGCGACGATATGTTTTCATTATTTTTGTAGTTTTGTCTAGAACTTGAAACTCTTCGGGCTAGTCTTCACTCTAAATACAGTGAAACTTCTCATAAGCGGACACTCGCCGTCACAATATTTTTGTCCGGTTAAGGGAGATGTCCGGTTATGGGAGATGTTCGTTAGGAGAGGTTTCATTGTATTTAAGTTCCTGAGTTTTGTTCTAGTTATTATATTTAAAAAAAATTTAGTACTACATATAAGTAACTTGAACTAACAACAACTTTTCATATCTTAAGCGGATGCTTGACAGGTCAATATTTAGGCTTCAATTTATGGGCTTGTGTGCGTTTGTTATGAAAATCAAAATCATTTTGATATTCTTCAATATTTCCCCTCCGTATATGTGTAACTAATTTTTGTACACAACGGACACAAATACACATATTGAAGCCAAATATAGATCTGTCTAGCAGCCACTTTAACGGCTCTTTTCGCAATGTATTGTAATAGAACTTGATTGTTATGGTGTTATGGGTCCTCCCTAATGTTGAGTTTTTTCTAAGCACTCCTGCTGCATTTATCCAGCATTAAAATGCCGATTTGAGAGTATCAATTAAACAGTCTTTTGTATAGTCTAATTAATTCGAAATTTTATTTAATAAATTATCAGCTTATATACTAAAATTAATTCTAGTCAACATAATTTGCAGTCACTAAATTCCCACGAATTATGCTGACACTTACAAATAATTAGAAATAACAAATATAATAATCATTTCGTCTACTTAATGCAAAATATTAATTGTATTGTTTTTTGCTTCTGCACTGACAAAGTAAAGAATATTAAATTTCAGTACAGTGACGTGCAGAAGTGGACATACACTACAGTACGATTAAAAGTTAACGTGGACTTTAACGTCAAGTTTTATATGCCGAACTTGCCGTTAAGGTCCACGTTAGCTCCACTTTGACTTTTAAGACAGTAATAAAGTTCTGCCAGTAGTTAGACAATATTAAGTTTCATGTTTGTTGCTATTGTTACCATTTGGCACTGACATCTCTTGGCCCGTGCCTATGCAGCTATAAAGATCCGTATGTATATTTCTTTTTTGTTTTTATTTCACTCAAAATAAAAATACTGAGGATTTACATAAGTTTTAAATATTTTCTTTAGCAGCAATGCCAGGAAAAGCTTTAATATTTTCATTTCGAGTGAAACGAGATATTGTGCCACTATAGACACAAATAACGACCACAACAATGATAGGAAAAAGAATGCGATTGTACCAAGTTTGTTTACTGAAGATTATTGAGTGAATCAATTCGTTAATATCGTTGGATTATTTCTCACTCATTTTTTAGAGTCCTTACATTAACACACTTAAAAAAGTGAAATTTCATAAATGCTTAATGGATGATGATATTACAAAAAATCCAGTAAATATTTTTGTTTGATTAAGTAAACTATTTTGTTTAATATTTGTTAGTATTTTTAAACTAATTGTTTTATAAATTTAGACAAAAATATTGTTTTATATTTTTCAGAAAATCCAGTAAATTGTTTTGCTTACAATTTTTAAATATTTTTAGACAAATTGTTTTATAGATTTAAACAATTTGTTCACTGAAAAAATACGTTTTTTTCAATGAAATTTTTGAGATATTTTTGTCTATATTTACAAATTTGTTTGTAGGTCCGTTCTAGACAAAATATTTACTATTTCCTTGAATTCCTTTACAGAAAACGAAACTTAGTTTGTTCTGTGTACTGTGTACCAAGTAGAAGCATTTTATTAAATAAATATGTAACTGTAAAGAAAAAAAATTTATAAATTAACTAAATTACTAAAGCTAAACCTAAAATCTAAATCTGAAATTACAAAAGAAAATAATTTTGTGTTACACCGCATCAAATTGTAAAACCGAACAGGTGTACGGTATGTGGAAAAAGTGAATGTACAGTGTAATTAAAAACACTATAAATCTCATGACTGGTATGGCAAATATTTTTACCTAATTAAATTGTAAATTAATTGAAAAAGGGAATAATTGTAAAGGCTGTATATGTAAACTAGCTTTTTTTACCCGGCGATGCACGGGTTAATATGTTGCGGTGGAGAGTTGTGGAGATACCTACAGGATTTAGATATTAAAAAAAATATATGAATTATGTTTTTAATATGACCTTTAATGATATAAAATTGGCTAGGCGTCTCTACTTATATAGCAACTAGAAGACCCGGTGAGCTTCGCCACACCCATCCCAACGAAATAAATTAAAGAAATGTACATTAAAAAAAACCCACTTCCTTCTTCGTGTACTAAAATAAATAATGAAAAAACTGAAATAGCGAAACTATTAATTTGATTTTGGTTAGACTGAGAATAAATTTCGATTGTAAACAATTTCCTGGTGGAATTGGAGAGATGACACGGTAAAAATAATTATGTTTTAATTTTACTTTATCTTCACAACAATGGGGTAGCAAAGCACATCGGGTGAGGCTAGCCTAACTACAAATTGCTTTTTGTGGGGGTGTAAGTCTCCCCTCCTCCTATACCACCAGGATTTTGTTGAAAAGCGCAATTTAACCTTTTTGTAGGTTAAATTGCGCTTTTCAAGTCTCGTTTTTGTTATTCTTCAAATATAGAAAAATTAATAATTGCTTTATATGGGTAGGGTTGTTATCCGTCCTCTTTTTCCCGAACACGGTCGGGAAATAATTGGCATTGGATATCCAGCTTATGTTGTAAATAATACAGTCCATGAGGAATGTGGTATGTTATTCTAAGACGTTGAATTAATAATATGTATTTAAAGCATAAAGGCCCAAAATTACATACATAGCTATAAGCAAGAACTCAAAATCTTTATTTTATTAACAAATAAGACATTTTAACCGAACAATGAAAGTTTATTTAAAGTCGGTAGTAGGGATGGGCTAAAAATTTCGTTATATCGATATTTTTTCCAAATATATCGACAGTATCAAATTCGATATTTTTAGCTTTGGTTTTGTTTTTCGTGCATTTTAACATTTCGGCAAAGTCTTCATCAAATAGAACATTACTAACAAAATCGTTTATTTTATTTATAATATGATGTATGTTCCATGAAATATTTTGGGTTCTAAGATGATGAAGAACTAGTTTTAATGAATTCTTTTGCTATAAACCTTTTTTATAAGTACAAACGACAAAACTATGAGTTTAAAAAATGTTCCCCAACATTTTAAATGATATTTGAAGTGCTGATAATTATAGAGCATGAACTTCGGTTTATGCATTTATGTATGCAAATGTTCTCAAATGTGTATATACTTATGTACGTAAAACGTTGGTCGGCGTTTCATAGCACAATTGTGCTGAGAGCATTCACGCGTATTCTTACTCTCTTCAATTAGTCGTCAAAATATTTTTTTTGAGGAATATATATACAGCAAACACACGTGTTTCATTTCAAATTGATGATGATATGCTAAAAATATTTCATCACATTTAAAACATGTTTTATGAAATAAATTCAGTTAAGTGCGATTTGGACTCGTACAGCAAGGCTTCCGTACGAATACTTTATACATATATCCCTATTTCCCTTTTGGAGATTTTCGTTTGTTTTTAGGGCCTTTTTTAATGTTTTCGCTTAAGGATTTTTTTCGGAAGAATTTTGTGGTATTTTTTTGTAATTTTTACCCTTTTTCGGCCACTAAATATAAAAATTTCAAAAAAGTAGCAAAAACATATCCGCTTGTTTTTTGTTCTTATGATGATGCTTTTGATATTTGGTGTATACCTTAGTTAGATTCGAGGTTACCGAATTCATTCGTTTTATCCCTTTTTGCCCCTAAGCTTTTGAATTTCTTAAAATCCCTTCTTAGTGAATCCGTGCAAGGAAAAAGAAACCTACATACAACATTTTTTTCTATTCAAAATATTCATTCAAAGTACATAACAAATAGTTGTGCAGGAAAAAAAGTTCCAAAAAGAGCTCCTAGTTTTACGCTTTATATATCCAAACATCAACAAATTACCAAGTGCATTTGAGGGCTTCTAAAAGAGGGAAGAAAGCATTTAAAATTTCATTTCTATCTTTGTTATATTAGGATATCCATCACCATGGATAGCTATCTTGTCGTGATGTGGTGGCTTCAGTGCAAACTGTGGTGACTGTCCTGGCTTTAGGTAACCAAAGGACTCGTCATATGGCTACCTGAATCAAGGGCAGCGACCTTAAAGGTCTGCATACAAAAGGTTATCCAATTACAACAGGTGTCTGGTACGTGGTTATGACTAGTAGTCGTATGGTACTAAGGCATAGACATACTTTTTAAAGTCAAGGTGGTTGGGGGCTGTGCCGATGATCTGAATGGCTAATTTAGTGTATAAAGAAAATTAGTTCCTAACAGTCGCCCCCTCAACGCCAATGGCACAGGTTGGCTGTGGACCTCTTGCCTAGTCTGCGCACGCCGTCACTGCGCGGACGGTCTTTCTCATTTACTGGCATACTCGTGGGAACAAAATAGACTCTTCTTTTAAAAAATCTAAGGACGATGACGTGGACTCTACGGACGATGCGTCGGAGGGTGACAGACTGCTACCGCTCGCCGTCGGGACTCAGCGGTGCAGCTCTCGGACCCTTGGGGCTGGGCAGGGCAGTGACCCGACGGATGCGGGGGGTCAACCATCTACCTCCAGTAAAATGATCCGACAGGACGCCTTACCAGGTAATGCGGTAAGGATGGTCGGACAAAACTAGAGAGGGCCAAGAATGGCACTGGGAGATCTCTTGACTTTCTGGAGAAGATGGCCAAGAGGGATCCTACGCTGTTTACGGCAAAGGAGAGACATCTTGTCAGGAACGAATTTATGGTCCTGTCAGTGTTCTCCTGGGGAGACCATCTCCTCTGGAGAAGGATGTGACGGTCGATACATCCCAGGATGCATCTCGCAAGAGTGTTGGGGTGGTATCAACAAGCACATCCAGCTCCAAAGGTAGGGCAACCAACAAGGAACCTAGCAGTGTCCTGTTTGCCAAGGCGATAAGGTCTTCGGTCGTCGTGGCCGACGGGGCACAGCCAGGAAATAAGGTGAAGGGCAGCGACCCAGCTGGCTCCCTGAAGGACTCCCGTAAGGAGGTCCCGAAGAGGGCGAGATCTGGGGACGAGCAGCCCTCCACCTCAAAAAAGATAAAAAGTCGACGAGCCAGGAGGGTGATCTTCGGGCAGCTGTCATGGATCAGAATGATCCGGATGGGAAGATCAATCCTGAGCTATGGCAGCTGGTGGAAGGTACGCTCATAGACGAAATAGGTCTAGCGGGAGCAGAGAAGGAGGAGGAATTGCAATTCCATGGCGCGGACTAGACGAGAGGCGTAAAACTGGTTAACTGCGGTAATAAGAAATCTTTTGATTTCCTAAAATCCGTGGTTGGCAGGTGTGGCGACTTTCGGCCGGAGGCGAGACTGGAGGTGATTCTGGCTTCTGATCTGCCTATTAGGACAGCGGTGACAGCATGGTTCTCACCACCCATCGGTGGAAACCATTCTGTCAGTGCTGGCAGCTCAGAACTCACCTCTCAGGACAGACCAGTGGAAGCCCTTGGCTTCAATGGACTGTAAAGAGAGCGTGGCTAAAGATATTCGGTTTGCCATGGATCAGGAGTCTCTTAAGAGACTGCAGCTGTTGGGGGGCGTTGTGAAGTTCAGCTTGGGGACTGTCAGATTTAGATACCCTAAATCTAATGATCCCAAAAAGGCTGCGGGTGGTGCAGATAAACCTGCACCATAGCGAGGCACCCTCGGCCGAGCTAACAGTATTCCTCAACATATCGCAGGTAGACGTGGCTCTTGTCCAGAACCCTGGATTAATAAAAACAGGGTTTGTGGACTAAGAGTCACGGGCTACACATTGTATGTCCCGATCACGGAGGACAAGGTTAGGACTTGCGTTTTAGCAAGGAAGGAGCTAGATTTAACTTTTTTAATTCTTCTAGTCATGGAGACCTTACGGTCGTCACTGGAGGGGCAAGGGGGAAGCAGGGATTTGTGCTTGCCTCGGTCTACATGCCCTATGATGCTGTAGACCCACAGAGGGCTGGCGTGCTGGAGCTGACGGAGTATACGAGGACAAGGGGTGTTGCACTCGTACTCGGCTGTGACGCAAATGCACACCATAGTCAGTGGGGAAGCAGCAACATTAACAAAAGAGGTGAGTCAGTGTTTGATTTTATTACTTCCTTGAATATGTTTATTTGTAACAGCGGCAATGTCCCCACGTTCAGGAATAGGGATAGGGCAGAGGTTATAGACATAACACTGACTAACAGACATAGGAGCCTTGTAGAGAACTGGAGGGTTGACTCTGACTGTACGTTTTCAGACCACAGTAGGATATCCTTCAGTTTAAACTTTGCAGGATCAAGACGTGACCCATACAGGAATCCAAGAAGGACAGATTGGGATACCTACAGAGCCACCGTGTTGACATTAGAGCAAGGGACACTCTGCGCGATGTAGAGACACAAAGGAGAGTTTAAAAGGAGGTGGAGAATTTAACTAAGAACTGCATTGAAAGTTATGAGCTATCCTGTCCATTGGTTTATCCAGGTAATAGGGAGCAGCCTTCGTGGTGGAACAAGGATCTGAGGGATCTGCGGTCCTCGGTAAGGAGCCTGTTCAATAGGGCGAAACTCACGGGCAGGATGGAGGACTGGAACAGCCATAAAGTGTTGTACAGCAAGTACAAGGGAGATCTAAAGAGGGCGAAAAGAGCCTCATGGAGAAAATACTGTGAGGAGATCGATTCCGTCAATGAGCTATCGAGATTTCGGCGAGTACTGGCCAGGGACCCTAAGGCCCCTGGGCATATTCAAAGAGTGGATGGCTCATGTACGGAATCCAGCTCTAAGACCCTATCTGTGCTTATGGACACACACTTTCCTGGCTGTAGAGAAGTAAGGAATGAGGTAGCGACTGGGGTTAGGTTCGATTCATTGGCGGTACCACAGTTAGGTGAGACAGTAGACAACATAGTGACATTGGAAAGGGCAGCATGGGCAATAAACACTTTTGTGCCCTATAAGTCACCAGGACCCGATGGTGTTTTTCCGGCCATGCTGCAGAATGTCCCGGAGCGCGTACTAATGTCTCTGGTGAAAATCTTCGCGCGCTTCATGATGTGGTTAGTGTTATTGAGCGGGGATTGCAGCATAAAGATTATACCTTGGCTGTGTTCCTGGATATTGAAGGAGCCTTTAACAATATTAGTATAGAGGCTATTAGGGAGTCGTTAGAGCTGCTCGGTATTAGCAACTTTCTGGTGGAGTGGATAGCTCTCATGCTTAGCAGCAGAATTATCAACTCAGGTATGGGAGGCGTGAACCTGAGGAAATTGGCGACTAGGGGCACGCCACAAGGAGGAGTTCTATCACCCCTACTATGGCTGCTGGCAATGAATGAAATTCTTAGGCGTTTCGACAGGAGCGGCCGGAAGATAGTCGCCTATGCGGACGACGTGGTTTTAATGGTAACGGGAAAAATTTTTCCCACTATCAGTGAAGTCATGCAGTCGGCGCTTGACGAACTATTTTCCTGGGCTAGTAGTAAGGGACTGGGGGTCAACCCCGAGAAGACTGAGTTAGTCCTATTTACCAGGAAATACAAAGTAGACAGTTTTGTACTGCCTAGGATTGGAGGAGTAGAGCTAGGGCTAGTAAAGGAGGCCAAATACTTGGGTGTCATCTTGGATAGTAAACTTTCATGGATGAGGAACACTCAAGAAAGGCTAAAGAAAGGTTTAAAGGTTACTACGCATGCTGGAACTCCGTTAGAAGGAACTGGGGTCTGCAACCGAAGGTGGTAAACTAGATTTACACAACTGTTGTCAGGCCGGTTGTTTCCTATGGCTGTGTGGTGTGTTGTGAGGCGTTGAGGAAAGAGAGTCATAGGAGATTACTTGCTTAGGTGCAGAGGTGCGCCTCTCTGTGCATCACAGGAGCCCAGAGGAGCACACCTCATTGGATGTCATTCTTCATCTGCTTCCCATAGAGGATTTTGTAATGAGAACGGCAGCAAGGAGTCTCCTAAGACTACTAGAGGCAGGGTTGGTAAGGACAGGAGTAACAGGTCACACAGCTATCCTAAATGAGATCAGTTTTAGCGGGGGTCCCTATAACTCATGGGTTCACGGACTCTAAGGTTGCTGAAATTGTTTTTGGGAGGACATCCTCATTAGTGATTCCGGATAGGGACTTTTTGGGTCGAATCTGATAGGGTTTATGAGGGTTGTGCGGTTTTCACGGTCGGGTCCAAAATGGAAACAGGCACGGGAGCTGGTGTCTATTTTTTGGGGACGGACATTCGTAGGTGTTTTAGGCTACCGAACGAGTGTAGCGTTTTCCAAGTTGAGATCCTGGCGATCCTCAGGTCCACGGAGATAGTGGCCACAGATATGACTGAGGGCGAGGAGGTAACCTTCTACGTCGACAGTCAGGCGGCGCTAAAAGCATTGCAGGGACACTGTGTCAGATCGAAGCTAGTTAGTGACTGCAGGAGAGCCCTCAACTTGCTCATGGACAAATATAGTGTTATATTATGTTGTGTTCCTAGCCACTGCAATGTTGAGGGAAATGAGACAGCTGATGAGCTGGCAAGATTAAGGTCAGCGTTAGATGTGGAATTGTGTGATAGATCGGTTAAAGTACCGATCGGTCATTACTATAGGGAGCTCAGTGACTGGGTGTCGAATAGGGCCAACCGTTTATGGGGGAGCAGGGAGGATTGCAGAGTCTCGAGGGCCATGTGGCCGAAGCTTGACTTAGGCAGATCCGAACTGTTACTGAGCATGAATAGGAAGGTGATAGGGGTCGTAATAGGCGCATTGACTGGTCACTGCTCGGTCAGGGCGAGGACCAGCATTTGGGAGATTGGCACTCCAGATTTTTGTGGGATGTGCGATGATGAGGAGGAACCAGAAACTATTGAGCATGTTATCTGCCAATGCCCGAGGCTGCAACGACACAGGCTTAGGTGGCTTGGCAGACGTTTTCATAAGAGCATTAGTGATATCGCGAAGTGTGAACTTGAGGATATCAGGGGCTTCATTATGGGAATAAGGTGGTTGAATGGCGGATAGCAGGATGCTCCTTTTCTGGGTTTCCATAGCGGGTATGAGTAGAAGGGAATCACAATGGATCCAACTGGGTCTCCGAGTGGATGTACGGCATAGTACTACCCTTCCTAACCTAACCTATATTAGGAGATAAACGGTTTAACAAAAAAAGTACCAACATTATATTTTTACACTTTCTCGGCCCTTAAATGTAGAAATTTCAAAAAAGTATCAAAGACCTACCTGTCCGCTCTTTTTTCTATCTTATTATGATACTTTTGAAATTTTATGTCTACCTTACATAGATTCAGAGATATAAGATTACCGATTTCAGTCGTTTGTTACCCTTTTAATCCCCTTAGAATTTAAGTTTTCAAAAATCTCTTCTTAGAGCATATATACAAATAAATTCATTCAGTACGTATAGCAATGTGAATAGAAAATACTTGTATGGAAAAAATACCAAAAAGGGCTACTAATTTTACCCGTTTTATATTAGAATTTCAAAAAAGTACTAAACTGTGTTTTGGGGCCTCGTAAGGAGAGAATAATGCATTTTAAATTTAATGTATATCTTGTTTACTGCAGAAGATAAAAGGTTAACAAAAAAGTACCAAATTATATTTTTACCCCTTTTCGGCCCATAATGTACAAATTTTAAAAACTACCAAGCATCGGTCCGCTCATTTTTCTATCTTATCATAATGCTTTTGGAACTTTATGTCTACCTTACTTAGATTCGGAGATATTAAGTTACCGATTTAACACGTTTTTATCCCTTTTAATCCCCTTAGAACTTAAATTTTTAAATATCTCTTCTTCGTGAATATATATAATCATATGCATTCAGTATGTATATCAATGTGCATAAAAAAGAGTTGTATGGAAAAATTTACCAAAAAGAGCTATCAATTTTTCCCTTTATGTATTCGAATTTCAAAAAAGTACCAAAATATGTTTCAGGGCTTCGTAAGCAGAGAAGAATCCATTTCAAATTTAATGTTTATCTTCATTTGTTTAGGAGATAAACGCTTAACAAAAAGTACCAAAATTATATTTTTACCCTTTTTCGGCCCCTAAATGTACAAATTTCATAAAAGTAACAAACACCTGTCCGCTCATTATTCTATGATATTATAATGCTTTTGGAATTTTATGTCTACCCTAGTTAGATTCGAAGATATAAAGTTACCGATTTTACGGGGGTCATTTTGTTGATATTTGTATGGGAATACATAGAAAAATCTAAATGTCGTATCTCCGGAACCACTGCACCGATTTCGTGCAAACTTCACTTAAACCATCTGCAGACCATCCCCAACGTAATTATAGTTCAAATCGCTCGACCCGTTTCCGCAGTTAGTGGTGACATCAAAGTATACACTTCTTTTTATATATATAGATAGTAAAATATCGTTTTTGTTCTTATCAATAAACTAAATAAATAGTCTCTATTTTTAAAAGTAATGTTTGAAGTATAACTTCTATTTCGTATTATAAAAGCGTAACCAATAAATTTATATATTATTAATATATATTTTTAAAAATATTGTTATTCAATTATTCAAATATAACTACATACTAGAGAAGTGATAAGACATTTCTATACACAATATTCGGTGTTCTTCCGTTTGGTGTAAAAATGATAAAATTTTTAGCACTTGGGACACGTGAGCAGGCTACGTACAATTGGCTATGAGAAAAGTATGGTGTTTCAAATTAATACCTGCCACATTTAGTGTCTGACCCTGCGATTTGTTTATTGTTATAGCGAATGTCAGTTTTATTGGAAACTGCAAACGTTTAAATTGAAATGGCAGACTTCTTGGTAATATTGGTATACGGGGAATAAAAACATCTTCCCCTTTTGATGAGCCTGGCAAAATTGTTGCTCTAATTAGATTGCGACTAAGATGCGGCGCTCGAAGTCTTCTTCCATTGCATAGTTTTGGTGCGCTAATATTTCTCATAAATAAATAAGGACACCAATTTTCAACTCAATTTTATGTTGTGGAACTCCAGATATCTCGATAGAGTTCAGAAACTCAATTGGATATGAAGTAGAATGATCTTCGTTCACTACACTATCAACTGAGTATATATTGTAGAAACACCTGAAATTTTTTCCAAAATTTGATGGCTAATTTGTGCTACACAATTGTTTTTCGATGCTAGTATAGCTCTCTCGCCCAACTAATTTCCGTTTTCTTTATTATTGTTAATTTCTAGATAAACTTTGGATATTGTTCCATAAGGGTGAAGCTTTTAAGCAGCCTTTAATTTCATCAGCTGGAGTTCCTCTTGGGACTACGGGTAAAGTTTGTCCAAAGTCCCCAGCAAGCAATATGACCATTCCTCCCATTATCTTATCACAGCTTTTGATATCTTGCATACTTCGGTTTAATGCCTCTACTGCATGTCTATGGGACATAGTAAATTCATCCCATACCAATAATTTATATCTTTGGAGCAATAGACCACCAGCGCTATTTTTGGTTATATTGCACGTTGGAGATTCAATTTCTGGTAACTCTATTGGTAATTTAAAAGCGGAATGCGCCGTTCGACCACCATTAAGAAGAGTTGCAGCTATACCCGAAGAAGCTACTGCTAGAGCTATATTGGAATCTTTACGAATTTGTGCCAACAAAAGATTTAAGACGAATGTTTTTCCAGTGCCTCCCGGATCATCTAAAAATAATAAAGCTCCATCTCCTTTATTGACTTCGCTTAGAACTTGATCAAAAACTCTTTTTTGTTCAGGCATTAATTTTGGCAACATCTTCTCAATTTGAGCCTTTAACGCAGAAGTATTGCAGTTAAATTCTCTTGACAACTCATCAGGCACACTTTCCAATCGATTTGGTCGTGTAATACCAAAGCTACTTACATCTTTTCCTACCATAGCAATCACCTTGTGATCAATAATTATGAGAGCCTCATTATATATCGCATCGTCAAAAGTAAGTTCTGCATTGTTTATCTGTTTTCGGCGCAGAATATCCTCGGATAAATAATTTTTATATCGCTCCCAAAGATCCAAAGGTTTTGATAATCCACACATTGCAATCAAAATAGCAAATAGGTCCCTCATTTTGCTTGGAGAAGAACATAAACCAGATTCCTGCATAGTTCTCATTGACTGTCGTTTTCCATTAATCCCAATACCTCGCATGCTTCTCGAAAAGTATGGCATTCATAGCCATCAATAGTTTTGAGATCAAAAAACATGTTGGTCCCTTTATGTTATGTAGTAACATTCGTAGACAATAGCATTCCATATTGCAACATGCACGGTATATACACAACCGATAGTGTCTCTTGATCTAACTCCTGGCCAGTTTTCGACTATTTTATCAACTTTTCTACGTTTCCGTTGTCTTTGAGCGATATTCCAAGTATAAAACCGAGGAGTCTCTGCATAAAACAGCGTCTTAACAAAATGGACAATATGACATTCAGGTTGAATTGGCTCTATATTGGTTTAGCCGTTAAGGCGCAAAAAAAGAAACAACTAAAGCAACAATCAACCACACTTAAAAGTTTTTTTATTATGCATTATATACAGTAGGCATAGTAGTACACATTAACTCCTACTTGCGGACGTCTATATGCATATATCGATTCAGAAGATGCAGTCTTGTGATAGACTGACAAACATACATAATTCTTCAAAAAAAACAACTTCAATGCAAATTTCTTATGGAACAGATTACAAAACGGACGACATTTTGTTTTAGATCAAATGGTATGTTTGTCTATAAATAGGGAGTCCGGACGTAGTTTTATAGTACCAAACCTTCTATGTACTTTCAAATAAAATATTTTCAAAATCAGTCGCGAAATGGGGGAGTTATGCGATAGTTAATTTATTGGGCTACCACTTTGTCCATCCAATTTTCAATGCAAAGATCATATGGAACAGATTACAAAACGGACACAATTTAGCGTTAGATGAAATGGGTGTCCGTCCACAATATTGCAAATTTCTTCACGGATTTTGGAAAAAAATTGTGAGACCAAACTGCAAGCAAAACCTTTCAAACAAAAATAGAATTTTAAAATCAGTTGACAAATGACGGGCTCTGCGTCGGCGGGAGCAAATTTCCCCACAGGTTTTGGGAAAAATATTACAGAATAAAACTTCAAGAAAACCCTTTTAAATTTTTTTTAATCCGGCTCACATGGGGGAGCAAATTTCGTTAATCATGGGGGCGCCTTAATCATGGGGAGCAAATTTCCCCACCGATTTCCGAAAGAAAATTATAGGAATAAACCTCAGGCTTTTAAAAAGCAAAAAGAATTTTGAAAATCAGTTCATAAATGAGAGTTAAGCACGGGGAGGGGGCACATTTACCCACCGATTTCCGAAAAAAATTATGGGACTAAGCCGCAAGCAAACCATTTCAAACCAAAAAATAATTTAAAAATCGGTTGACAAATGACCGAGTAATGCGTTGGGGACCAAACTTTCCCCCATCACCCCTTCCCCTTTAGTGAAAAAAAATTATGGGACCAAACTGCAAGCCACAATCAAACCATTTCAAACCAAAAAATAATTTTAAAAATCGGTTGACAAATGACAGATTAATGCGTTGGGGACCAAACTGTCCCTCATCACCCCTCCCCACTTAGTGAAAAAAATTATGGGACCGAACTGCAAGCAAAACCTTTCAAGCAAAAAAATAATTTTGAAAATCGGTTCACAAATAATCGAGTCAAAGAAAGAAGGGGGTTCTTAATTCCTCCACCGATTTCGGAAACAATTATTAAACCTAACTGCAAGCAAACCCCTTCAAAATAAACAAAAAAATTTTTAAATCAGTTGAAAAATGGCACAGTTATGCGTGGGAGACCGAATTCCCCCACACCCACCGTCACCACACCCATTAAAAAAAATTATTGGACCTAACTGCAAGCAAATCTTTTTAATATATAATTTATTTTGAAACCCGGTTGACAAATGACAGAGTTATGCGTAGGGGGAGGTTTCGACCCATTTTATCCCCTCCCGGTTCAAAAACAAGACAACAAATAGGGTCTATAATAATTACGGGCCAAATATCTATCTGTGTACCGAATCTCATTTAAATCAGTTCAGCCATTTAGGCGTGATGCCGTAACAAAAATGAGCTGTTCGCAATTGACAGATTTAAGCATTCGGGCGAGGGAGTAGGGGGCGTCAAATATCCCCACCGATTTTGGAAAAAAAAAGTATAGGACCTAAAGGAAAGCAAACCCTTTCAAACCAATCAAGAATTTTCAAAATCGGTTGACAAATGACAGTTATGCGTAGGGGGAGGTTTTGATCCATTTTAGACCCTCCCGGTCCGAAATTCGGGAAACAGATGGAGTCTATATTAATTGAGAGGCAAATATCTATCTGTGTGCCTAGTTTCATTTAAATCGGTTCAGCCGTTTTGGCGTGATGCCGTAACAAATGACAAATGCCAGAGTTATGTATAGAGACATGTTTTAAACCATTTATCCCCTCCCGGTCCAAAATCTGGGAAACATGTATTGCCTATATTAATTGTGGGTCACATATCTATCTGTATACTACATTTCATTTAATCGGTTCAGCCGATTAGGCGTGATGCCGTAACAAAAATCTGCAAACAAACATACACCTCATTTTTATAATATATGGATTACGTTTTTAATACGACCTTTAACGATATAAAACTGGCTAGGCTTCTCTACTTATATAGCTATAGCAAAATATCGTTTTTATTCTTATCAATAAAATAAATAAATAGTCTCTATTTTTAAAACTAATGTTTGAATTATAACTTATATTTCGTATTATAAAAGCGTAACCAATAAATTTATGTATTAATATATATTCTTAAAAATATTGTTATTTAATTATTCAAATATAACTACTGTAGAGGTGATAAGACAAATCTATACACAATATTCGGTGTTCTTCCCTTTGGTGTAAAAATGAGCAAATTTTTAGCACTTGGGACACGTGAGCAGCCTACGTGCAATTGGCCATGAGAAAAGCATGGTGTTTCAAATTTAGACCTGCCACATTTAGTGCTTGACCCTGCGATTTGTTTATTGTTATAGCGAATGCCAGTTTTATTGGAAACTGCAAACGTTTAAATTGAAATGGCAGACTTTTTGATAATATTGGTATACGGGGAATAACATCTTCCCCTTTTGATGAGCCTGTCAAAATTGTTGCTCCAATTAGATTGCGACTAAGATGTGACACTCGAAGTCTTGTTCCATTGCATAGTTTTGGTGCGCTGTTTCTCATAAATATAATAGGGACACCAATTTTCAACTCAATTTTATGATGTGGAACTCCAGATATCTCGATAGAGTTCAGAAACTCAATTGGATATGAAGTAGAATGATCTTCGTTCACTATACTATCAACTGAGGTATATATTGTAGAAACACCTGAAATTTTTTCCAAAATTTTGTGGTTAATTTGTGCTACACAATTGTTTTTCGATGCTAGTATAGCTCTCTCGCCCAACTAATTTCCGTTTTCCTTATTATTGTTAATTTCTGGATAAACTTTGGATTTTACCTCTTCTTCTGAAGAAACTAACTTACAAAATCCCTTTGGAAACGAAATCTCTCCATTTATATCTCTCGAAAATCGGCAATTTCCAATCTTAAGCAGTTCAGTGGCTTGAGCTCCAGCTTCATGGTCATTAAAAAGAGCTACTCGCATATTAGTTGTCAAACTAATTTTTGAAACCTTGTTTCATAAGGGTGAAGCTTTTAAGCAGGCTTTAATTTCATCAGCTGGAGTTCCTCTTGGGACTACGGGTAAAGTTTGTCGAAAGTCCCCAGCAAGCAATACGGTTTAATGCCTCTACTGCATGTCTATGGGACATAGTACATTCATCCCATGCCAATAATTTATATCTTTGAAGCAATAGACCACCAGCGCTATTTTTGGTTATATTGCACGATGGAGACTCAATTTCTGCTAACTCTATTGGTAATTTAAAAGCGGAATGCGCCGTTCCACCACCATTAAGAGGAGTTGCAGCTATACCCGAAGAAGCTACTGCTAGAGCTATATTGGAATCTTTACGAATATGTGCCAACAAAAGATTTAAGACGAATGTTTTACCAGTGCCTCGCGGTGCATCTAAAAATAATAAAGCTCCATCTCCTTTATTGACTTCGCTTAGAAGTTGATCAGAAAATCTCTTTTGTTCAGGTATTAATTTTGGCAACATCTCCTCAATTTGAGCATTTAACGAAAAAGTATTGCAGTTAAGTTCTCTTGACAACTCATCAGGCACACTTTCCAATCGATTTCGTCGTGTAATACCAAAGTTACTTACATGTTTTCCTACCATAGCAATCACCTTGTGATCAATAATTATGAGAGCCTCATTATATATCGCATCGTCAAAAGTAAGTTCTGCATTGTTTATCTGTTTTCGACGCAGAATATCCTCGGATAAATCATTTTTATATCGCTCCCAAAGATCCAAAGATTTTGATAATACACACATTGTAATCAAAATAGCAAATAGGTCCTTAATTTTTGCTTGGAGAAGAACATAAAGCAGATTCCTGCATAGCTAGTTCCCATTGACTGTCGTTTTCCATTAGTCCAATACTTCGCATGTTTCTCAAAAAGTATGGCCTTCATAGCCATCAATAGTTTTGAGATCAGAAAATCATGTTGGTCCCTTTATGTTATGTAGTAACATTCGTAGACAATAGCATTCCATATTGCTAACATGCACGGTATATACACGACCGATAGTGTATCCTGATCTAACTTCTGGCCAGTTTTCGACTATTTTACCAACTTCTCTACGTTTCCATTATCTTTGAGCGATATTCCAAGTATAATACCGAGGAGTCTCTGAATAAAACAGCGTCTTAACAAAATGGACAATATGACATAAGGCGCAAAAAAAGAAACAACTAAAGTAACAATCAACCACACTTAAAAATTTTTTATAATGCATTATATACAGTAGTCATAGTAGTACACATTAACTCCTACTTGCGGACGTCTATATACATATATCGATTGTTGCGGGTGGGGCAAAATAAAAATATACCCCCCCCATATGTACCACGCCACTGTTCATGGCATATGATTTCCTTTTATTCCTTTTTTGTAGTTTGGAGGAGGCAAATATTCCAACGGCCTCTACTCCAATAAATATAGTTAATGGGGAGGGACGTTTGGTTGTGGAGCCACCTACTCCTGTCCATGTCCCGGTGTTTTTTTATGTCTTGTGCCTGTAGACACAAGGTAAAAAATTTTTATTCCAAATTTATATTTATAAATTGTGTGCTAAATAAGCCAAAAGTTGTGTAAAAAGATTAAATTTGAAGCGTCATAATCCACATACCACAGAGAAAAACCACAAGAAATATAAAAAAGGGCTAACTCCAGAAAGGAAAAATTTTTCGGTTGAGGATTTGGTCCAGGAAAAAATCTTATGCATAAAAAAAAGAAAAAATCAAAATATCTAACACTGTCGTAAAAATCCAAAAACTAACAAATAGTAGCAAAGTGTATGTGTGAAGAATTGTGTGCTAATCGAGAGTGTTTTGTAGATTTGTGTGTGTTTAGTTTAAGCTAGTTTAAGTAAAATATAAAGGAAAAAAACGCGTATATATATATATATATATATATATATATATATATATATATATATATATATATATATATATACATATATATATATATATATATATATATATATATATATATATATATATATATATATATATATATATATATATATATATATATATATATATATATATATATATATATATATATATATATATATATATATATATATATATATATATATATATATATATATATATATATATATATATATATATATATATATATATATATATATATATATATATATATATATATATATATATATATATATATATATATATATATATATATATATATATATATATATATATATATATATATATATATATATATATATATATATATATATATATATATATATATATATATAAAGGAAAAAAACGCGTATATTTATATATATATATATATATATATATATATATATATATATATATATCTCGGTATTGTTTTAAAAAAGAAAATTGAGTTTATAGGAAAAATTAATAACGTTTGAATGCTCAAATTAGGCGCGTAGCTAAACTTTGATCATATTAGTTTAAAAACAAGATCGATATACTTAGGGAGCTCCTTCAGATCAACCACAGTTAATCTAGTGCGTTATCCAGAGATTTGGGATGTTTTTAGTAATTTGAGCGTTGAAAGGGAAATTGAAAATTTGAATTGAAAGAAAAGAATTAAATTCCAATAAATAGAGAGATATAAATATAAAAGAAATCATAATTTAAAAAGAAAGTAAACGCGAAATAAAAATAGGGACTAGTTTGTATATTAGTCTTAGGTAAATTTTTGAATTTTTTTTGTATACTTCCTGTTTGTTTAATCAAATATTTACGTTATATTAAATTTTATTGTATTCCCTTTCATTATTGCTAGTGTATTTTAAATCTTTTCGTTTTAATAAAATATGTCTTAAGTGTTTGAAAAAGAATTTAATATGAAGGTCTAGTTTGTTAAAGTCGGGGAAATGGTAGAGTGGTAAGTGGAAGAAAACGGTCGAGTGGATTTTTGGGTCGTGGATTAAATTATTATTTTTTTGGTGTCTACCACGACAAGGTTGGGAGGGCATTTAGAGGCAACACCATCTGTCTCTGTGTAAATTCGTGTGTGGTATGCTGTATTGTCATTTGTTTTGTTTTGTTTTGTTTACTTTAGTTTTTTTATGTGTTGCTGGCATAACTGCTGACGAGAGGGTTGGGACCTACCTGATGATGCCAGAGCTAGCTGGAAACCTCGTCGGGCCGTTGTTCGCAGGCCGTAACATATTAAAAATGCCACCCAAACAAATGCAACGACTTACGATTCATTCTTATCTAAGAAGGTATCATAAGTCGTATTAAATGATGCATGTGAGAATACCTAGACATGTTTACAATAGTATATAATAATGTCAAAAAATAGTCCAGTAAGATGGGTTAATGCTTAAGAAAATCTTCGTAGCCTACGTAGTATAATGTTACAGACGAAGTTGTACGAAGTAGTCAATTGAGTATGCTCCCATCTGAGTCCTTACACCACGAAACAATCGACTGTAACTTGACAGTAACGTGTACTGTTTTAAAATGTACAGTGTTTGTTCCGATTTTTTTGTAAATAAATATAATGGTCCTGTTGAATGTGAAAACATTAATATCCGTCTGCGATTATGAGCGTACAGAAATTTTGTACTTAGTGTTGTTCACTGTATGTCATAATCTCGTTTGTTTCTTTTGAAGATGTTTATCTGAACGATGTATGACTGCACATAGACCTAAAAGATTAATAGTAGAGTAGTTTGATTTCATGCCACACACAGAATTTAAAAATAAATATTTTAAACCGCTGCGATCTCCACGTCCGTCTATCATTTCCAGACTTAAATTTTATTAAAAGAAAGTACACATTTTGGAAACTAGGAAATAACATAACAGAATTTATATATTAATTTAAATCATATCTTTATTTCATGTTCAACTAATTTAAAAACTAACATCATTTTACTTTTATTTTTAAATTTATTTATTTATTTATTGAACTAATAATAGTAGTTATTATACATAGGGTTTGGGGTATTGTTTTAGCTAATCTCATTTCATTTATGTGAGTATTTAGTTGTTATTTATGTATTTTTAAAACAAAATTTATTTATGAAATAAAATCATATTTATTAATTTAATTCTATTATTTGTTTATTAATCTAATTCATTTAATTGTTTATTAATCTAATTCATTTATTTCTTAAACTTATATTAACAATTAGTAGACCTAGTGGTTTGGCGTAGTGATTTAGCTACTTTAATTTTATTGATGTAATTATTTATTTATTCATACACTTCTGTCATTTAATTATTTATTTTTTATTGAGTACCTAAGTAGTTGCATGCATGCTTAATTAATCTATTTATCTTTAGTTATAAAAATATAAATTTTTTTTAAGATTGTTATGAATTTTGGCCCACGAGCTAATTTGCATTCTTGCTACACACATCCTTTTCTAAAAAAAAGAAGTAATTTGCGTAGAAGCACGCAGTTCTCTTTTATAAAAGTTGGTGCGAGTTAATATGAATAGTGAAACTCGTTCACAAATACAAAATAGAAAAAGAACTACGCAAGCAAACTTAAACCAATCCAATCCTCCAGTCTTACCCAAAGTTAGAAAAATTGATTTTAGGTCAAGAAAAATGTCCAACCCCAGTGATACAGGTACATTTATAGATCTGTCGAGAACCATAGGTGCAGGAGGCATGGCACAAAACCCGCAGCCCAGTGTGTCTAATGCGGCTAATCTAGAGCAAAATTTTCAGCCTAGGCCATCAACTTCAAGAAGTCAGGTTCAAAATTCGGAGCAAAGTGTACCTGGTACATCTCAGTTAATTCAGGGAGAAATAACAGATCCTGAGTTTCGAAATTTGGTCACTGATGAAGCTTCAATAATTCAGAGATCTCTAGAGGATAAAGTGAAAGAAATGGTACAGTCAGAAATGTCAGATGTTAGAAAAAGTATCGCAGAGTTGACCAAGTCTGTAGTTGAACTAGCCAAAGTTACAACACAAAACCAAAACAGAATATCAAGGAATCAAAATGGCACAAATTCAGTCAATAATAATAATAATAATAATATGTCTCAACCAGGGGGAATGCTTAATATAAGATTTGCGTCAGAAAACAGCTCTAGAAGCGATTCGGTTTTTAACCAGGAAAATAGGGTGTCGCCTAATGAGAGTGTAGCACTACCTTTTCCAAATGCACATGGTTTAGAAAATACTAGGATTCGGGTTGACAAATTAGGCGTAACGTTTGATGGTAGCCCAGCACACATTAGCATTGATGATTTTGTCTTTCGTCTAGAACACCTTCAGGCTCACTATCAAATACCTTGGACAGAAGTATTGAGGGATTTTTACTTGATAGTTTCTGGTTCAGCTAGGGAATGTTACTGGCTATACGTCAAAACTCATGGAGTGGTAGAGTGGCCTGTTTTAAAGCACGCTTTACTAGCTCAATACCAAATAACTCGCTCAAATTTTTAAATTATGAGAGATTTAGTTGAGCGTAAGCAGCAAAGTGGGGAAACAGTAGATAGCTATTTTCATGACATGTGTCAAATTAGAGCACGATTGCTACAGCCGATTCCTGAGTACGACTTAATTAAAATAATTAAACGAAATATAAAAGAAAGCATAGGCAGAATCGTTTATCCAATATCAGTGTCTTCGGTAGAACAATTAAGAGTAGAGTGCAACGAAGCTGAGAGAAATTTTCCGCGTAGAGAAATAAGAAACGTTCAGCCCGTGAGTCGACCAGCGAAATACGTGAATGAAGTCTTCTTCGACAAACAAGATGAGGTTATGGAATGTTTAAGCCCATCGGAAAATTATGAAGATGTAGCAGCCTTAATAGAGAATGCACAGCAACGTAAACAGCCCATCACATGTTGGAACTGCAAACAGCAGGGACATATATTTATGGAATGCACCTCACTGGAGAGAGCACTATTTTGCTACAAATGCGGACGACCAAATGTCATAACGCCAAAGTGTCCAAATTGTTAATCGGGAAACCAATTGCGGAGCCTGGGAACGTCGGGGGACCCACGGTCATCCATAAATCAATCCCCAAAGAAATACTAAAGGAAAATAATTGCACGATGCCAACGATATCCGGAAATATGGCGCAGATAAGGCATTACGTACCTAGGGATCTTAGACAGCAAAATTATGAAGAGGTAAGAGCCCGAATATTTAGTGAAAACAAACCTAAGCGAGGGTCAAATAGAATCTATGAAGTTAGAAAAAATTTGCAGAACGTAGAAAGAATAGGCGACTTATAGTTTAATCAATCAGGAGAGCAAAACAGGATAAGGTAGATAATAGAATTTTTGCTGATGTAATGATAGAGGGGAAAGTATTCAACGAATTGCTAGATACTGGAGCATCGATTAGTATTCTAGGGAAAGGATGTAGGGAATTAATAGATGAATTAGACCTCGGTATTAAACCAATATTGACCAATGTGAAAACAGCCAGTGGTCAATATTTGAGAGTACTAGGCAAAGTAAATTTATCCATAAGATACAAAGATCAAGAGCACAAAATGCTTTTGTATCTCTGTCCCGATTTGGAACAAAATTTATATTTAGGAATAGATTTTTGGAGGCAGTTCAATTTAGCTCCAGATGTGGTTGGGGTAGAAGAAATAAACTTGGAAAAATTTAAAGACAGTTTCAAAACAGAAACAAGCAATTATAAATTAAGACCACATGAGTTGAATAGTGAGCAAAGGCAAAATCTAAATGAGGTGATAAGCGATTTCAATACTTTTGAGAAAAATGGTTTAGGTGTCACACACTTGGAAAAACACGCGATAAAATTAGTAGAGGGAGCAGAGCCAATCCAAGACCGTTTTTATCCTATTTCACCTGCTGTGCAAGAAATCACATATAAGGAGATAGATAATATGCTAGAGTTAGGAGTCATAGAATTAAGTGAGAGCCCATGGTCCAATAGAACAACAATCGTCCGAAAACCAGGGAAAAATCGTTTTTGTTTAGATGCGCGTAAGCTTAATAATCTTACGGTGAAAGACGCCTACCCGCTCCAAAATATCGATGGTATATTAAGCAGGATCGACGAAACGCATTGCATAAGCAGCGTCGACCTCAAGTACGCCTTTTGGCAAATCGAGTTGGAGGAAGAAAGCAAAGCGTATACAGCATTTACAGTGGATGGCAGACCTCTATACCAGTTTAGGGTCATGCCATTTGGCCTATGTAACGCGGCGCAAAGACTCTGCCGTCTCATGGACAAAGTGATACCGCAACGTTTAAAAGAAAATGTTTTTACCTACCTATATGACTTGTTGGTCATCTCAAGTACTTTCGAGGAATATATTAAATTATTGAAAGAAGTAGCAAAGTGCTTGAAGGATGCCCAGCTAACAATAGGTCTCAAAAAGTCTCAGTTTTGTTTTCAAGAGTTAAATACTTAGGATTTATAATAGGAGGTGGCGCACTAAAGACTGATCCAGATAAAGTGCAAGCGATACGGAACATAAGAGTGCCTAAGACAGTGAGAGAGGTTAGAAGCTTTCTTGGTACTGCTGGGTGGTATAGGCGGTTTATAAAAGACTTCGCCACGTTAGCCTCGCCGCTAACAGATACACTGAAAAAGGCTGATAAATTTTTAATGCCACCAGCAGCAATAGAAGCTTTTGATAAACTCAAAAGAGCACTAACTTCTGCTCCGGTATTGCGACATGCAGATTTTTCTAAACGTTTCTATATCCAATGTGATGCATCCGACTACGGAATTGGAGACGTACTCTACCAACTAAATGATAAAAATGAAGAACACCCTATAGCTTTTTATTTACAAAAACTAAACTCGTGTCAAAAAAATTACACAGTAACCGAAAAAGACTGCAAGCAAATCTTTTTAGTATATAGTTTATTTTGAAAATCGGTTGTCGGTTAGAGTTATGCGTATGGGGAGGTTTCGACCCATTTTATCCCCTCCAGGTCCAAAATCCAGGCAACAAATATGGTCTATAATAATTACGGGCCAAATATCTATCTGTATACCGAATCTCATTTAAATCGGTTCAGCCGTTTAGGCGTGATGCCGTAATAAATGACAACGTTATGTGTATGGAGATGTTTTGACCTATTTTATACCCTCCCAGTTTAAAATCTGGGAAATAAATATAGCCTATACTAATTGTGGGCCAAATATATATCTGTGTACCAAATTTCATATAAATCGGTTCAGCCGTTTAAGCGTGATGCCGTAACAAAAATGAGCTGTTCGCAATTGACAGATTTAAGCATTCGGCCGAGGGAGTGGTGGGCGTCAAATATCCCCACCGCTTTTGGAAAAAAAAATTATAGGACCTAAAGGAAAGCAAACCCTTTCAAACCAATCAAGAATTTTCAAAATCGGTAGGGAGAGGTTTTGATCCATTTTATACCCTCCCGGTCCGAAATTCTGGAAACAGACGCAGTCCATATTAATTGTTAGCCAAATATCTATCTGTGTACTTAATTTCATTTAAATCGTTTCAGCCGTTTAGGCGTGATGCCGTAACATATGAGAAATGCCAGAATTGTGTATAGGGGGATGTTTTGACCCCTCCCGGTCCAAAATCCGAGAAACATGTATAGCGTATATTAATTGTGGGCCACATATCTATCTGTATACTAAATTTCATTTAAATCGGTTTAGCCGTTTAGGCGTGATGCCGTGACAAAAATCTGCAAACAAACAAACATACACCTCATTTTTATATAATATACGGATTTATAAACAAAATTATAAGAAAATTATTACAAATTACAACAAACAAATATACAATAAGAAAATACCAACTAGAGAAGTAGAAGACTATAAAGGACTTGAAAAATGCTAAAACTAATTCATCACCGTGAAGAAATCAAACTTTTTAGCAATCTTTATTGTCACTTGGCAAACGTTTTCACTCACTTAAAGTGGATTTAGACTATCTGTGTTTTACATCTGACTTGTCAGTTTTGAGACCCACATGTAACTTTGCGTGTTTGTCAAAATTGTCCACTTACAGACGATTTTTAATTTTTGCTTTCACACATACATGTATAATCGCATCTGACATAACCTCTAAGTGACGCCAACACATACTTGTTAACTCAAAACAGCTGATGTCAGATGAAAATAGAACGCGCTCTAATTGAAAATTTTGTCGCCTGACTTTAGTTCTGTAATTTTCAGGTGGCAATGTTTCAAAAGACTCACACGACATGTATAGCTTTTGCAGTGGGAAATTTGACAAGTCAGATGTAAAACACAGATAGTATAAAACCACCTTTAGCAAACTTTTTACAGAGTTGCATAAAGCGTACTATTTCTGTATACGTGTAAGCACGCCCTTCCGAATAGACACACAATGCAGCACATCTAGTATTTTTTAATAACTAAAATTTTTTTATATTAATAAAAACACATTTTTATAAATACGTTAGCCATTTAAACCTACATATCTTCTGAAATATTTGCATTCAGAAGGTATACCCAGCAAACTTTTGAAAATAGGTAAAAATCACCGAAAAGTGTTACGTTTATAAAAAAAGAAAAATCTTCGGTGAGCGCAATAATGACTAATGGCAATCGATAGAAGACAAAAATACAATTTGTCAACGAAGGTTGTCACATTCTGAAATACTTGCATTCAGAAGTTATACCCAGCAAACTTTTTGAAAATTTGCAAAAATCGCTGAAAAAAGCTTTCGCTTATAAAAAGAAAAATCTTCGGTAAGTGCGATAACGGCTAATGGCGATCGATAGAGGGCATCAATAAAATTCAGAAATGGGGGTTGTCACTTTCTGAAATACTTGCATTCAGAAGTTATACCCAGCAAACTTTTGAAAATAGGCAAAAATCACCAAAAAGTGTTACGTTTATAAAAAGAAAAATCTTCGGTAAGCGCAATAATGACTAATGGCAATCGGTAGAGGACAAAAATACAATTTGTCAACGGGGGTTGTCACATTCTGAAATACTTGCATTCAGAAGTTATACCCAGCAAACTTTCTGAATTGTATTGATGCCCTCTATCGATTGCGATTAGTCATTATTGCGCTCACCGAAGATTTTTCTTTTATAAACATAACAGTTTTTGGTGATTTTTGTCTATTTTCAAAAGTTTGCTGGGTATAACTTCTGAATGCAAGTATTTCAGAAAGTGACAACCCCCATTTCTGAATTGTATTGATGCCCTCTATTGATCGCCATTAGCCGTTATTGCGCTCACCGAAGATTTTTCTTTTTATAAGCGAAAGCTTTTTTCAGCGATTTTTGCTAATTTTCAAAAAGTTTGCTGGGTATAACTTCTGAATGCAAGTATTTCAGAATGTGACAACCCTCGTTGACAAATTGTATTTTTGTCCTCTATGTATTACTATTAGTCATTATTGCGCTCACCGATGATATTTCTTTTTATAAACGTAACACTTTTTTGTGATTTTGGCCTATTTTCAAAAGTTTTGGTGCCCTTTATTGATCGCCGTTAGCCATTATTACGCTCACTGAAAATTTTTGTTTTTTTTTTACAACTTTTAAAATGTTTGCTAGGTTTAAATGTAGAATAATTTTACGAATACGAATGTAGTAACACATGTATATATATATATATATATATATATATATATATATATATATATATATATATATATATATATATATATATATATATATATATATATATATATATATATATATATATATATATATATATATATATATATATATATATATATATATATATATATATATATATAATGCTTTCTTAAAAGGGACAATCACAAAGATCGATAATCGTGAAATTCCTTGGAATAAGGACTCGATAAATGCTTTTAATAACTGCAAGAAAACATTAGCTGAAGTAACATTTTTGTCTCATCCTGTTCATAATGCAAAAATGGTTTTAAAAGTTGACGCATCGAATTTTGCTGTTGGTGCTGTACTGGAGCAATTTGTCAATAACTCATGGAAGCCACTTGGATTTTTCAGTAAGCGAATAAATCCAACTCAAGAGAGGTACAGCACATATGACCACGAACTCTTAGCTATATATAAATCTATTCATCATTTTCGATATTTATTGGAGGCACGAGAGTTTTCCATTTATACAGACCACCGTCCTCTAATATTTGCATTCAAGCAAAAATTGGAAAAAGCATCACCACGCCAGCGAAATCATCTTGATTTTATTGCTCAGTTCTCAATAGATTTAAGACATATAGCTGGTTCAGAAAATACTATAGTCGACGCTTTATCACGAATTGAGGAAATTCAGATTCAAGCTATAGACTATCACAAATTAGGTCAAGCTCAAGGGAATGACTCCAAACTTAAAGAATTTTTACAGTCTCCAAGTAAGAAAAAATTTGTCTTTATTGCACTTCCAAACACAGATATACAAGTTTATTGTGAAACGTCAACTGGAGTAGCTCGCCCTTATGTTCCAAGCGAGTTTCGAGAGAAAATATTCAAGAATATCCATACAATTTCTCACCCTAATATACGGGCTACTAGAAAACTCATGTGCTCAAATAAACAAAAATGTCAACGATTGGTCACGAGGTTGTCAAGAATGTGAACGTTCTAAGATAACAAGGCATACTAAAAGCAAACTTGACAATTTTCCAATCGTTAGCAACCGATTTTCAGTGATACATTTAGATATCGTTGCACCATTACCACCTTCCGAAGAATATTCATACCTATTGACATGTGTTGATCATTTTAGTCGATGGCCAGAAGCTTTTCAGCTGAAACTGTTTTTAGAGCATTCTACGATGGGTGGATTTGTCGTTTTGGTATTCCAAGTACCATTGTTACTGATCGAGGAAGTCAATTTACTTCGCATATGTTCAATGAGATAACTAAGAACTTGGGAATATCACACAATCTTACGACAGCCTATCATCCACAAGCGAACGGCTTAGTGGAACGATTTCATCGAACACTTAAAGCCGGTCTTACATGTGCTGATAATAAACAATGCACTATTTCTTTAATTTCAGTTCTTCTGGGCTTAAGAGCGAGCCTCAAAGAAGATCTCGGAGCATCTTCTGCAGTGATGCTATATGGTGAAACGCTACAACTTCCAGGTGAATATTTTAAGCCAGTTGGAACAGTTGATCCTTCATCTCATTTAAAAGTAATTCAAAATATAATGAGCAATCTTAAGCCAACAGATACCTCATATCACAAAAACAGCTCGAACAATTTTTTTTGTACATCAAGACTTAAGTAAATGCTCCGATGTCTGGATACGTCGTGATTCTTATAACACAGCGTCTTCATGAGACATTGACTTTGAGATAACATGAGAAAAAACGTCGGCAGAATACTAAAAAAAAAATGTCGAATTTTCTCTTAATCTCACACTAGGAGAAGACGTAATTTAACTTTTCCGATAAGATTTCATTTTATGCAAATGCTCATCGAGTTAACATGTACTACTTTTGCATAATTAGCTATTATATTTTTAATTTTTCACACAAATTTAAATTTATGAATCAATTAAACACATTTATTCGTTTATTTAACACAGAAATTTTATTAAAAACATCGCTTTTCATTTATTTTGATAAACACTCACACATGCACACTATTTTATTTTCATGTACATGTGTTTTTTGACAGCTCATCTCATAAGATTGTTGTTATAAGAATTCTTATAACAACGCTCTCATAAAAATTCCTATAACATTGAGATAACACTAATTTGAAGTCTACACATAACATAATTCTCTCTGCGATTGAATTTGACAATCTCATCTTACATATTATGTTACGTGTAGACCTCAAGTAAGAAACCTTTTCAACCGAAGTACAATGGGCCGTTTCCTGTTTTGCAGCGACATCAAAAGACATTTATGGTTTGTGTTAATAGCAGAAAGGAAACAATATCAATTGACCCCCTCAAACCTGCGTTTATCGTAAATTCTAATTATGATGAAAATACTTCTAAAACAGAAAACCGTAAACGAATTTTTAAAACCAGATCCGGCAGAACTGTGAAATTTCCAGAACGCTTCAGCGTTCATTGAGGAGGGAGTACTTATAGGTACTTACTAATTTAAAAATATACTTTGTATTTTAAAAATATTTTAATTATTATTTCATTTTTTATGTTGTTAATATTTTTCATAAATTTGTCATTGAATTTAAGTTTTTCAAAACAGCAACCATGAAATAATTTTCTTTAATTTTTAAATAAATATATTAATTTTGTATTTTTGTAAATATAAATGTGTTCTCATTTATAAGCTATAGAGAATACAATTTCCTGCAAATGTTTTATACAGTTATATTTTGTAGGACCAACCGTTTTCGAGATAAATGGCAGAGTAGAAAGGGTTACACCGCATTTGCATAACTACATTTCCATGATGAAATATTTCATGAAATTTTCTTCATTAAACTTTTTTTATTTGCTTATTGCAAGCACGGAAAAGCAAATTTGACAAAGAAAGTTGACAAAAACCAACTGAAATTTTATTTTCTACCACTTTTTCAACACAACTTGCTTCCATGTCCATTCCATTAGCAAATAAAGAAAGATTCATGCCACAAATGTCATGAAATATTTCATCATGTAAATTAATTCCAATAAGAAATATTATAAACAAGGTATTTTTCAATCAAGTCTTGAACAACTGGCATCTTTGAAATCTCGCTAAAAATTTGTATGCTCTTAAAGAGTAAACGCAATAAATGCATCAAAGTCGCTGAAAAATCCAAATTTGTTGATTTTCCGCAAGGTTGGCAACCGACGCCGTAATTAATACCGCTACCGATTAAATACCGTTTAAAATTGAATGCCGGTATCACTACCGATACCGTAATTGTTTTCGGTTGGAAAATACCGGTATTTTCCAATACCGTTTCCTTCACTACCGGTATCATCGTTTCGGTATGAAAAATAATATAATACGGAAAAAATAAAACTAACTTTCAAATAAAGTTTTTAGAAAATATCTGTTTTGCAAGTCGAATACATTTTTAAGCACCTTAACCAAACAAGGGTGGTGTTTTATATTTATTAGTGTCTGACCGAACGTTTGGAAGTCGGCAAAAAACTATGCTTGGCGTTCGGTAAAATTAAGTTTAAATGCTTTGCTTGGTTTGGACCTTAATTTGGAGTATTGAACATAACATCGCACAGTGGAATACAAATGAACAAAACAATATAAAAAATGGATATATAGCAGATTCCAAACAGGCCGCCTATAACCACATGTCTCTAAAAGAGTGTAGCTTAGCTAAGTTTGAAATTTTAAGAGTACCACAAGTTCTTAAAGTAGGCCAACTCTCATCATATTCCAGAATTTGTTTACAAATTTTAGTTATTGCGGTAACTAAGGCAAACTCACTTCAGGTGAACTTTTAAGCACAGCTGTTAACTGTTTTTGCATTTTCATCACGGTCGGGCTCAAAATACACTATTTTCTTTGTGAATTTAACTACGTACAATGATTTTACAAAAACAAAATGCTTGTGGTTTTTGTTACATGTTGTACTTGTTTTATTAGTGAGATTACCTGGTATGAATTTTTCATTATACAAATAACAACTTTAAGGCATGTTTTCTCTATATGCAAGGCTTGAATCATTAAATAAAAAGCCTGTTTCATGGTGTTATATGATGCAAATTATCTAGTAAGCAGTTTTACTCCGAACTTCAAGTATGGTAAATAGTCCCATTTAAGGATTTTCAAACCTTTTCTTGGAATTAGGGATTCCCAATATGTTTATCTTGCTTTGTGTTCAGCAAAATTTCAATCGAAAACACATACATATATGTATTTAATAAATATTTTTCTAGCACTAAGAAAAAATTTTGTTTGTACTAAACCTCTAGGTATAACCGTAATCTTCCTTTTTTCCCAAAAAGTCCTTTACAACATTTAAAACGTTTTAAAACTGATGACATTGCTTAAAACTAGATATCAATTTCCAGACATTTAAAATTAATAGAAAAACTCGTACTGAAACGGCTTTCCCTTGTATTATTTTTCTACTAAAAAAGATTAATAAGGGATTTAGACGAAACTTTTTAGTTTGATTTTTTCAGAGTTGATGGTCGGACGTGGTAAAAATACGGTTAACCCAGTAACAACTCCAAGAAAGTAAATTTCTTTTGCTGGACCGATAAACGCCTTATACACCGTTTGACCATGAACAAAAAAAAATATCAAGGTAAAAAATCATCGTCTAAAAGTCTAGTTAGTAAAAACTTATTGCGTTCGTGGGGATCAGCTGGCTAAATCTGTTACATAAACAAAGTTTGTTGCTGTTTACTAAAAACGTACCGTTGCTTTTGTCACGTAGAAAATCTATAGAAAGTAGATTTTTACGTATCAAGTGTCAAACTAATGCCAAAGGCATTACAATCGAATACTAACAGCTGACAAAATTACTTGGGGTGATACGTTTTCTATAACTAACAGCTAAAGTTGAGCGGCACTAAAAGTTCTAACGTTACGCGATACGTTTTTACTAAATAGACCTTAAGGCCCGTATAAATGTATGAATGAAAGAAAATTTTTAGGTAGAGGTATATTAGGGTAATTTTTATTGCAAGTAGTTTTATTTTTACAGTCCCCAACTGAAATTCGGTTGGATATTCTTACACGCCGCTATTTTATTTTTTGCTGCAAATTTTACTACTAAGTAATCAAAAGTTTGAAAATAAAGAACAGTAGTCAATACTGGCATGGTGTTGAGAAAATAACATTCCTGGCTAGCTCTATCAGGGGATAAGTTACTTGACCCTTATTCTTAGCGTGTGAACATGAAAACTAGACTCTCCATGCCACTGAAATCCCAGAGTCTAGAGAAATAAAAAAAAGAACAAACAATGTTAGGTACTAAAATCACTTCCAGTGATGACACAATACTAAGGACGGACTTTAACACATAATTTACACTGCCCTGGCTCTAATGCGGTCACCTAACAGAGATCTTGAAAAAACTTAACACATCATTTTAAATTGAATTCAGGGCTTATTCAAAACAAAAAAAGATATTAGCATTTCTATGCTGCTAAATATAAAAGTTTTTACAAATGTGGTTAAAATGATTTTGTATAATAATCAGTAAAATGCATATGTAAATATAGTTTTATAAATATATAAGTATAGTATAATTATTACAAATAATACGAATGAAGTGCAATTTTACGTTTAACAATATTTAAAATACTTATTGATAATTACTCGCCAATTTGTTGGAAACTGCTGGCCAGGTTTCATCGTTGTGTGCCACCCTACTGCTACAATTGGGTTGATGTAACACTACGTCTTGACGAGCAAATTTTTTGTTATAACAATGAACAAAACGTCGGCAGAGCTGTTAACAAAAATTTGTTAAGGTCTTTGTTGTGGAGAGTACGTACAATGTTTTTGTTAGGCCTAGTCATATTATTTTAAGGTGGTGTGGCATAGATAGCAAATTTCTTTTGTTTGCTGTCTTTTTTTTCTTATTGAAAACAATGCTTGTTAAGACATCGTTGTTATAACAATTGTTTTAACAACGATGTCATAACAATGACAAAACAGTAACAACAGCGGTCCAGACGTGACACATTCTTGTGCTAACAATTGTTATAACAAATAATTTGCTCGTCAAGACGCTATGTAAAGATGATTTGTTGTTTTGTTGTTATTTGCAGATTTAGTTTTTTAATTTTGTAGAATTTAGTTTGTAGATCTAGTTTTAAATATTGGTTTTTATTTATTTCCTTTGTTGCAATTTTAATATATATATAAATATATATATATATATATATATATATATATATATATATATATATATATATATATATATATATATATATATATATATATATATATATATATATATATATATATATATATATATATATATATATATATATATATATATATATATATATATATATATATATATATATATATATATATATATATATATATATATATATATATATATATATATATATATATATATATATATATATATATATATATATATATATATATCGAGCCATAACCGCCAAAAAAGCTCAAGCGACATGCTTTTCGAAAATCGTTTTTGGACGAAAATCGATTATTTACGATAAATCGGACTATCTGTCTAAGTTTCAAAGTCCTGCCATGTACCGTTACGGAAATACAGCAAAAGAAATTTTAGCTTAAGTGCATTTTCCCTTTAAATTTTTAATTTGATTACATTTTTTTGTAACTGCAAAATGTCGCTTAAGCTAAAATTCTTTTTTGCAAATACAGCAAAACTAGTGTCAAAAACCCTTACAAACATGCGTTGTCTTATAGGAAATTTAATAAAACTATTAACATTACATATAACAGTCCACTACAATCCTATATAGCCAATAAAAGGGCTCTACTTCGATTTAAACCAAGGTTAACTAAAAAATACTTCTCCTGTAAAATTTACTTTATGGCGCTTAAGCTTTTTTGGCGGTTAGAGCGCGATATATATATATATATATATATATATATATATATATATATATTATATATATATATATATATATATATATATATATATATATATATATATATATATATATATATATATATATATATATATATATATATATATATATATATATATATATATATATATATATATATATATATATATATATATATATATATATATATATATATATATATATATATATATATATATATATATATATATATATATATATATTTATATATATATTAAAATTGCAACAAAGGAAATAAATAAAAACCAATATTTAAAACTAGATCTACAAACTAAATTCTACAAAATTAAAAAACTAAATCTGCAAATAACAACAAAACAACAAATCATCTTTACATAGCGTCTTGACGAGCAAATTATTTGTTATAACAATTGTTAGCACAAGAATGTGTCACGTCTGGACCGCTGTTGTTACTGTTTTGTCATTGTTATGACATCGTTGTTAAAACAATTGTTATAACAACGATGTCTTAACAAGCATTGTTTTCAATAAGAAAAAAAAGACAGCAAACAAAAGAAATTTGCTATCTATGCCACACCACCTTAAAATAATATGACTAGGCCTAACAAAAACATTGTACGTACTCTCCACAACAAAGACCTTAACAAATTTTTGTTAACAGCTCTGCCGACGTTTTGTTCATTGTTATAACAAAAAATTTGCTCGTCAAGACGTAGTGTTACATCAACCCAATTGTAGCAGTAGGGTAGCACACAACGATGAAACCTGGCCAGCAGTTTCCAACAAATTGGCGAGTAATTATCAATAAGTATTTTAAATATTGTTAAACGTAAAATTGCACTTCATTCGTATTATTTGTAATAATTATACTATACTTATATATTTATAAAACTATATTTACGTATGCATTTTACTGATTATTATACAAAATCATTTTAACCACATTTGTAAAAACTTTTATATTTAGCAGCATAGAAATGCTAATATCTTTTTTTGTTTTGAATAAGCCCTGAATTCAATTTAAAATGATGTGTTAAGTTTTTTCAAGATCTCTGTTAGGTGACCGCATTAGAGCCAGGGCAGTGTAAATTATGTGTTAAAGTCCGTCCTTAGTATTGTGTCATCACTGGAAGTGATTTTAGTACCTAACATTGTTTGTTCTTTTTTTTATTTCTCTAGACTCTGGGATTTCAGTGGCATGGAGAGTCTAGTTTTCATGTTCACACGCTAAGAATAAGGGTCAAGTAACTTATCCCCTGATAGAGCTAGCCAGGAATGTTATTTTCTCAACACCATGCCAGTATTGACTACTGTTCTTTATTTTCAAACTTTTGATTACTTAGTAGTAAAATTTGCAGCAAAAAATAAAATAGCGGCGTGTAAGAATATCCAACCGAATTTCAGTTGGGGACTGTAAAAATAAAACTACTTGCAATAAAAATTACCCTAATATACCTCTACCTAAAAATTTTCTTTCATTCATACATTTATACGGGCCTTAAGGTCTATTTAGTAAAAACGTATCGCGTAACGTTAGAACTTTTAGTGCCGCTCAACTTTAGCTGTTAGTTATAGAAAACGTATCACCCCAAGTAATTTTGTCAGCTGTTAGTATTCGATTGTAATGCCTTTGGCATTAGTTTGACACTTGATACGTAAAAATCTACTTTCTATAGATTTTCTACGTGACAAAAGCAACGGTACGTTTTTAGTAAACAGCAACAAACTTTGTTTATGTAACAGATTTAGCCAGCTGATCCCCACGAACGCAATAAGTTTTTACTAACTAGACTTTTAGACGATGATTTTTTACCTTGATATTTTTTTTTGTTCATGGTCAAACGGTGTATAAGGCGTTTATCGGTCCAGCAAAAGAAATTTACTTTCTTGGAGTTGTTACTGGGTTAACCGTATTTTTACCACGTCCGACCATCAACTCTGAAAAAATCAAACTAAAAAGTTTCGTCTAAATCCCTTATTAATCTTTTTTAGTAGAAAAATAATACAAGGGAAAGCCGTTTCAGTACGAGTTTTTCTATTAATTTTAAATGTCTGGAAATTGATATCTAGTTTTAAGCAATGTCATCAGTTTTAAAACGTTTTAAATGTTGTAAAGGACTTTTTGGGAAAAAAGGAAGATTACGGTTATACCTAGAGGTTTAGTACAAACAAAATTTTTTCTTAGTGCTAGAAAAATATTTATTAAATACATATATGTATGTGTTTTCGATTGAAATTTTGCTGAACACAAAGCAAGATAAACATATTGGGAATCCCTAATTCCAAGAAAAGGTTTGAAAATCCTTAAATGGGACTATTTACCATACTTGAAGTTCGGAGTAAAACTGCTTACTAGATAATTTGCATCATATAACACCATGAAACAGGCTTTTTATTTAATGATTCAAGCCTTGCATATAGAGAAAACATGCCTTAAAGTTGTTATTTGTATAATGAAAAATTCATACCAGGTAATCTCACTAATAAAACAAGTACAACATGTAACAAAAACCACAAGCATTTTGTTTTTGTAAAATCATTGTACGTAGTTAAATTCACAAAGAAAATAGTGTATTTTGAGCCCGACCGTGATGAAAATGCAAAAACAGTTAACAGCTGTGCTTAAAAGTTCACCTGAAGTGAGTTTGCCTTAGTTACCGCAATAACTAAAATTTGTAAACAAATTCTGGAATATGATGAGAGTTGGCCTACTTTAAGAACTTGTGGTACTCTTAAAATTTCAAACTTAGCTAAGCTACACTCTTTTAGAGACATGTGGTTATAGGCGGCCTGTTTGGAATCTGCTATATATCCATTTTTTATATTGTTTTGTTCATTTGTATTCCACTGTGCGATGTTATGTTCAATACTCCAAATTAAGGTCCAAACCAAGCAAAGCATTTAAACTTAATTTTACCGAACGCCAAGCATAGTTTTTTGCCGACTTCCAAACGTTCGGTCAGACACTAATAAATATAAAACACCACCCTTGTTTGGTTAAGGTGCTTAAAAATGTATTCGACTTGCAAAACAGATATTTTCTAAAAACTTTATTTGAAAGTTAGTTTTATTTTTTCCGTATTATATTATTTTTCATACCGAAACGATGATACCGGTAGTGAAGGAAACGGTATTGGAAAATACCGGTATTTTCCAACCGAAAACAATTACGGTATCGGTAGTGATACCGGCATTCAATTTTAAACGGTATTTAATCGGTAGCGGTATTAATTACGGCGTCGGTTGCCAACCTTGCGGAAAATCAACAAATTTGGATTTTTCAGCGACTTTGATGCATTTATTGCGTTTACTCTTTAAGAGCATACAAATTTTTAGCGAGATTTCAAAGATGCCAGTTGTTCAAGACTTGATTGAAAAATACCTTGTTTATAATATTTCTTATTGGAATTAATTTACATGATGAAATATTTCATGACATTTGTGGCATGAATCTTTCTTTATTTGCTAATGGAATGGACATGGAAGCAAGTTGTGTTGAAAAAGTGGTAGAAAATAAAATTTCAGTTGGTTTTTGTCAACTTTCTTTGTCAAATTTGCTTTTCCGTGCTTGCAATAAGCAAATAAAAAAAGTTTAATGAAGAAAATTTCATGAAATATTTCATCATGGAAATGTAGTTATGCAAATGCGGTGTAACCCTTTCTACTCTGCCATTTATCTCGAAAACGGTTGGTCCTACAAAATATAACTGTATAAAACATATGCAGGAAATTGTATTCTCTATAGCTTATAAATGAGAACACATTTATATTTACAAAAATACAAAATTAATATATTTATTTAAAAATTAAAGAAAATTATTTCATGGTTGCTGTTTTGAAAAACTTAAATTCAATGACAAATTTATGAAAAATATTAACAACATAAAAAATGAAATAATAATTAAAATATTTTTAAAATACAAAGTATATTTTTAAATTAGTAAGTACCTATAAGTACTCCCTCCTCAATGAACGCTGAAGCGTTCTGGAAATTTCACAGTTCTGCCGGATCTGGTTTTAAAAATTCGTTTACGGTTTTCTGTTTTAGAAGTATTTTCATCATAATTAGAATTTACGATAAACGCAGGTTTGAGGGAGTCAATTGATATTGTTTCCTTTCTGCTATTAACACAAACCATAAATGTCTTTTGATGTCGCTGCAAAACAGGAAACGGCCCATTGTACTTCGGTTGAAAAGGTTTCTTACTTGAGGTCTACACGTAACATAATATGTAAGATGAGATTGTCAAATTCAATCGCAGAGAGAATTATGTTATGTGTAGACTTCAAATTAGTGTTATCTCAATGTTATAGGAATTTTTATGAGAGCGTTGTTATAAGAATTCTTATAACAACAATCTTATGAGATGAGCTGTCAAAAAACACATGTACATGAAAATAAAATAGTGTGCATGTGTGAGTGTTTATCAAAATAAATGAAAAGCGATGTTTTTAATAAAATTTCTGTGTTAAATAAACGAATAAATGTGTTTAATTGATTCATAAATTTAAATTTGTGTGAAAAATTAAAAATATAATAGCTAATTATGCAAAAGTAGTACATGTTAACTCGATGAGCATTTGCATAAAATGAAATCTTATCGGAAAAGTTAAATTACGTCTTCTCCTAGTGTGAGATTAAGAGAAAATTCGACATTTTTTTTTTAGTATTCTGCCGACGTTTTTTCTCATGTTATCTCAAAGTCAATGTCTCATGAAGACGCTGTGTTATAAGAATCACGACGTATCCAGACATCGGAGCATTTACTTAAATCTTGATGTACAAAAAAAATTGTTCGAGCTGTTTTTGTGATATGAGGTATCTGTTGGCTTAAGATTGCTCATTATATTTTGAATTACTTTTAAATGAGATGAAGGATCAACTGTTCCAACTGGCTTAAAATATTCACCTGGAAGTTGTAGCGTTTCACCATATAGCATCACTGCAGAAGATGCTCCGAGATCTTCTTTGAGGCTCGCTCTTAAGCCCAGAAGAACTGAAATTAAAGAAATAGTGCATTGTTTATTATCAGCACATGTAAGACCGGCTTTAAGTGTTCGATGAAATCGTTCCACTAAGCCGTTCGCTTGTGGATGATAGGCTGTCGTAAGATTGTGTGATATTCCCAAGTTCTTAGTTATCTCATTGAACATATGCGAAGTAAATTGACTTCCTCGATCAGTAACAATGGTACTTGGAATACCAAAACGACAAATCCACCCATCGTAGAATGCTCTAAAAACAGTTTCAGCTGAAAAGCTTCTGGCCATCGACTAAAATGATCAACACATGTCAATAGGTATGAATATTCTTCGGAAGGTGGTAATGGTGCAACGATATCTAAATGTATCACTGAAAATCGGTTGCTAACGATTGGAAAATTGTCAAGTTTGCTTTTAGTATGCCTTGTTATCTTAGAACGTTCACATTCTTGACAACCTCGTGACCAATCGTTGACATTTTTGTTTATTTGAGCACATGAGTTTTCTAGTAGCCCGTATATTAGGGTGAGAAATTGTATGGATATTCTTGAATATTTTCTCTCGAAACTCGCTTGGAACATAAGGGCGAGCTACTCCAGTTGACGTTTCACAATAAACTTGTATATCTGTGTTTGGAAGTGCAATAAAGACAAATTTTTTCTTACTTGGAGACTGTAAAAATTCTTTAAGTTTGGAGTCATTCCCTTGAGCTTGACCTAATTTGTGATAGTCTATAGCTTGAATCTGAATTTCCTCAATTCGTGATAAAGCGTCGACTATAGTATTTTCTGAACCAGCTATATGTCTTAAATCTATTGAGAACTGAGCAATAAAATCAAGATGATTTCGCTGGCGTGGTGATGCTTTTTCCAATTTTTGCTTGAATGCAAATATTAGAGGACGGTGGTCTGTATAAACAGAAAACTCTCGTGCCTCCAATAAATATCGAAAATGATGAATAGATTTATATATAGCTAAGAGTTCGCGGTCATATGTGCTGTACCTCTCTTGAGTTGGATTTATTCGCTTACTGAAAAATCCAAGTGGCTTCCATGAGTTATTGACAAATTGCTCCAGTACAGCACCAACAGCAAAATTCGATGCGTCAACTTTTAAAACCATTTTTGCATTATGAACAGGATGAGACAAAAATGTTACTTCAGCTAATGTTTTCTTGCAGTTATTAAAAGCATTTATCGAGTCCTTATTCCAAGGAATTTCACGATTATCGTTCTTTTTGATTGTCCCTTTTAAGAAAGCATTAAGGACAGCTTGTTCGGTGACGATAAAAATGTAGCATAGCCAAAAATCTTCTCAACTCCTTAACTGTTTTTAGCAGAGGGAAATCGTTAATTGCTTTTATTTTTTCTGGAAGTGGGTGGATTCCTTTTTTGCTAATGTGGTGTCCAAGGAAATTTATTTCAGGAACACCAAAAACACACTTAGCGGGATTAACCTTAATTCCGTACTTCTTAAATCGCTCAAAGAGTATTTTTAGGTGAGTAAGATGTTCCTCTGCAGATTTTGAGAAAATACAGACATCATCGATGTAGACGAATACAAAATCGAGTCCTCTGCAAACTTCATCGATAAAGAGCTGAAAGGCTTGCGCCGCATTGCATAACCCAAAAGGCATTCTCAAAAATTCGAATAGCCCAAAGGGTGTTGTCACAGCGGTCTTCGGGATATCATCCGGATGCACTGGAATTTGATAAAATGCTTTAATTAAATCTAATTTCGAAAATATTATAGCACCATGAAGATTCATTTGGAAATCAGTAAGATATGGCACAGGATATTTGTCTGCAACGGTGATACTATTAAGAGTCCTGTAATCACCACAAGATACTCTTCAACAAATTATGGAATTGGCTTTCTTCAGAAACCATTTTGATACCAGCAAAAGACTCGCTAACAATACTACCTTTAGTTTTGAGCTTGGTTGCACCATCAACTAATGATTTTTCTTTCAGATATGGTAGAAGATGATAATGGCGAAGGAAATCTGCTCCAATAATTAGACGGGAAACATCCGCAAGTATATAATTCCATCGAAAACTTCTGCGTAGACCTAAGTCTAAATTAAGAACTCTATGGCCAAATGTTTTGATCTCTGTACCATTTGCTGCATACAATGAAAGTTTTTGAGGTCTTTTTACAAGGGTAAACGGAAATTTCAGCTCCTGTATCGACAAGAAATTGAATTTTTTAATGGTTTTCGGTGACAAATAAACGACCATTGAAGACGTTGAAGATAATTGGATGGTTTTTGGTCACCCATATCTATTCCATTCAGTAAACGTTTCAGTTGTTGTTCTGCAGACTCTGGAAATGATTTGGTATGCGATCTTTAAGAGCATCGTATTTACCAGAAGAAGGTGGAGAAATAATTATATCTTTCACTAAATATAAGACTGATTGGTCCAAATTCATCACCAGGTATTCAAATTTTGTTGTATCTTGGGTAATACCACACATACGAAAAGATGCTTCAACCTGTAGGAACCAAACTTCTGGCTCATCCTTCCAAAACGATGGAATCTTAGGAGTTTTTGCTGATGATATTTCAGGAACATTAACTTGCTCTGCAGGAGGCTGTCTAGTTTCCATAGTAGACGTATTTTGTGATGTACCTGGAGGTGTGTCTTCAAAAACAGGCATGTTGATTGTTGCAATAAAAATTATGCAGAATATTTATTTTCCTTTTTTTTCGGGGCCACCAATTATAAATGAGAACACATTTATATTTACAAAAATACAAAATTAATATATTTATTCAAAAATTAAAGAAAATTATTATTGGTTGCTGTTTTGAAAAACTTAAATTCAATGACAAATTTATGAAAAATATTAACAACATAAAAAATTAAATATTGATTAAAATATTTTTAAAATACAAAGTATATTTTTAAAGCTTTTATAAAAAATCCGATTGTTGCGGCCATTGACTTTTGTAATTCGTACACGATCTTAAGTGATGGAAATCGATCGATTTCAAATCACGCCGATTTATAAAAAATTTCGAGGATCAGACTATTTTATTCACTTAAATTCGATTTCGCTGTATCGTGTGATTTACAGAACAACTATTTGCCTACGATAAGATTTGTGAAATCACGCGATTTTTAATCGATCAATTGTCATCACATACATACCTGTATACAAAAAATGTCAGTTTCTTATCGCAAGTTCAAAGACTTAAGCGAAGATCCCACTATAGTAGCAACGCACCGATTTTTGCCAGCGCAATAAAGTCATATCTATTAAAGCCAAACGGACTTATTTCTCAAATAATTGCGCAATAATTTAAAATTACTTTATTACCAGTGCAGAGCAATTACGGCCTTATTTCTTTGTAAGTCTGAGTTCACACAGACATTTTAAAAACGCACGTTTCTGAATTTTTGAGCTTAATTTATGGTTTTTCGGGCATTACATGCTATTATAAAGTATTATATCAGTTATTGTAGATAAGAATGAGCTTATAAGGCTTTAAAAAGTGCGTTTTGAAAACGCAAGTGTTGCCTCAGTCTTAGTTGATACACAAGATCATACGGGGTTTTTACAGATGGATTTATTGCTGGCGCCGACGAAAATTGGTACTCTGCGCCGATAGTAGGATCTTAGCTTTAGCAATTTTTTTACCTTATTTGAGTGGGCTATATTGAATTTGAGGCATTCAGAATGTTGTCATGTTCAATTGTATTAAAAAATTAGAAAATATGGAATAAGCTAATGAATTTATATACAGCAGTGATATTAATTGGTGAGTTGTCAAGTGAGTTAGTGGAGTAACATGGTATTTTTTAGGTGGCATGCAATAACGTCTATGGAAATAATGTCCGTGGACATTAGTTCCCCTTAAAAAAGGAAAAATGTACATGTTATGCAGAAAATCTTTACTCAGCGAAGCCACTATGTGACATACCCAGACGAGAAAACCTTAAGCCCAGCCGAAGGCCGGCAATGCAAAACATCTTTTCTGTGCAATACTATTTTCATGGAATCTATTTCCATTTTTTGCTGGACTTTATTTCCTTTTCAAAATGGAAATAGTGTCCATGGATAGTATTTCCTTTTCAACGTGGAAATAACGTCTATGGTCATTATTTCCATGGACGATATTGCATGCCACCACTTTTTAATATCAAATAGTATAAAAAAGTTTTAAGCTTGTAGATGTGGCCGAGCTTTTAAATACATATTTATCACACAAATATTTATTCACGAAAATTTGTACGTCCATCCACTCGAGAAAATGATAAAGCAATACAATTAGCACTATTTCTACAAATGCGTTCACACCAGAACAGCATGCGGCGCAAATTTTTTAGTTGTTCGTCAGAAACCAACAAGCCATAGTTCGAGTGCGTTGAATGTGACGAAAATTCTTGCGTAGAAATAGTGCTAATTTTATTGCTTTATCATTTGCTTGAGCGGCTGGCCGTAAAAATTTTCGTGAATAAATATTTGTGTGATAACTATTTATAAGCTCGTCCACATCTACAACTTAAAATTTGTGCCGCAAATATTTTCGGCGAACACGTTCGGCGCAAATATTTTTAGGTGTGGACCCACCTTAACTTGAGGTCTACACGTAACATAATATGTAAGATGAGATTGTCAAATTCAATCGCAGAGAGAATTATGTTACGTGTAGACTTCAAATTAGTGTTATCTCAATGTTATAGGAATTTTTATGAGAGCGTTGTTATAAGAATTCTTATAACAACAATCTTATGAGATGAACTGTCAAAAAACAAATGGACATGAAAATAAAATAGTGTGCATGTGTGGATATTTATTAAAATAAATGAAAAGCGATGTTTATTAATATGATTATTTTGAACGTATTTGCTTTGTGAATCTAAATTGATTATTAGGCTAAGGTTCGTAACGTTATATTCAGAAAGAATTGGGTATGATTAATATTCCAAGGAACAAGGGAAAAATTAACATCAACTTAATTTTTCAACGTACACAGCAGAACAGAGTAGCGCCACTTGCGGAAGCCGCTATACTTCCATCGTCAGTGCTCACGTGTATTTGCTATCAGCACCTGTCAGGTGGCTCTGTTGAATGTAATTTTAATTCTTATATATACAACTTTTTCGTGAAAATTGAATACGAGAATTAAATCACTTTCAAGCTGATATTAAAGTGCACTTTCCCAGCGTTGCCATCGGTTTATTTTTCTTCATTCCCATTTTTCTGATTTTTGTTCTACTCAAGACAAACTTTTTTGGTTTGATTTTATACTTAAGTTTATATGAACATGTAAACATGTGAAAAGCTCAATCCAGTAGCTAATTGTTTATTAATATGATTATTTCGAACGTATTTGCTTTGTGAATCTGAATTGGCAACGTTGGGAAAGTGCACTTTAATATCAGCTTGAGAGTGATTTAATTCTCGTATTCAATTTTCACGAAAAAGTTGTATATATAAGAATTAAAATTACATTCAACAGAGCCACCTGACAAGTGGTGATAGCAAATACACGTGAGCACTGACGATGGAAGTGTAGCGGCTTTCGAAAGTGGCGCTACTCTGTTCTGCTGTGTACGTTGAAAAATTAAGTTGATGCTAATTTGTCCCTTGTTCCTTGGAATATTAATCATACCCAATTCTTTCTGAATATAACGTTACGAACCTTAGCCTAATAATCAATTTAGATTCACAAAGCAAATACGTTCGAAATAATCATATTAATAAACAATTAGCTACTGGCTTGAGCTTTTCACATGTTTACATGTTCATATATACTTAAGTATAAAATCAAACCAAAAAAGTTTGTCTTGAGTAGAACAAAAATCAGAAAAATGGGAATGAAGAAAAATAAACCGATGGCAACGCTGGGAAAGTGCACTTTAATATCAGCTTGAGAGTGATTTAATTCTCGTATTCAATTTTCACGAAAAAGTTGTATATATAAGAATTAAAATTACATTCAACAGAGCCACCTGACAAGTGGTGATAGCAAATACACGTAAGCACTGACGATGGAAGTGTAGCGGCTTCCGAAAGTGGCGCTACTCTGTTCTGCTGTGATCGTTGAAAAATTAAGTTGATGTTAGTTTTTCCCTTGTTCCTTGGAATATTAATCATACCCAATTCTTTCTGAATATAACGTTACGAACCTTAGCCTAATAATCAATTTAAAAGCGATGTTTTTGATAAAATTTCTGTGTTAAATATATGAATAAATGTGTTTAATTGATTCATAAATTTAAATTTGTGTAAAAATTAAAAATAAAATAGCTAATTATGCAAAAGCAGTACATGTTAACTCGATAAGCATTTGCATAAAATGAAATCTTATCGGAAAAGTTAAATTACGTCTTCCCCTAGTGTGAGATTAAGAGAAAATTCGACATTTTGTTTGTAGCATTCTGCCGACGTTTTTTCTCATGATATCTCAAAGTTAATGTCTCGTGAAGACGCTGTGTAAGGTGTCTTTACATGGTAATACATATTAATAATAATGTTACGATCCCTACAAGAAATGTATGACCGAAACTAATACACACACAGTTGTTTTACTAATACGTTTGCATATATGACTGTCATTGTTGATGGAGATATCTATCATCGTTGACGACATTTAAAAATTTTTTAAGGTTAAACATTTATATTTAAATAATGCATATGTTACTCAATGTTTACACCAGACAATGCTGTTTTGACAATAACATTTTTTCACTAATACATATACACTTTTTCAACTGTCTTCACTACTGTCACAAAGTAGGACAGAGGGGTCAATTTTGACGTTTCCAAAATGAAAAAATCAGCTTTTTTGCCTAGCGTAAATAATTGAAAAGGCACAGCTATATCATCTACGAACAAGGGAAACAAGGAACAAGTAAAAACAAAAACTATAAAAATGTAATTCAATGTGAAAGTGTTTAATTATTAAAAAAAAACAAGCGCAAATATAATTGTTTTATGAAGTAAAAAATTAATAAAACATTTAAAGTGTGTTTATGTGATATTTTAAACTTTAATTGCTAATAAAAGCGTAAATGAAGCGTGCGTGGGTTTGTGCATGGATATGCATATGTATGTGTGATTCGTTTGGTTGCAAAAGTGGTTGAAAGTTGCAGAAAAAGCTAGAAAATACATAAAAACCAAATAAAATATTTATAAAATGTGGGATTTTAATTTTCTTGTATATAAAATAATAAATGTATCTCTTATTATTTAAAAAATCTAAATTTTACTTTTATTTCGGCAGAAAATGAGTATGAAAGCTAACATACAAAAATTGCTGTTCCCTTTTGTTAACGTACTTCGTTAGAACTACATACAATATCTTCTCTCTCGTGTCTCGTCTAGTTAGACTGTGCTACTGTCTTGAATATTTTGAAGACAGTAAATCGGACAATAATTTGACGTATGCCGATAATAATTTGAGGTTTTGTAAACAAAAAAGAAATATTCAAAAAGGAAAGCTTATAATATTTATAATTTTGATATTTTCTTTACTTTTTTTTAAGTTTTAACTTACAAAGCTCGCGCAAAACACGAAAATTCGGGAATTTAAAATTAATTGTCATAATTATTGTCTGGACAACTAATACGTATTCTTGTCAAGACAGCATTGTCAGTTGTAAACGTACTGCTAGAGAAACACAGCTCACGTTTTCTTTCCTGACGTTAAAAATAAAAAAATAGTGTTCATTATTAAAAAAATAAAAATACCTATTTTAAATAAATCATATTTTTAATAAATATTCCTTTAAAAAATATTTGGCAAAAACTTATTTTTCTACATTTAGGAAATAATAATAATGAAGGGTTGCTGCAATGTTTTAAAAGAATAAAAACAGCTTACAAAATGATAGAAAGCGAAATATAGACAAAGAAACCCCAAATTTCACGCAAACAAAAGTTGATTTGTCAGCGGCCACAAATTTTTTGTTTGTACAAGAGGAACAAGGAGTCAAAATCATATGGTAATTTATAAAATTTGAATCGAATTTAAATGTCCAACCGCCAGTTTTTGACTTAGTAATTAAGTATTTATTTAGTTAATTTTCATATAAATGTAAATTGTAATTAAATACAACTTCTGTTTTTCAGTCATATTTAGTTGTTATTTAATTGTGACAAAAACATGGTAGCACCATAAAATATCACAAATTTCGCAACAAAAAGCACCGGTTCAACATAAACAAAGAAAAATTCCAAAAAATGCATTTTTCTACATTCAGGAAATAAGAATAATGAAGAGTTTGCAATGTTTTAAACGAATAAAAACAGCTTACAAAGTCACAAAAACACAAATATGGATAAAGAAAGCCCAAATTGCTCGGCAACAAAAGTTGAATTGTCAGCGGTCACAATTTTTTTGTTTCCCCAATAACAACAAGCAGTCAAAATCATATGGTACTTTATAAAACTTAAATCGAATTTAAATGTACAAGATTGGAGATATAAGTTCTATTTAAATATGGTCTATAAAAATGAATTTTCTATTTAAACAGAAATTAAGTTTAAAAACCATTTAATTACTAAGTAAAAAACTGGCGGCAAGATTGGTGAACTAATTTTGATTTAAGTGTTTAATGCAAAACAGAACTTTGTATTTAAAACGAATTTAAACATAAATGACTTTGCAAATCCAAGTTAAAAATTGGTCGTAATACTTGTGAAAAACTCAAATCTTAAGTAAAAATCCAACAGTGTGAAAACAAATTGTTATGACTTGTCAAATAATACGTGAAGAAATTTGACAGTATTATGGTATTCGTCATTTATATGAAATTTTCTAAACAATCACATTTTTCATTTTGGGTGTCTTTTGCACAAACAAACATAGGAATAACAGTCGTGTATTTGTGTGTGGCACAAATAAAGAAAAAGAAGAACGAAAAATTTGCTTTATTGCAAATAATTTATGTTACGTTTTATTTGGAATGTGTTAATGTAGAAACAATGAGAAATGTTTCTTTAAGATTTTTTGACAGTCAGACTGATTTTGATTTGATTTTCGTCTTACAAAATCTAATAAAAATCTCTTGTATTACAACACAGGAAAATAATTTGTATATGACTTTTCACGTAAAAGCACCGATATCTTAAAAACTGGCCGATACAACGGTACTTAAGTGTATATTTAGTTTAATATTGAACCTTCCAAGCTTTAGTTTGATATGTAATTGGAAGCTGTCATCGATGTAATTCGTAAGTTATGGCACTATAAAAATGAGATTTTAAAAATAAGTTAACTCATAAACTCATTTTTAAATTACCATAACTTACATACGTATTTCATTGGTGACAGGTTTCAGGCTGTATCGACTCGTTACATATTGCGACATCTAATAGTATGTTTCCACCGGCATGATTTCGACAAATCATGGTTATTTGAACAAATCATGTTGATTTATACATGATTTACCATACATTTTGCATACGACCAAATTACCTCAAAGTAGGTGATTTATTTTAAATTATGTCGAAAGTACTCTTTTTGGAACTATATCTATGCAACCCTGCGTTGCTTTTAAAATTACAAACTCCATCCCTGGGTCATCCATCAATTGTGATTGACAATTTCGAAATATGACATTAAAGAATATTTAATTAATTTTAAATGTCAAACTATATATGGAAAAAATTCAATTACATCTGCTGCGCACATCTTATAAAGTAAGTGGCTTATTTGACTACGAAAATTCGAACACCGAATCACTCACAAGCTCGGTGGAAACACTTCGAAGTATTTTACCTAAATCTACGTAGTTTAAAGTTGGTGGAAACATACTATAAGTATATTTTGAATAAGTGATTTTATTTTTATACACGTGAAACATTTCAAAGTGGCACCACTGAAATATGTACTTCTATAACAAAATGTCAGCTGGTAATAGTATGTTTCCACCGGCATGATTTCCACAAATCATGGTGATTTGAGCAAATCATGTTGATTTATACATGATTTACCATACATTTTGCATACGAGCAAATTTCCTCAAAGTAGGTGATTTATTTTAAATTATGTCAAAAATACTATTTTTCCAACTGTATCTATGCAACCCTGCGTTGCTTTTAAAATTACAAACTCCATCCCTGGGTCATCCATCAGTTGTGATTGACAATTTCGAACAAATTACATTAAAAAATGGTGATCGGTGTGAACAAATCAAACTCACGACAACAAACCGTAACAGCTGTACGCTGTTCTTTCTGTTGTTGCTATTGTATTATTTGCTAAATGGTGAATTATTTTAACTGAGAAAAGATACAGTAAGCAATGAATATAATAAAATAAATAATTTAAAAGGCTCTTACATATATTAAAACATTTCTTTATTTCGTACCCAAGAATTAGTTTAGATTTAACAACAAAAATACTTTTTAGACCAATAGAAAACAAACTGCGTACAGTTTTTTGGGTAAAAAATAAAACTATGGGGTGATAATCACCAACAAACTTTGAGCATTTTTTCCGGAATGTAAAAGTTTGTTGGTGATTATTACCCTATAGTTTTATTTTTTACCAAAAAACTGTACGCAGTTTGTTTTCTATTGATCTAAGCTTCAATTTGGCTTTTGTTTTAATCTTGCACAAGAATTATTTTAGATTTTACAGCAAAAATACTTTTTGGGTGTTTTTGAGCATTTTTTGTGGAATGGAAAAGTTTGTTGGTGATTATCACCCCATAGTTTTATCTTTTACCCAAAAAACTGTACGCAGTTTGTTTTCTATTGCCCTAAGCTTGATTGTGGCTTTTGATTTAATCTTGCACAAGAATTATTTTAGATTTTACAGCAAAAATACTTTTTGGGTGTTTTTGAGCATTTTTTGCGGAATGGAAAAGTTTGTTGGTGATTATCACCCCATAGTTTTATTTTTTACCCAAAAAACTGTACGCAGTTTGTTTTCTATTGGTCTTAGCTTGATTTTGGCTTTTGATTTAATCTTGCACAAGAATTATTTTAGATTTTACAGCAAAAATACTTTTTGGGTGTTTTTGAGCATTTTTTGCGGAATGGAAAAGTTTGTTGGTGATTATCACCCCATAGGTTTATTTTTTACCGAAAAAACTGTACGCAGTTTAGTTTTTATTGCCCTAAGCTTGATTTTGGCTTTTGATTAAATCTTTCACAAGAATTATTTTAGATTTTACAGCAAAAATACTTTTTGGGTGTTTTTGAGCATTTTTTGTGGAATGGAAAAGTTTGTTGGTGATTATCACCCCATAGTTTTATTTTTTACCCAAAAAACTGTACGCAGTTTGTTTTCTATTGCTATAAGCTTGATTTCGGCTTTTGATTTAATCTTGCACAAGAATTATTTTAGATTTTACAGCAAAAATACTTTTTGGGTGTTTTTGAGCATTTTTTGCGGAATGAAAAAGTTTGTTGGTGATTATCACCCCATAGTTTTATTTTTTACCCAAAAAACTGTACGCATTTTGTTTTCTATTACCATAAGCTTGATTTGGGCTTTTGAATTAATCTTGCGCAAGAATTATTTTAGATTTTACAGCAAAAATACTTTTTGGGTGTTTTTGAGCATTTTTTGTGGAATGGAAAAGTTTGTTGGTGATTATCACCCCATAGTTTTATTTTTTACCCAAAAAACTGTACGCAGATTGTTTTCTATTGGTCTAAGCCTAATTTTGGCTTTTGTTTCAATCTTGCACAAGAATTATTTTAGATTTTACAGCAAAAATACTTTTTGGGTGCTTTTGAGCATTTTTTGCGGAATGGAAAAGTTTGTTGGTGATTATCATCCCATAGTTTTATTTTTTACCCAAAAAGCTGTACGCAGTTTGTTTTATATTAGTCTAAGTTTGATTTTGGCTTTTGTTTTAATCTTCCACAAGAATTATTTTATATTTTACAGCAAAAATACTTTTTGGGTGTTTTTGAGCATTTTTTGCGGAATGTTAAAGTTTGTTGGTGATTATCACCCCATAGTTTTATTTTTTACCCAAAAAACTGTACGCAGTTTATTTTTTATTGCCCTAAGCTTGATTTTGGCTTATGATTAAATCTTGCACAAGAATTATTTTAGATTTTACAGCAAAAATACTTTTTGGGTGTTTTTGAGCATTTTTTGTGGAATGGAAAAGTTTGTTGGTGATTATCACCCCATAGTTTTATTTTTTACCCAAAAAACTGTACGCAGTTTGTTTTCTATTGGTCTAAGCCTAATTTTGGCTTTTGTTTCAATCTTGCACAAGAATTATTTTAGATTTTACAGCAAAAATACTTTTTGGGTGCTTTTGAGCATTTTTTGCGGAATGGAAAAGTTTGTTGGTGATTATCATCCCATAGTTTTATTTTTTACCCAAAAAGCTGTACGCAGTTTGTTTTCTATTAGTCTAAGTTTGATTTTGGCTTTTGTTTTAATCTTGCACAAGAATTATTTTATATTTTACAGCAAAAATACTTTTTGGGTGTTTTTGAGCATTTTTTGCGGAATGTTAAAGTTTGTTGGTGATTATCACCCCATAGTTTTATTTTTTACCCAAAAAACTGTACGCAGTTTATTTTTTATTGCCCTAAGCTTGATTTTGGCTTATGATTAAATCTTGCACAAGAATTATTTTAGATTTTACAGCAAAAATACTTTTTGGGTGTTTTTGAGCATTTTTTGTGGAATGAAAAAGTTTGTTGGTGATTATCACCCCATAGTTTTATTTTTTACCCAAAAAACTGTACGCAGTTTGTTTTCTATTGCCCTAAGCTTGATTATGGCTTTTGATTAAATCTTGCACAAGAATTATTTTAGATTTTACAGCAAAAATACTTTGTGGGTGTTTTTGAGCATTTTTTGCGGAATGGAAAAGTTTGTTGGTGATTATCACCCCATAGTTTTATTTGTTACCCAAAAAACTGTACGCAGTTTGTTTTCTATTGGTCTTAGCTTGATTTTGGCTTTTGATTTAATCTTGCACAAGAATTATTTTAGATTTTACAGCAAAAATACTTTTTGGGTGTTTTTGAGCATTTTTTGCAGAATGGAAAAGTTTGTTGGTGATTATCATCCCATAGTTTTATTTTTTACCCAAAAAACTGTACGCAGTTTGTTTTCTATTGGTCTAAGCTTGATTTTGGCTTTTGATTTAATCTTGCACAAGAATTATTTTAGATTTTACAGCAAAAATACTTTTTGGGTGTAACGCAGTTCGTTTTGTAAGGAGTTTAACTGTATACTGGTATTTCTTTGTTTTGTGCACAGTCATTATTTTATATACTTTGATTGTAACGAAATTAATCAATAACAAGTAAGTATTAAAATATCGGCGTGTTTTTTTTATAGCCGAGCTTTACTGTACAATTGTACTGTACGTTTCTTAAGTCTTTGCATGAATTTCTTTTGTTTTTAAAACTCACCACAGCAAATAAAAGAAAACAATGGAAAAATGTAAACACAAACAGCTGTTACGGTTTGTTGGAGTTTGATTTGTTCACATACGTAAAATGGTGGCTATTCTGAAAAACGCGCCGAAGAGGTGAAAATTTGCATTGAAACAAAAACAAAGTTTCACCAATTGTTTTTGTTTTCATTATATATCTCATATGAAATAAACGTGCATATTTAAACGCGTTGCTCTCTCTTTTAAAAACGGTAAGTTTTGTGTGACAAACAAAAACCATTTCTTTAGAATTATGCTATTTTGTTTTACATGTAACTTTTACTAAGTCGACGCGTATTTCTGAATAGCCACCAATATTTAATTAATTTTTAAATTCAAACTATTTATGGAAAAAATTCAATTACATCTTCTGCGCACACCTTATAAAGTAAGTGCATCATTTGACTACGAAAGTTCGAACACCAAATCACTCACAAGCTCGGTGGAAACGCTTCGAAGTAATTTACCTAAATCTACGTAATTTAAAGTAGGTGGAAACATACTATAAGATGTCTCTGTTTATAATGCCTTAACGCTGTGTTCTCACTATGTGTATTTGCCATATGGAATGTCACTTTTTTATACACATGTGATTTCATATGTATGTAAAAATTTGCGGTTTATATAAAGTTTATAATTTTTGTGTTCACCAGTCGGCATGTTATGTACATATACCATATTCTCTAGAGAATAACAATCTTAAGACAGCTGAGTGGCTATAATTATTTTATTCTTATATGTGCTTCTTTTATAATTATTAAATTTAATTTTACTCTTATTTTATTTAATTTAATACTTTGTTAATTCAATAATTATTTTATTTCATTTTCTCGTCCGGAAACTAGCTGATGTCAGATGCTTTGTCACTTGAAAATATAACTCGTTATAAATCATGTGTACTGTACACAGAGAAATAATATATGCTATTGTTGGAAGTGGTTCAGAATATATGTACAAATTAAAAATGTGAACATGGTCCAAATGGCAAATACACATAGTGAAAACATAGCTTAAGCAATCTGCTTTCACTTTTGCTATTTTTTCTTTATATTTGGAAAACAACAAATACGGTAAAAATTTGGATGTAAGTTTAACATTTTTCGATATTCATTGACAGTTTATGCCTTTTTAACGGTAATTCATTTAAACAATTTAACGTTTTGGGATTTCTCTTAATGTAGCTGAACTCCTCGCTCTTGATAAAATTTTATATTGCAAACCAGCGGGAAAAGTAGTCATCGATTACATGAAATATGTTATGCATTATTTTAAAAAGCAAAACAATGCATTCCTTTGGAAGGAAGAATATAATAATAAATAAATGAATTCATTCGCCGGACACAATAAAATAATTCATTACTTTCTTAGGACATGTCCTGTGTTAACAATAATGAATTCTGGCATGAAAAATTATACATACTGTGCTTTACCTTCTCGGTTACTTTTCATTACCTTTACCCGCTGGGAATATATTTGTACTACTCTCCAAAATAATAAAAAGACAATAATGATCTAAATCTAGTTGCTTTTGACTAGATTTCCCATACAAAACCAAATCTACTACGCCTCTAGATTTTGATAAAATCTGCTAAGTGAGATGAAGTATTCCTCTCTTTGTCTTTCTACCGGCTGAAAAGAAAACTTTGTGTGTGTAAAAGGGCACTAAGATGTAGTAGTACTTAGTTATATAACCGTGGTTACATGCTACGCTGTTCCAGAATATATACCTTCTAAGGTGGGCGCAGTAGTTCTTTTTCATTTGACGTATCTCTTTTTCTATGCAGTTTGACATTTCAAAATAAAATAGGTCAAGCAACTATCTCTGGTATGAAAATGAAATCTTGATATATGTCAAAAAAGCATTGTGTAAATGGTATAGATTTGGACATCGATTTCAATTGATATCTACCAGATTTCGCTCTGGTGTAAATGTAGTGTAAAATAGCTTTTTTGAAGGCTATATGTCTCTTAGATACAGCACTGTGTGTTTTCCACATTTTCTTTTCTTCGCCGTATTCCGTTTAATGTATATACAGCTATCTCACTTTCTACAGTGGTGAGTGAGCGAGAAAAATAAAAATGGCTTCAATTATTCGTGCAGTGTAAATTTTAGAAACAATTTTATTCTTTTTTTATTTACTCAAGTTTTAATAAAGTTTTTAACAAGATTTTTCCATATACAAAAAATTCAGTGGCAAACAATTATCCAGTGTATATTAGATGAAAGTAAAACATGAAATTGTATGCATTAAATGAAAAAGAAAATTTTGCAAAATATAAAAGTACCACACAAACATAAATGTTGAAAAATATGATGAACACGTATTGGAAGAAGAAGAATTTGTACGTACTACGTATTGTTCAATGACAATTAATGAAGAAATTTTTCAGACAACAGAAAAAAATGTTAAAATAATTATTTTATTGAAAACAATTGCAAAAAATACTACAATGTAAAAATGACAGAATTGCGCCAATAAATAAAAGATATATGAAAAAATATATTTAATCAGGGCTGGATTTTATATGGTTCCAAATACCAATAAGCATTAAAAATCTCAATTATGAATGAAAGAGTAAGAGAACCAATGAAATTGTGTCATGAAAAATATGAATTAAGAAACAAAAAATTTAAAAAATTATGTACAGAAGTACAAAATTTTTTAAAGTTGAAGTAAAAGTTATAAATATCGAAAAAATGTAAAAATTACAAAATATTTAAATTTACTTATTTCTTTTTCTGCCCTTTTTATCGTATTTGTTTATGACATAAACGAGAAATGTCTCTAAAGTTGACATTCATATGCAATGTTTTGGAAGATGCTTTTAAAAAATTTTAAGAATTTCCAATAACAGCAATAAAGTTACTAGAATTGGTGATGGCGAAATAGTTCTTTGAACTGGCCAAATAATTCTCCAGGCTCACGGCGGGAGTAACAAAAGAAAAGGAAAAAAAAGACTAGAAAGTTATTAATATTTTGTTTTTGTTTCATATTGCTAATTGTGCTAGTGTCATGGAAAAATATAATCAAAAGATAGTAACTGAACAAAGGTAAAATAATAAAAAAATATTATTAAGACTAAACCAAACATAAATTTCAATATGTCACGTTGGAGTAAAAATATTGTGGTGCCCTTGGAGACCACCAAGGAGAGTGATAATCGGCCGACAGTGGCACGTTCGTTAGGTACAATGGGCAAGTGGGGTAAAATGGGATTTACCTCCACTCGCACGTACACCATGTCTGTTATACCGGCCGCAGTGGCAGCAGCTGCTGCTGCCGTGGCAGCTAATAGTCCCCAAGAAAGCCCTGCCTCAAACAAAGAAGATGATCAATTATTATCTGCTTTGGAACCACCAAAACCGCGAAAATTCTTTAAATCACGCAATACGACACCTCCGGAAGTTATAGCACAAATAATGCAACAAATACCACGTCAATCAACATCACCTCTACGGGATGCATCAACATCGTCCGCACTATCAACACCAATAAGAGAACCTATAAAAATGAAAATTTCGAAAACTAATTCCGCTGAGCGGAAGAAAAAGTCTACTAAAAAGAAAACGTCTAAAAAAGCTTTGGATTCTTGTGATGACGATCAAACAAGCGCAAATGGTGAACCTAAACATTCTTCAGAGGTCAAAGCAACGAAAAAGAAAAAACAAGAAAAAGAACTTAAACCTGAAGCACCTCCTTCCCGTGTTCTGGGACGGGCTCGAAAAGCTGTGAACTATTGTGAGGTAGATGATGATGATCGAACACCGACACCAATAAGAGATATTATACTACCAAAAGATAAAAAAGTAGAAAAACTGCTGCAGGGTCAAGAAACACCTCCGCCTACACCAGCTCACAAAACGGATGATGTCTATGCAGCTTGTGACTCTCCAGAACCTCATCAACCACAATTACCGCCTCCTGCAGTACCACCACAAACACCACTTTTGATATCATCCAACCAGTATCCAATTGTTGTAAATAACGCAGCACCTAAAACACCAGAGCATCCTCCTATCGTGCTAAGGATATCAAAGGTAATACAGTTCACGCGTATACGTATCAAAGTAATATTCTAATTTTTTATGTCTGAACATAAGCGACAATGTTAGTTCGAAAAAGATTTTACAAACAAAATATTATGTACATATTTACATAAACTAAACAATCAGAATCCATGCAAATGAAACAATCATTTAACAAAAATGCTTATTTGAAATACATATTTTATTGTTCGCCATTCCCCCCATTAAAAATTATGAAAAAAAATCAGAATCAAAGAATGTTAATGTTAAAATAGAATGATCATTAGAATATAACACAATTCTCGATTTAACCGAAAAATATTTACGCGCCTTTTTCTCATCTACATTTCTGTGAAGAACTACCACATTAAAAAATAATGCACAAAATGCCTTCATTAATCTGGCTACACTCCGTCGAAATGTTGTTTGCTTTCACTCAAGCAGCGTTACCGTTGACAAATTTCAAAAAGGGCCGCAAAAAGGGTATATTCAGGTATGTGATGGAAATCGACTTCGAATGAAAATCGACACAAAAACGAAGAAAGTTGTGATGTCTGTTGAAGTATTGTTTTCATATCGATTTTACTTAAAATCGAAGTCGATTTCATTTTCTATTTTGTTCTATGAAAATATCAACAAAAAATAGATGTGATAGAAAACGAAATTTCTATTGCTTTACTGTTTTCAAATCGAGTAGAATATGTTTGACGATTTCAAAAGTTTCGTAGGTTTTTTCTCTTTTTAGAAATTTCTAATACATTTTAGAGCTTGTTCCCGATTTGCTCGCGAATTAATTTCGCGGAAAATTTTATTTTTTCCTGGTTTTTATTCTTTTTACGATTTTCAATCAATTTTAGGACTTCTTTTCTATTTTGCAATCTTTTAGGGATTTCGCCACTTTTGTGGAACTAGTGATTTTTGCAAGCTTTCACATTTTTTATAGTTTTAGTGATTTTTAATCAATATTATGTATTGCTATTTTTCGATGCTGGCAAAATTGTGCGAATTTACGACACTAGCGGTTTTTAATAAATTTTAGGTCTATTTGTCATAAATGTATTTTTTGCGAATTTTCGGCGTAGAAGCAACTTTTTCCGAACTTTTATAATTTTAACATTATTATCGGTTTTTAGTAGGGATGTAACGATACGCCGTTTTGCCGATCCGATACCGATACCGATATTTAAAAATAAATATCGCCGATACCGATTCCGATACCGATACGAATATTGAAATTGAGTTCAAGTTTAGATTAACACAACTCAAGTGTAATTTTTTTATTATGCAAAATTACATTTTAAGAGAGAATATTTAAAATTGATAAAACATTGGAAGTAATTTTTAAGGAGCTACATTTTCGTTGCTTCCAAAAAATTTATGTTAAAAATATGCAGATAATTATTAGAAAAGCAAGAAAAATGTTTAATTCCTTTATAATTTTAAAAAATACTCGTCATGCTTTTTAAAAAATCGATTTTTAAAGGACATTTTTCAACTAATATTCTTCTAAATAACTTAATAGCTTAATTATTAAAAGACTTCTAAGTTCATATTTATTCACTTAAATTTACATGAAAATGCAGTTCTGAGTTTAAATTCGCATAAAAAAAATTTTGAAAATGGGTAATTTTTTATCCTTTTTTCTTGAGGAAAAATCATTATAGAATACCGAAAAAGAAATTGGTCCTAGCATCACTTCCAATTCGGTGATTGGTAATCGAAAAACAGAACTTCTTGCAATGGCAAGGATATGTAAAACTAATTAGAAATTATCCAAATTTGCAATACTTCCAGATCGCGAATTCTACATTTTCATGACTTCTTTGGAATAAGATTTAAAAAACAACGACTTGAATTTGAATTCATGATAAAATTAACAAACAAAAATAATAATTTTTTTTACAAAATAACAGCATAAAATGTTATTAATTTTTAACATTGATATTAATAAGATTTAAAAGATAACGAAGTGAATTTAATTCATGGTAAAATCGAACAAAAATAAATTACTTGTTAAAAAAAAACTCTGAAAAAATTTTTAAAAGTATCGTCGTATCGGCAGTAAAATATCGCCGATACCGATGTATCGGAAAATCTTAAGTATCGCCGATATATTGGTATCGGTATTCGTTACATCCCTAGTTTTTAGTCACTAACTGTTGATTTTGGACTTTCGCAATATTTTTGCGAGTTTTCGCGTTACCAATTTTCTAAGTTTTAACTGTACATCGGCACATTTACATCAACAAGTTTTTGGGTTACGCTACTTTGAAGCTCATTTTGGCTTTAGGAAAAAACCGTGAAATTACGAATATTCGCAAAAAAAAACTTGCTTATATATGAATGATTACAATGTTACGGTTGATTAAAAGCCCAAAATATTGAAAAAAACCAACAACTTTGGAAAACTTGGCGTATCGCCAAAAATTGCAAAACTTTAAACGAGCCATAATTTTAATTAAAAATCGTTAAAACCGTAAGAAGCGCCAAACATTCGGAAAAAATTGCGAAAATTCGCAAAAATTTGCTAACAGCGGCATGATCACTAAGTCTAATTGTATGAACTATAAAGAGGTTAAAAAATTGCAAAAAGACGCTTCTATCCCGAATGTTGCTGAAATTCGCGTGAAGTTGCAATATCGGCAAAAAGCCCTAATACCCAAAAAAGGAATATACCCATATATCGGGTAAATACTGGGTAGAGTCCCATCTATAAATATCTACCATATATGTAAGTGATTTCCGTGGGTTCATTTGAAGTTACACATTTCAAAATCTGCTGAAAACTAATTAAATAACATGTTATTTTTTTGCAAAGAAATAGTGTAAAACAAGAACTAATGCAAGCAATGTACCAACAAGCTAAAAGATTTGCAGATTACTTATTGCATATTCATCGTAAACTTTTATAGGACATATTAGGACATATAACCTTGTTAAAGATTATGCGGTTGCGTATAGGAATTCCAAATTTTGTTAAAAATAAGTATAAATATTAAAAAATAATAATAATTTTATGTCAAAAAAGTTTTTACATAAAGAAATACATGGAACAGAAACAAAAGTGGAAAATGAAATCGATACGATTTCCATCACACCTAAAACTATTTCATTCGTTTTCAACTTTCGATTTCATTTGAAATCGAGTCGATTTGTATCACATACCTGATTATAAAAAGAGGGTCAATTGTGTTTTCAAACTAAATATTAAAGCTTTTTTTCCATTTTTAGTATAAAAGAAAACAAAAAATGAATCCTACTAATATGTATTATAAATGAGAAAGTTTGAAAGTGTGTATCTTCGGATGTTTAGTTATTTGGATGATTGATCCACTATCACGCGACAGACGCTTAATTAATTTGTATGTCATGTCACAGAGTTCAATTCCGTTCGGAAACGGAATTCAACCTACCCCATTTTTGTAGCAGCTAGTGTCTAAAAAAACAAATACGCAAATTAGTCAAGTGTGTGGAGACTGTTGGCGGCACTACTATGCTGCTGTGTGCTCCAGCTAGGGCTTGACATATCAGGGTGCTTTGAATTCCGTTTCCGAACGGAATTGAACTCTGTGACATGGGCGATAGCGTTCTTTTTAAGGGCTAAACACGGTTAAAATGGTACTTCGGTTAGCAGTTCGCCGACGAAGTCGCGGGTAAATGCTAGAAATGATATAAACGTAAAATAAATATTTGTACTTTACAATTCATTTCAATAAAAGCACAATTTTTTAATTCAAAATACTATTTAGATACTATTTATTACAAATGGAGCATGTACATTTTTTAATTAAGCTCTCACTTGAAGTCCAGTCTTCCAGATCTGTTTGGAATAATTTTAGAGAGGAAAGCATGTTGTCGCAATTCTCTACATGAAGTGTATTAAAAAGTTTGTTTTTCAGTGGTGTTAATTTTGAAAAACAAAAACGTTCAGAGAAAGCGCTACTATGCGGCAAAGTAAATACATGTAACAGTGATTTTTAAATCAAGTTCACTGTTCACGATGGTCTGTACAAATCACGGGATCACTCATCTCTAATATATATGCTACATATTTCCTTACAAAGAGGTTTCAAAGCATAAATATGTATCTACATTAGTGCTGCCAGAATGCTGAACCCGTCGACCAGGATATTTATAATACATATCACAAACGAACGTATAAAAAACCTTATATTTGAGGTCACAAGCCTTAACCGCTAAGTCGTTTTAAAAATTTTTCGGAAGGGCTGTTTAAAGTGTCAAAAACTCGCATCCAGCTAATCGCCAGTTTGTTTTTCCTTAACTTATTTATAGATAATTGTCGTCTTAAATGTACTCGAATGTACTCGATCACACCAAAAATTTTATTTAGTCCTAACTCGACTTAAGCGGTTATGGGTTGTGGCCACCACAACAAATTTTTATTTTCATACATGTATCAACCATATATTTAAAATTTAAGTCCAACAATTAAACAATATATACAAAACTTAACATGTAATTCATACGTAAATAAACAACAAACAAAAATAAAAAATTCACTTAAAATTACAAGGTCCGAAAATAAACACATGGGCTGGCGAGGCCACCTGTATTTATTTCGTCGAGTAGTTCAACAACAGGCAACAAATGCTGGTGAAATTGCTTCATGTAAACAGCGTTATAACAGAAAGCTTAACCTCTGTTCATAATGAAAATCAGCATAACTTAAATTTTTGTCTGCATTGACCTGTATCAAAAAGCCAGGACAATTTAAGAGTGGACCAGTACAATATGTCTAAAACCAAGACAAATCCTGGAAAACCAAGACGTATGGCAGCCCTAATCTACATGAAATCTGCTTGTGCTGCGATCTTTTGTATTATTTATCATAACTGTTATAATAAAACGATAAGTACTAGTTGTCAAAAAGGGTAAAAAATAGCACGAATTAGTTAAAAATTATACAAAAGGATAAATAAAAAAAAGGCTAGAAAAAGTGCCAAGGCCATCAAAAAGGGTAAAATTTTCCCTTTAGGGTCACAACGGTAACGCTGCACTCAGGGCAGATTCCTTACCAGTGCTGCCACGACCAAACAATTTTTGTAACCAAAATCAGTGCTGTTAGGCGTTTTTCCCCAAAAATCGTCAAATTTGCGAAATAAAATCGTCATGATTTTCGAAAAATTTCGTAAAAAATCGTCACACTAAAAATCAACTGTTTTATAAAAAACCAACAGTAATTTATATAGAAAGTAGCAATTCAACTGTTTTATTAAAAAAATAAAAACTTAAACACAAAACAATAGTAAATTTAAGACTATATTAAATTTTTTTGGACAATTCAATGCTAGATTATATATTATATTATTTTGAATATATAATGATTTTATACTTTGAGCAGCTTATGAGACAGTATATTTAAAAATTCAATGTATCCCAAAATATGCAAAGTTATAAGGAAACAGAAACTTAATGCCGATTTACCGTTATAATACAAACACATTTCAGTACAGTTTTTGAACAATAAACTTTGTTTTCTAATTTTATTGTTTTATGTTAGTATAATCTTCAGATTTTGATAAAGTTTACAGAATGTGTTTACATTTTTTACATATCGCGGCCTCAGTCTTGTTTTGGCCCACCGACCATTTTTAAAAAAATTGAGTTAAGTAAGTATGGGGTATATATATGTTCAATACCCTCTTTCAGAATCCAGAAACTATTTCGCGAAATTGTTCCTGGTTTCTGAGATATCAAGCATTCATTGTGCTCGAT